>OZ010575.1:43166326-43663826 GCA_963932145.1 Acanthosepion lycidas | reverse complement strand
ATTCAGACTGTTTGGTATGGTGTCAATTACAGATGGTTGTGGTTAATTAGAGGTGTTTAGGGAAAATTAAGGACTGTGCAGAGATGTTATTGTCTTCTGCTTCTTAAAGTTCAACTGTATTAGAATGAATCGTTCAGGTTTTACAAGTGTTTAAGTAACGTGAAGTAGAAATAAAGAAGTCTCTGGTGAAGCCTGAACTCAAATCTCATATCCTGAGATCCCATCCGCCATGAACATTGCCTTTTCTAGTTTGGACAAAGAAGCTGAATGACTAATCATAGAGTAATGAAGCTATCATTGGGCATGAAAATGAAAGCACGAGGCTTAGATTATTTATTTACCTATTTTCTTATGCACAATACGTGACATTTTGAATGAAAATTAAAGTTAAAATGGGGTGGGTGTATTATGCGCAAGTGCACATTGTCAGGAATTTTTATTCAATTTAAAAAAAAATCTCTTCTTATTTGAAACGGCAAGATTGCAAATACACTCAGCACAATATATAATAAAACACAAAGTAAGCTGATGTTGATAAAAATAGTTTACAAAAGGTGTTTGATATCAGCCATTTTTTGGTGGGTGGGGAGTCAGTATAATTGATTGTTTTGTTGGTTGTTTTGTTTTATCGCATACCAAAACCTCAGTGGGTCATTTAATGCCAACAAAATTTTGAAATAGATTCATCGCGATAGTTTGGTAAAAAGGTGTGTATGTATACATATATTTGAACCATTTTTCAATTACTCATATTTTCGAGTACAATCCAACTTCTTTTAGGAAATTTACAATCTTGGATGATTTTATTTTCGTAAAAAGTTTTTTTTTAATTACTCACTTGGTTTGGTTTCTTGTGTTTTTTTACGGCATATCAACCTCAATGGGTTATTTAATGCCGACAACTTTTTTTTCCTGGTAATATTTTGTTTTGGCAAAAATCTATTTCTGGTAATATCTTTCCTCAAAAATGTATAGCTGGTAATATTATTTTAAAACATGTATTGCTGGTAATTTTTTTTTTTCAAAAACGTATTGCTGGTAATATTTTTTTCAAAAAATATATTGCTGTTTCTTCAAAAATTTATTTCTGGTAATAATTTTTTACAAAGTATTTCTGGTGTTAAAACCTATTTTTACACTTTTATAATGCTTTATTACCTCAGTTTCGGGGTTAACTATTTTCTCATAGCTGGAACTCTAACTGGTCAGAGTAGACCTGGGAACACCAGCAATTAAGAGGTTGTTTCACGCTCCTCAAAACCTCCTGATCAGAAGCCTTGCTGTTGGACGTAGTTTATCGTCATACCCAGGACGTTCAGCATAATTGAACGTTCTTTGTCTGAAAGACAGGAAATTCACCGAAATTGATAAAAAATAATAAATGGAATACACAACATCTGTCATATTTTGATAATATTAATGTAAGTACCTCCACAGATTCGCGATACCTAATGTTTGAAATTAATTTTTTAAAATAAAAATCTTTCTTGAAGCTTTTATTTTAGTTCTAATTTAAATTTAATATTTCCAATGCGCAAAATACTTTGCTGTAGTTCAGAACTAATTTAAATTGACTGGAAGGAGTTTTTGTTTTGAAATGACTAAATTAAATTCCTAGCCTCATAAACAGCAAATATATCTCGGTAGGTTCGTCTCTCCCTGGTCTTTTCGGGTTACTTCTAAAGCCTTTTCTTTCTCTTTCGCTTACGGTGGCACCTTGCGTCTTGTGGATATTATCTTCTTGCCTGAAGTGGTGCCGCTCAGTCTGTAACCCTCTACATCGTGTGACTCTCGGGCCTTGTACAATGGGAACGTTGGTGTAAACAAAGAACATTTCGAAACGATCTATCATTTTTGTAACTAAAACATTGACAACACAAAAGAGGTAACTCTCTCTAGTACAACAAAAATGTTACAAATATTATAAATAAAAACATATATATTTGGGTTAGTCAACAAAAGTTCGTTCGGTTTATTAAATAAATTTTCTACTTAATAAACAAACGAGAATTTTCGACGACCAAATAAATTAAATTTTATAATTTTAGTCGGGGTAGTAGGTGTATGTATGCATATATATATATATATATATATATATATATATATATATATATATATATATAATATGTGTGTGTGTGAAAAATACAAAAGGAAAACTTAAAGTCCCTCAGAGAATGAAACGCGTCTATGATAAGTTTTCCTTTTGTCTTTACTGATATATTCTATCTAAAAATTTTACAGGCATAAACACACACATATATATACATGATAAAAATACATTAAGATATGCTATATTTATGGCTTAAAGTGTTCAATATCATTGTAAATATAAAAAAAATGGAAACTGAGGTCAACAGCTTGTGGCGACACCCTGTTTCATGCTTAAATGCAAACTTCATGGTCCAAAGAATGCGCTCAAGCATGAAACAGACTGACTTCGCTGGGTTGTTGTTAACTTCAGTGCCCACTTATATGTGTGTGTGTGTGTGTGTTTAAATTTCTGCTTGTTTCTCCAATATATTGGGAGGAACAGTTATGGCAATTTATTTTATAAATGCCTGCTCCAGAAATATTATTGCTACTAGTGTTTGAGGATCTGAACTGTTTTGGGAGTGTTTGTGATTATTTTAAGATTATTCAGATGGGATAGGTTGTTCTGGATAGTGGACGTGACAGAGTTGGTCGGTAGTATTATGCATCTGCTTTCATGTAAGGTTTTTGAATGTGTTGTCTATGTATAACTACAATACCCATAACGTTTCATCCACAACGCAAGAAAGCCATACAAAATATACAACCGAAACAAAAATAACATAACCTGTAATAATAAGTTACATGTAAACAAATGCATAATACTACCGACCAACTCCGTCACGCTCACTATCCAGAATAAGCTATCTCATCTAAATAATCTTAAAATAATCACAAACACTTCCGAAACCATTATGGATATAATCATATAATCAGATCCTCAAACACACACACACATATATACACATACACGCGCACACACGTGTGTGTGTGTGTGTGTGTGCCTGTATATCCTTCCTTAGGTGCCGTGCATGATATATGTTTGGCCCGATCATGCTTCAAATCATGATTGACCTGGCAGAAGGATTCCTGCAGTAGGCTGCAATTACCTTTTACAGTAGAATATAGGATACAGTTTGCCCTGCTATTTAACTGATATGTCCAGGAAAGGGATATATTTGAATGAAGTAGTTAAGTGGTTTTGGCTACTATAACCAAGTAGAATATGGTAGCAGTAATCGACTGATACGCGCCGTAGTCGCAGGTAAGAAGTGTAGATCAATGTCGTAGTCCAATGGGCGTTGTTATAGACTTAGCTCTCAGACTAAGGCTCTGACTCTGTCGTACCTACACGTCCGTCAGTGACGGACACCAGCCAATCACATTCCAGTGAGGGGGAACACAGGTGTATCCATATTCCATTATATCATTAACTTATAGCTGGAGCGAGAGAAATGGATTCATACCTTTCCTAAGGTAAGTGAATGTAACGGACTCGACAGGAATTTGAACTAGACACTTCGATTTCTCATTCGAACTCGTTACCCATCATGCCACCTTCACATCCAAGCCTACGACACCTGATATTCCCAAGGAGTCAACCATCTAGGTACTGACCAGGCTCAACATTGTCTGACTTTGGTGATCGGGCAAGAACCAGTGTTTCAGCGTGATATGGTTTTTATATATACAAGCTAACCAAAAAAGTCCCTCGCCGTTTTTTATTTATTAGAAAACAAAGATATACAGCAAATTTGACATACCGTTAGCCCTCAAAGTAATCCTCAACAGCATCCAGAATCTTTTGCTAACGTGCCTCCAGCTGCACAATGTCTTGGCGGTAAATATCAAGTGTCTTGAACGCAAAGTAGTCTGTAAGTGCCTGTCACAAGTTTGCCTTATTTGCGAAGGATTTCCCACGAATGTGGTTGTCCCAGGAATGGAAGAGGTAATAGTCAGTTGGTGCAACGTCTGTAGAGTAAAGTGGGTGGGACAGTGTCTCCCAGCCAAGTCAATGTATGATATCCCTAACCACCTGCGCCATATGAGTCCAGGCAATATCATGAAGGAACACTACACCCTTGCGATTAATCAGCGCTTCAGTGCTTGTTGCACACGTTTCAACTGCTGCGAGTACAGGTCCGCAGTAATAGTTTGGGTCCATTGATAGCAGCTCATAGTGCACACTTGTCAACTAGTCCACCAAACAGAGCATGATCTTGCTTGGGTGTAGAGGTGGTCTTGTAGTGTGAGGCTTAAGGTCCCGTTTAGCACGCTTGGGAGTGTTATACAGGACCCACTTTTCGTCACTGGGTATGTTGCGATGCCCACAAAGCAACGAGAAATAATCTGTCACACATTGTTGCTTGTTAGCTTCCGACAGTGTGTGGGGTACCCACTTGCTTAACCTGTACGCCTTCTCTATGCGGCGCAGGTGAAGTCTGACTGTTTCACCTGGAAGTGTTCGGGAAGCTCAACACATGTTTGGCCGTTGTCCTCTTCTATGGCCACCTTCAGGGCTTCATCATCTAGGATCTGTGTCCGGCAACTGTGGGATCATCACAAGCGGACAGATCTCTCGACATGTATTTGTTGAAGCAGTGCCTAGCGGTGCATTCAATCACAGCATTATCCTTAAAAATTTGACGTATTCGGCGACTTGATGGGGCTGCGGCCGAGCCCACCTTAAAGTTCTAAACAGACAACCCCGAACTAACTGCTTTAACACCGCCAGATTTGCTTGCTGCTATTCGATCTATGAGGGATGTGTGTGAACACGGCAAGGACATTTTGGTTAACTTATAATATATATTTTTGGTTAACTATATATATACTATATACTACTAATAATAAATATACATTTTGATCCTCACTATGAATTTTATGCATGATACAATTCTTCATTCTTTTTGTATTCCACTAATAGGAAGTAAGTTTTACTTTGTCGGCTTCTTTCCAAGAACAGCTGTTTTGTGGAACAGATTCACGGTAGGATATTTTCCCAATCACTATAATCTTAACCTCTTCTTTCTTACATAACCTTATGAACTGCACTTCTAAGCTCATACAACACTACACAGTAACAAGTGGCCATTGGGATTTGTAATGTGCGGACATTTACGATTCATTTTTTTATCAAATGTTTTGGTATAGACAAGCTCCCGGGGAATTTCACCAATAGAGAGATCTCTCGAGGAGCGAAATAGCCATCTATATGGGGTACAATTGAGTTTCATTTTATGTAATTCATAGACGCAAGGATGTAGAAATACCTGGTTTAGTATCTAAGTTCATGGGATGACCACTGGGAGTTTTGCTGCACCCTGTATCATTCGTTAATGCATCCAAGTACAAGAAAGAAAACATTGATGTAACATTTATAGCTTGACAGCATCAAATGATGTTGACTAGTGCTTCTTTTGGGGGAAACGCTGTTTTACCTAGAAGTAAACACATTACACGCCTATATGTCTGAAGCAGCAGACAGGTAAAACTTCTCATATAGCGATCAGCTAGTTTGAACAGAACCCAGTAGTTAAGTGAGGAGTGGTTGTTTTGTTTTTTTGTTTTGTTTTTTTTTTGTTTTTTTTCTTGATATTTTTTAAAACTTTCTATGCTAACTTTTTTTTTCCGTAACTCATGAATTGAACTAATTTGAAGTTTATCAAATATATGCCAGCGGCCTTAGCCGTACCTGCTATAGGTGCATATATTTACCCAAACATTAAAAATGAAGAAGTAGAGACGGCAAAGATGAAGTCGGAATAAGGTAAATGAAGGTTTTATTTCTTAAACGGAGAACATACTAAGCGTGGAAATGTGTTAGACTGCCTTCTCATCGACTCTGAAATGGAAAGCTAGTGAATGTTACAAAATTCTGTACTCACAAATCCAGTACGTCGTTTCAACAGGCTGTTTCCATGTAGCAGGGAAGCATATTCTCTCCACGGCGTTTACCTACAAAACTGTCTCTGTACAGACTAAGGCTTCCCTGACTGGCCTTTAATGATCACATAACTGGCCAAACGTGGTGCATATTAATAAAGATAGGGGAAGGAAAGTTAATAGTCTGTTTGGAATTATTAGTATTAGCGTGTTTTGTTTTCTATTCTTTGTAACAATGAAACTGAATATTTCGGAATTGAGATTTATATCCCAATCGTGGTTATTTCTATTCTTTCACACGAAAGCTTTTTCTTTAAGTTGTCACTCAATGAAAATTCAACAAATAAATCTATCACGATAAGTTTCCTCAGTAACTTGTTTAATTGTGACATTTACGTCGTATCGATTTTTGTTTGACTGTAACTGAAATTTTATAGTCTCTGGAGATCATTTTAGTCGCTGTTAAGCTCTACATTATTTTATCGGCATCAGCATCTTTTCTTGGCCGGAAGGTTGTCGGCCATCTTTGCAACGATGCGTAATTTCGACTTTTCACTTTTTTGGCTTTGTCTGATGCCCATTTCTTATTATTCCTTTTGTTCACCTGCACCTTTTGCCATACCCACTCAACCTTTTTAACAACCACTTCCAGCTTTCTTCTTTCGCTTTTCACCATATCCGTTGACATCGCATGATAAAACTTCTGCAGAACCGCCATCGCCTGAATTAATAGAACCGCGCTGATTTTGTCGTCACTCGGTAAACGATTTCCGACGATTCTCTTCGCTTCCTCATAAAGATTCTGTACTCTCTGAATTATGTTCGGTTGATTCTGACTTTGGAAACGGGGTTTTGAGATTGACGAGGGCATTTGGCGATTATATTTCGTAGATAACATTTGCCATTTTCCAGGATGCAGCTTTTCTATGGCATGATTAGCGTTGTTTTTGGTACGATTCGATACATATAATTTTATCATTGTTTCTCCATTGGTACTCATACTGTTGTTATTCAAAAGCGAATCTTCTGGGCGAGTAATCATTTCTTTTAAGTGTTGTGTCTTTGAAACATTATGATCATTGTTTTCTAACGATTTCATTTTTAAATTTGAAGCATATTTTCCGCTGAATTTCTTTGATGGCGTAAACATACTAGAATGACCTTTTTCAGAGATTTGAGAAGCGTGGTTTGAAACTGAAGATTCGGCGTTTTCGCTTAGATTTACTTTTCCGAATCTGCCGTTCACACGACTATGATTTATAGGGCTTGAATTATTAACTGAACTGGAGTTAATATTTAAGTATAAATTATCCATTCTGTTGGTGACAGGTTTTGAGAAATTTGTTGGCGTTTGGTTGTTCTGTGTTACTTTTGCCGTTTTGCTTAGGCGTGTAATAGCAAATTTTAATTTCTGCTTCAAGCCGTTAATACTTTTTTTCGGCGATTGATTTCTCTGACTTTTCTTTGAAAGATGATGTTCAGGGTTGCCTGCAATGTGTAGGCATTCGACGTTTTTGTGTATCTTCGTTGAAGGTTTGCAGCTGGTGCAGTTGATTGGAGGCCTGAAAAATCAAATTATAACAGAGAAAAATATGAAATAAAAAAAGCAGTTGTTTTTACAATATATTATAATGCTCATTATGCACAGGAAGTTAGAATTAGGCACCTTGACGTGCTGTGGTGGTTAGAAAGCTTGTCTCGCTATGGATAGCGGCTCGGATTGAGGAATCAGAGAGCCGAGTTCGAATTCCAGTTGAATCTATTACATTCACTTACGTGCTAATACCATTGGCAAAGATATGAATCCACTTCTTCTCATCCCATCTGTGAGTAAATAGCAGGACAGACTGGGTTCTATAGCCTTGGATGGCAACTGGTCTACCACAGAAAGAAATGGCAACCTACTACGGGAAAAAAAGTCAGCCTCGTCAGTTATGTATCGAAAGAAACATGATCGCCTAAGCGTGTATCATGCATGGCACATAACTAAGTTCGATCCTCACTCTGTACTCCATACTTTCGGCCTTGTACCGCAACTAAGTTCCGCTTAGTAAATCACTATAAGGACATTTCGACGGGGTGTAATGGTTATCAAGCTTGTCTGGCTAGCTCAGTTACGATTGAGTCGTGATTCCGATCCTCACTGTGTGCTCCATACTTTCGGCCTTGTGACACATCTAAGCTACGCTTAGAAAGTCACCACATGAAGTCAGAATATTTCTTGCAGAGACGCTTATGGTTTTACTTTGTCAAGATAAATAGTTGTCTAACGTAGAGTTCATATCGACATTTACACCAAATCCTTCAAGGTCATTTCAGGGCATAAGCGAGTATTTCCATAACTGTTCATGAGAAAGGTTCTTTTTCTATGTGCCGTTTCCCTTCGGGATGTTGGCGATCATGGCTCTCCACAATTTCCTCTTCTTTGTAGCTATTAATGAATTTTGTCATTTTTTTTATCCTGTTCTGCAATCCACTTTCTCAAGCTCGCTAGTTATGCGTTGTTTTCCTCTGTCCCTCTTGCCTTCAATGAGCCTTCGGATTTTATTGTCGCACTTTCCATCCTCTGTTAAAATACTTAGTGCACTGGTTTTCAATTACTTTCTCTACAGTTTGGAATTCAGTGTTATCTTTCTTCTGGACTAGTTACTATCCAAAGCTAAAGAACGCGGTATGATCTGTTAATTAAGCCATAGCTGGGATGGGTAGTGGTTTCATTAATTTCCGCAAAGTGTGCGAGTAGAGTAATGGTTAACGATCAGGAATGAGAAATCAGTCGGCCGTGTTCGAATTGCAGTCGAGTTTGTTACATTCACTTTTGCACAAATACCGTTTGGAAAGGTATGAATCCGTCACCCATCTATGGGTTAAATAGCAGAGAAAACTTGGCTTTCTAGCCGTAGTTGGCAACCAGTCTAGGATGTTAAGATTGTAGTATCAGAAAGCATCCTCTCGGAAGTTTGTTCCACAAAGTAGCGGTTCTCGGAAAGAAGCTGTTTAAATAGAACTTCCTTCATAGCATTGGAATGCGAAGAGGAATAAGGATGATTCGAACCTGTGTACGAGGCATGGCGGGTCCTACCTGTAACGGTGTGCACTAGTGAAACTAAAAGCTGTAGCTCGTCTGAATATTTACCATGGAAATAGTGATAGACGAAAGAAAAGATTGCGACGTTTCGTCATTGAGAAGGAACAAAAGGCGGGTGAATGGTCTCTGGGAGAGAGCGCATAATCTGGTGTGATCAACAGTTTGATCAAGGCCAGTATGCTCAAACCCTCGGTCACGATGACTTGTGACTTCGTGTTAGCGCAACAATCGACATCTTCGGAATAGTTCCGTCGACCCATTTACACTCAGAAGGCTTGAGTCAACCCGCAGTGTGGTTTTCAGGCACTTTCCAACAGTGCCACGCGCTGAGATAGTTTCTCCAGGCCGATAACATCAATAATCACTTCCCTGATAAATCGACCATAGTGAGATTCGAATTCAGGTCCCATCGTTGGAATTCCAACCATTTGGAGGTACGGTGGAGTAATGGATAGCGGCTTGGATTGAGGAACTGGAGAGACGAGTTCGAATTCCAGTCGAATCCATTATTTTTACTTACGTGCTAATATCCTTGGGAAAGGTATGAATACACTTCTTCTCCCCCAGCGATGGATGAATAGTGGTCATGTATCGAAAGATACATGATCGCCTAAGCGTGTTTATTTTTGTAACCTCATAAATTTGTAAATTTTGTAAAGTAAAATAAATGTGTTTATCCTTTTTAAAATTTTAGGTAGTGGTCGTCTTGTTTTGTAATTTCACGCCTATTATAGTAACTTGCTGTTTCTACTAATTTTTCTGTCTGGCACAAGAACTTGGATTTGTTAGGAAATATTTTTTTTTTAGAGCACAGTTACTGTTAGTTCGTGGCTAGAAGCGTCTCGCTTAGATTATCTGCAGCACCAGACAAGCAACACTGACTCAACGCTACAGGCAAAAATTTTGGATTCATCCTGTATTTCTTAAACACACACACACACACACACACGCACACACACAAAAAACAAAAAAACGACTTAAAATAGGATATTTTTGCATTTTTTAAATTAAAAGATAAAATTTTGGTAACTCCAGTATATTTGCTTTTATTCTTCAGTCTTTCTCCAGGTTACTCTTACTACCAAAAAGTTCAAATTTGGATTCGTCTGTCCGCAATACATTTGTCTAAATTATGAATATTTTGTCTGAGAAATATATTTTGTCTTCAGATGTTGACAGAAAAAGAACTGGAGCACCAAAAGTGACAACTGATGTTAAAGGTAAACGCTTGATTATTGAGAACAAAAGAAAAGAAGGGAAACTGCTTCAGAGTTGATAGCTGAACTTGATTCCTCTCCACAGTAACCAATGTCACTCTCAACTGGGGAAATCGACAGCGGGGCGCAAGGGGTGCATGGCCAGCAAGAGACGGAGACGGAAGGTGAATAAGCAGAAAAAAAGTATTATGGGCAAAATGCATAAGAACTGGACATTGAAGGAGTGGTAAAAAAAATGTTTTGTGGAGCGACGAGTCCAAATTTCAGGGGAACGACTGAATGATGAATATGTGGTCCCAACAGTTAAGCATGGTGGTGGATCTGTTTAGATGTGAAGGTGTTTTGGGATAGAAATGGCTGGAGATTTGGCTTAGGTCATGAAAAAAGAACAATATAATTCGATTTCGCGAAGATATGCTATACCGTCTAGCTTACGCATAACTGGAAAAATAACGTTTCAACAAAACTATGATCCAAATAACTCTTCTCATTTATGTTAACATTACCTCGAGTAAATAAAAAAGGAACAAATGCTTGGGAAGTTATGTTGTCTACTTTTTTTTTTAATTATTGGAAAATGGAAAGAATGCCAAGAATTTGTAAAGCAGTAATTCGGGCAGGTGGTAGTTTTATGGACAAAAACAAAATATGAGGATGTATGACATTTTTTGATGGTTAAGTGCTTATTTTTTTGTCAAACTAAAAACAAATACACTGTAGTTGCTGCAACTTTATATTTTACTTTACAAAATACAAAAATATCTCATTTTAATGTTTTTAAAAAGAAATGCAGTGTAAACCCAAACCTTTTTGCCTTTAGTGTATCTACATTCAATGCAGGAGGTACCAGGCATATCCAACAGGTCAGTTCAACATTCTCTGGTTTCCATGACATATGGAAGGGAAAAAAAAGATACCACGACACTGAGCACAGCGCTTCACCTGTGCGCGTGATGTCTCTAATTCTATACCTTGGAGGACTGGCAACGTGCCGCGTTGTTGGATGAGTCATAATCCCAGTTGTTCCACACCGATAGCTGGGTTCGGGTGTGGTGCGACACCCATGTGAGAACATAGACTCCAGCTGACAGCAGAGACTGGCGTTAAAGAATCAACAACAAAGAACTACCAAATAACAAAAACCACATCACAGGAGGACTTTCAACGACAGCAAGAACTAAAATGGATGGTACATGTAACTCGAAAAGAAAATAACGACATCAAGTCGTTGACATTTCACGCGACTTAAAAACAAAAGGTTAGAAAGAAACCCCTATCCGTAATGTAAGTGGACTTGAGAAACCCATTTTCCTAAAAAATTGTTCCGAGAGAAAGATTTTTTAAACTTCAACCAAATGTAGCAATCGCTGCTCGGTTAATATATATAAGAAAACGGCTAATATTAACATTCATTTCAGTTATTTACCATGCATGATACACGCTTAGGTGATCATGTATCTTTCGATACATGACTGACAAGGCAGATTTTTTCCTGCAGTAGGTTGCCATTTCTTTCTGCAGTAGATCAGTCGCCATCCAAGGCTATAGAACCCGGTCTGTCCTGCTATTTACCTACAGCTGGCGTGAGAAGAGGATTCATACCTTTCCCAAGGGTATTAGCACGTAAGTGAATGTAATGGATTCGACTGGAATTCGAACTCGGCTCTCTGATTCCTCAATCCGAGCCAATATTAGCAGTACCATTTCAATATATCAGACTCTAAAGCATTCTTCCTACAATGAGGTGTGACACTAATATGATCATAATATCAGGTACAATTTAGCAATTATATTAGTAAAGTGATCCCGGCGCATAATTTAATTGTTGACTTACCAACAGAGTTCATTCAAGTCTAGCTCTGCCAATGACTTTCCGATCTTTTTCTGAGGCCTGTGACATGTGTTGCTACCGAGGTCACTGCTGCCATGCGAGTGTTTTAACAGCCAGTATAAATGAGTATCGCATGTCATTTTATTTTTGCTCAGTGTAAAGAGACCCGGAAAGTAGTCTTGACAGCCAATATAAAAAATGTCGCATCTGTATAAAATAAAGGTCGACAAAATATTCCTTATATTCGAAGAGAAAAGGCCGCTGCTTATGTAGTGTATCGTGTCTTCGACGAATGCCATGGTTTTCGGTGATGACCGGTAAAATGCTGAAAGATATTAAAAAGCTTACGTATTTATAAGAGCTTTTGGCAAACATGGACCATCGTGCCCGCAAAAAAAAAAAAACAAAAAAACGGAATGTCAAAAGGACGGGTTTTCCCATGACACTATCTTTTATCTTAACTACCTTCATTTTTCGGCAGTTGTTTTACAATTCGATGATTAGAATAGTAATCTAACCTAAACATATGAAAGTGAATTTATACATATTTGTTGCTCTTGAGAATTGACACAAAAATAATAAACATTATTTATTTATTAGATTGTTTATTTACACTATTTATTAAATGATTCGATCTTTATACAGTGATAAATAATAAGGATTTCCTTATAGTTGGGCCACATATTTTAATAATTTAGTAAACGTTTATAAATTTATGAATAAAAAATTTTCATATTTATTTCTTTATAAATTGGTAAATGATAAATATTGCATTGCATTAGTTTTAATTATATTAGTTTTTAGAATGTTGTAAATATAAATTTTTTTCTTGTAAATAAACAATCTAAATAGTGTTTAATATTTTTGTTGTAAATTCTCATGAACAAAAAATGTATAAAATCACTTCCATCATATGTTTAGGTTTTATTTCAATTCTAATCATCGCTTTTTAAAACAATAAACATTGCCGTGGAGTGATGGTAGTTAAAATAATAGTGTTACCCAAAAGTCCGGTTTTTTCATTCCATGTTGATAAAAATTTGTATTAGTCTTTAGAATACTGTAAATATAAAATTATTCTTGTAAATAAATTATCTAGTAATCTACCAGAAGACATTGTCAATTAGGGAGGGGTTTCTCCAACAGGAAGGAGAAAGCACTGAATTTGAATTTGGATTATTGTGTTCAATATGTCCTGTGAGTGTTAAATTCACTAGGCCTTCGTTCCAAAATATGCATTCAAAAAAACTTGATTGTCTCTTTCTGATTGTAAGTATAAGTTTCATTGTCCCTATTTTCCTTAATACTTCCTAGTTGTTTACATATTCTGCCCATGATATTCTTCTTAACATTCATCAGAAGTGTTATACTATGAACACCAACATAGAAAATGAATATGTGACTTTATCTAGCTCTTAAGTGTTTCCGTTTTATAGCCAGCAGATGGTTCTTTTTAAAGTTTGGTCTTCTAAGCGGCATCCACTTTGACCGAAGAGGAACGGGAAAGTAAACGAGTGGATGAAGGGTTTTTGGAGACCAAGCGAAAACTAAACTAGGTATTGACTATTTCAGGGTGATGGTCAATATTAACGGTTCTGTTTGTTGTCCATCCTTGGTGAGAGACGGACTTGTCCGTGGCATGATTCCGATGCCAACCGTTCGTATTGCCGGCCACATGTCGGGACATGTAGGTGGGCGAAGCGTTGGTAGGCGCAAAAGATGATCTATGAGATCAACGTAGCAGAAGTCGTCCCAAATGTCATCTAGCGACGACCTGAATAAAACATTTAAATATAATATTGGAAACAGGGTTCGCGTTCTTATTTATCAATGCGTCGTTTCTTTTCCATCTTTATTACTTTGCAAAATTTTCAGTACACAGTGACGAGATCGTTGGCCGGTTGGTGTAATGCTTAGGGCAGGGCCTCTTTGTATGCTTACAGTAGAACATCTACGTCGCTTCAAGTCTCTTTTCATCTGTAGGGAAATTGCCCTGCATTCACTGCTCTATAGATTAGTCATAACAGAGCAGCTTAGCACGCATTTATTTGTTTCGTTTCTTATTTTTTTATTTTACGGTTTATCAACCTTTTGTGGGTTATTTAAGGCTGAAATATATCTTGGATTGTAAGAATAACTCTTTTTCTTTTTTTTTTGGCGAGTGGATATTGTATTTACAGTTTCTTTTAAAGAATAGCAATGATGTTATCAGATAAAAGTCTTATTATTTAACCCGTAGCTGGGGATAAGATGAATTCATACCTTTCCAAAGGGTATTAGTGCATAAATGAATGTAACAAACCCGACTGGAATTCGAACTTGACTCTCAAATTTCTCATTCCGTTTCGCATTACATAGAATTTTCTTTTCATTTTGTCATTAGTTTGATATATTGAGTTTATATACCATATTTTCTCTCCCTTTCTCTCTCTCTCTCTCTTTCACACAGACACACAAACACAATAAAATAATATTAATAATAATAATAATCATCTTATTATAATTCTGCTTGTCCCTCTTACATTTAGCATAACCTTCGTCCTGCTAATACCTCATAAATAATGAACTATTAAGTTTTAATCGCGTGGAAAGAGGGAAAAGACATATCCGAGACGCTGCTTGGTTTCAGTGAGAAAAAGAATGAAAGAAAGAAAGAAGGGAAGATATAAGTGTTTAACGTCTGTTTCAGTGGAATGGAAAAAGTTGTCAATTACATTTTTTTTTATTTGTGCCGCCTTAATTCTTAAAATAATAACCAGCATTCATATTTATCATTATGATTGTTATTGAATTATTTTATTAAGGTTGTTACGCTCAAGTATTTAATGATGAGATAGAGAAATTTCTACGGATATTTTATTGTCATAGAACTCGCCATGAGCTTATTCAATCATTAACTTAAGAAGTAAGATTCATCAGAAAATTCAAAAAGAAAAACCGTCAAATTTTCACAATTATTTCTTGTGATAATAGTAGTAGTAATAATAATAATTTTACCCCTCGTAATCGAGTATGGCCATTGCACGACAATAATCAATAGCTTGTTCATGATGTTGCGATCGAATATTGCTTTTGTTTTAGCCCAATCAATGACTCCCATCATTTGCCTAGTCCCAGATGCATGAGTCGCACTTGCATCAGCAGTTGTATCTAACGACTCATCTGAAACAGTTCGAGGACATTGCCATTTGTGTCAATAGCATTGCCGGCCATCATTGAGTTGGTTGTCACTTTAGGCTACGACTATTTTCGCGTAAATGAATATAAAGAACCCAAGTGGAATTGGAACTCGGCTCTCAGATTAACAATTCCGAGCCATTATCCATTAAACTGCCTGCACATCCAAGCTCATATTCCTATGCTAAGTACTGACCACGTTCGATGTTGTTTAACTACGCTAATCTTACGGGAACCGGTGTCTCGTTGAGATATGGCCGTAAGCTTCAACGACAATCCGAAAGGAACAAGTCTATAGCATCATTTGCTATTGAGGAGCATGTTTCATGTCAAAGTACTCCTCCTCCTAGTTGAATACCCTAATGAAGCCAAAGGGATTCAATACTCCTAGTGGTTGTGTCCTAGATCCCATAAGATGTTTCAACCATTCTGATTTTGAATCCTGCTAGGTGTCTAACCACGCTTCTCTATATGCCGTGTCCTCTCAGGACGTAGGTGATCATGGCTTTCCACAAATTCCTGTCCCTTGTAGCTGTTAGCAAACTTTGTCTTTCTGTTATTTTTCCTAAGCCCTGTTCCGGTGTTCATTTATCTAAGTTCACTAATTATGTTATGCGCTGTTTTCCTCTGTCTCATTTGCCCTCTCTGTCCCGTGAGTATCAGCCCTCCTTCCTCATCTGTTTCTTCCTGATGTTAAGTATTAATTTCCTTTTTGGTTCTATTTTCTCCAAAACATAGTCGTGACTCACCTGTTCAATCCATGGTATCCTCAGCATTCTTCTGTAGAACCCCATTTCTCTTTATCTTTCAGGAGATCATCCAGAACTTACTGCTATACAGGAAGACGGATATTACATAGCAGTTTAATATTCTTTTCTTTGTTTCTAACGAAATCTTCCTGTTTCCTAATACTCTTCTTGCTTAACTTTTGGAATGCTTCCCTGGCTATCCCAATACGCCTTCAGATTTCAGTGTCGCCCTTTCTGTCCTCTGTTAAAACACTTAAATTTTAGCACTTGTTTGATTTTGGTACACCCGTACTCACCAGAAATTCTGGTGAAGGAACCGGTTTAGTTACCAGATAGGCAGCGTTATATAAACTAGTAGACCAAGACAAGCTTAAAGTAAAACCATAGATAATATATGAAGTTGCCCACTATTCGTAATCGATTATGACCATCACATGACAATAATAATTTTTTTTAACGGTGTTGCGATTAAATAAGGCTTTTTGTTCGACCAATGCCTCACATCATTTGTCCTACATGCATGAGTCGCATTAGCATCAACAATTGCATCGAGCAATTGATCTGAAACAGTTCAAGAGCATTATCATTTGTATCAATAACATTGTTTATCATCACTGAGTTGGTTGCCCGTTTAGGCTATAGTCAGCTTCTGCATCACCAAGTAAGATCCTAAAATATCGAATAATGCCCGGACATTAAATTTTTCATGGTGTGGAAAAAAAAAGGTAAACTGGGTTAAACTCACTCTCTAAACATCCATGGCGACAGTCCGAAAAGCAAAGCAAATCTATATCATTACATAAGCGCATGTGTTATGTTAGAGCATTTCCTTTTTTTAGTGTCTTACGGCTATATCATGATCCCATACGGCCACAAAAGTTAAGCAACGTCGAGCCTGCTCAGTACCAAGCAAGGCCTTTGATTGGGAGATTGGAGGTATTAAGGAGCGCAGAACCACCTCTTAATTGTTGCTGTTCCCAAGCCGGTGCAACCTGACCCGGGGTGGTAGCACCTGTTAGGCTCCCAGCTATGGGCAAATAGTGAATCCCAAAACACTATGAAAGTATAAAAATACATTTTTATAGTAAAAATACCAATGATACATATTTATAGTAAAATTACTAACAATACATTTTTAATGTAGAATTACAAACAATACACTTTATCTGTAGTTGAAGCCATAGAACTATGTTCAAAATATTTAGATTTCGACATTAAATAACCTATATAGAGGTTGATATGCCGCTAAACAAAATCAGTCAACCAACCACTCTTCCCGCTAGAGAAGTCTTATGTGTTTATTAGTCGCCCGCTGAAAAAATTCATTCATCTTGCAACAAAAGAAAAAGTCTAAGAAAAACAGCAAAATAGCACTACTACATGTAGCAATCATTTATAAGGCACATAAAGGCAAAAACGTGGGTAGTTAGGACTTAATGACAGGACGTTACGGGAACTTAGTGGGGTTGGATTTCGGCTGTACACCGTTATCTAACAATTTTTTAATATTAACATTTTGAAATGCATCAACGTTGAGATTGATGTACCAGATGAGCGGTAAGAGGCACACGGAGTATCGAGGAGCGACAAGTCAAAAAAGATTGTAAGTAGAATTAAACTTTTTAAAGTATTTCTACTCTCACTAACTTTTAGTTGACAATTTAAGGACATTAAATATCGTAGCTATTATTTGCTTTGTTCTTTTCTTGAGTTTCTTGAAGAGATTTATTTTCATTTAATCTTTGATTCAAACATCTACTACTTAAATAAAACCATTACCCCCCAAAAAATATTTAATCAAGTGTTTTGAATAATTTATAAATTAAAGTAACACAGATTGTTTAGGGAATAAAGTTTGACTTAAAACTACTTTGGAACGAAGAAAATTCATCATCTTCAAATTCTTTCGGTCTAAAAAAATTATATTCAAAATTTAAAATATTCATTCAAACTTGTCAGGAATTAGAGAAATTCAACGTATTGTGAAGACGTGACAATTTGGTTATATTTTGAATTATATATTATCAACATTATTATAAAATTTTATGGTTTCAATTTGATTTTCTTTTCTATATTTCTGTGCCATTTTGAGTTTATTCTGAGGCATTTACGCTGTTATTTTATTTTCAAATATCTAGTCAGGGTTTCGAATTTCATTTGATTCAGTTATACTTCAAAATTTTATAACTCGTCTTTACTTGCAAAAGTTCCATTGTCGGGCTAACTCGACGTGTTCTGTCTTCATGTACCGCCCCACAAATTTACCCTTTTTGCTTAAAACGCACTGTATTTTACAAATTCTATATTTACTGAAAACATTGTCCAATAAGACGTACAATATGGTCAACAATACATTCATTAGAATTTCTTTTTCAATTATGTTTCTGTTATCAGTCTGACTCCCGAATGTTTCACTTTTATCCATAAACAATGGCGACCAGTCGCAGAACACAGTTTCTAACATTGAGGAGTTCAGTAAAGTAAAATTGTATTCCATGTATCATTCGTAAGATATTTCGTAGATTTTAATTCAAACAAAGGTTATAACTGTAAGTGGATGTGCTAATTGATTAATTTAGCATGGAAATTGCTATGCTAATGTCACACGGTGCACTATATATTGTACACTTCCGTCGTTTGCGACGTATGAGGGTGGAAAAAATCAGGTCTTAGAACCGAACAATATTTATCTATACGATTTGTATAAAATGTGGCACAAGGCCAAAAAAGGGGGTTGGGGAATGACGGTCATCTTCTGTCTTAAATCTAAACTTAGCTAGTCTCAGACATGGACCCAAACACACCAACAATGTCCCAATCACCAAAACAACACATTCACTCCTGCCTTTCTTACTACGTCCACCATAATACCTCAGATTCTCCATGAAGTCCTAACTAGTCCCCTTATGTACAGATATTGTTCGTGGGGGGAGGGTCTTAGAACCGAACAGCCAGACTATTCGCACATATGATTTAATTATAGACGTAAAGGCTTGTGCCGAACCAATCAGACTTTTTGGAAGAGCCGATCACAGAACTAGTGCTGAAAGTGTGTCACAAGCACCGCTCCTCCTCTTCTTTTGAATTCAGTGTTGTCCTTCGAGGCTAGTTGCCACCCAAGACAAGTCTATCCTGCTATTTACCCATAGCTGGAGAAGAGATAGATCCATACATTTTCCAAGGGTATTTTCACGTATGTGATTGTGACGAACTCTGCTTTCCGATTACTCAATCCATTATTTTCACCGAATATATACAGAGAGAGCAGTGGCGTAGCGAGGGGGGCGTACCGCCCCTGGTGCCAGCACAGGAGAGGTGACACAATGTCACCCCCAACAAAATTTTTCAACCAGGCTAAGGTACCAAAAATAGTCTGAAAACAGTGGTGGAGACCCAGGGTTTCGCAGGCGGGCATATGACCCCCAGAAATAATTTATGACCCCGCCCCCAGTTTTGTGTCCCCGCCCCCAGTCAGAAATTTTCTAATAAATTGTCGGGAAATTTGTGAGTAGGAAAAATAGCAATGTTTTCAGCTTTCATGTGTTTCAGTTGCTACAATCTTGGTTACTAACAAGAGACATTGTTGTAACATTTTATCGGATGATATGGTGTTTTAACTCTGCATCATTAATAACAACAAAACGAAATACGAAGCCAAAAGTGCAACAATTTCAGTCTTGCCTGTGTATCAATTCGCTGAGATACAATTTTCCATTGATTGAGCGATATACTTTTGAATATATCTACTAGTGTTGGGACGATTAATCGGAATCGAGAATCGGAAAAATCGGAACTTTTTGGGGTATCGGAAACGGTATCGGAATCAGAAAAATTTGTGCCTATTTTCCGATTCCAAAAACGATTCTTTTAAATTTTTAACTTATTGGTACTAATGATAAATATTTATTGTTTTTAAATTATCACTAAAACTAAAATTATACATCAAAATACGATGTAAATTTATTTTACTTGTA
Organism: Acanthosepion lycidas; assembly: GCA_963932145.1. Lineage (NCBI taxonomy): Eukaryota > Metazoa > Mollusca > Cephalopoda > Sepiida > Sepiidae > Acanthosepion > Acanthosepion lycidas. Next base: position 43,643,874 of record OZ010575.1, on the reverse strand, counting down.
TAAAGAAAAACAAAGAAATAAACTTTGCATAAATTCTCTAGGTAACCTTTAAAACAATGCAGTTGATTTACAATGTTCCGAACAATGCTTAACAATTAAATAGAACATTTTTGTCAAGAAAAATAGTTTCAAACATCATTGATAATTAAATGGTACCCAGAAAATGATGCAACAGAAAATTGGACACCAGAAAATTAGCAACAGAAAATTACGTCAACCATGAGACTGTCGGATCTGGCTGTGCTGTCCATTGAAAACGAGCTTACAAGACAAACAGATTTTGACGATGTCATTGTCTAGTTTGCCACAATGAAAACAAGAAAACATTCATTCTAAGACCATAGTATCGAATGTCATTCTTTTGTGTATTGCCGTGTTTTGTATTTAGTTGTTCTGAAAGTAAACAGTTGCATTTTAAAAATCTTTTGATTTGAACTGATTATTTTGTGGTATTGGATTTTGTCTTGGATCATACATGTAAACAGTAACGTACCGGTCAGTAAAGTAGAGGTAGAGCATGTATGAAAATTTAGCTACAGCTAACCATTCAGCATAGGGTGAATCGGGGTCATTGGGGTGACATTTGAGCGGACCGCCCCAGGTGACGTTTACTCTAGCTACGCCACTGAGAGAGAGATAGCATAATCAGACCACAATACTGGAGCATTCATTGTTCTGGTGAATAGAGAGCAGTTTAGTTTTGCAGGCGTTAAAATGTATTGCTTTGCTTGTGACGAACTTATTAAAAAGAAATATGTCAATCCGATGAAAGCATTAATTTCCACAATATCTGCTGAAGCAGCCGTCCCAACGTTACAATTGTTGTTGGGAGTTGAAAATGAACGACTTTTTCCTTTTGTGATTGCTGTAATAAGACAGTATTACCTCAAGCGAAGAGTCTTCTGTGACACTGTAGAGGCGGTTTTAATGTATGGTGCCACTGTCGGGAAACCCTAGAGTCTAAACTTTATGGAACCTACACTCGGATGCTTAAAACATCTTTTGGCGTAAACATCCAACTAAATCTCAGCTGTACGGATCCTGATATTTCTACAATCTTAGGCAAACGCAGAATGCGATTTGCATAACACCGCTGGCGAGCAAAACAATATTTTTCGAGTGATCTACTGCTCTGGACACCTAGCCATGGAGCAAGACGGGTTGGTTGCCCAACAGCCACCAACATTGACCTGCTATGTTATGACACAGAATGCCATTTTAATTACCTTCCGGCCTTCATGCAGGACCGTTATGGCTGGCTTGCTTGACTCATAAATGTCTGGCTTGCCCGACCAAATAAAAAAATAACTTATTCTGAAAAAAATGCATTTCGCAATCTTTTGTCAGTTAATTGTGTAGGGCATTTTGCCCTTCGCCATAAAAGAATCTGATGATTCTGATGTCGTATTTTTACAATATTTATATAGAAAGGAACAAATTCAATTATTCTCTTCTCGATCTTTCTGCGGCTACAAAATAAAAAACAAAACAAAGAAAAAAAAACAGATATTTATGAAAGTGAGAAGAAAGCGGACAGCGAATATGTAATCAATCGCCTTGAATGGCAAATCGAAATGTGAATAAAGCGGGGTGCCGTGTTAAAAATATTTATAATTTTCTCTACCTTTTCCTGTTTTGAATTTCTATTTATTTATAGCGATTATATCTTTTCTTTCTTTCTTTCTTTCTTTCTCGTTTTGATAAATGTCTGTTTTTTATGGCATTCATTTTCTTTTTCCGTTTTTTCTTCTTCCTTTGGTTTCAACCTACATACATTCTTGAACCTTATTGAGATCTTTCAGCTGTCAAAATTTGAAACGCTTTTTTATAAATTTCACGATCTGGCCGACATTTGTATAGTATTTAGCTATGGTGATTAATTTCTACCTGTACTTACCATTTTCATTGATTCGATTTATCCTGCTCTGGGTAATAAGTAGGTTTTCGATGTTGGAACCTGTGAATGCATACGGTTGAATCGATAAGATTTCACTTTTGTGAAAAGTTACCGTCTGTATAGATTTATTGAAAAATTCCATGCACTGTAATATAAGGTGGGGAAAGTATTAAAAACAGAATTAAATTATTTGATTTAAACGCTTCATAGCACCATAAATTTAAAACAGTTTAAGTTCATTCACACACACACACACGCACACACACATGAAGCCAAATGACTAATCTGGAGTATCTTTACTTGATTTTCCACTTAGAACTGAGTCTATGTTGAGGGATATACATATAACTCCTTCTTTGGTGTCTGCTATCATCTCTAAACTGGATCCCACAAAGTTTGTGGATCTGGTGTATCCTGCAATAATCATTAAAAAATGTGCCCCCGAAATGGTGCGTGTCTTCTCTAAACTTTATAATAAATGCCTGTCTGCTTCCTGTCTCCTGCTTGTTGAAAATCGTTTTCTGCGGTTCCAGTCTTTAAGAACTCAAGTGAACTGTCTGATCCTTCTAACTATCGGCCATTTAGCCTTCTACCTCTTTTTAGCAAAGTATTAGAGGCCATAAACAACTCTGAACTGGTTAATCACCTTATATCACGGGGTTTTCTTTTAGATCAGCAATATGACATTCGTTTCTTTATGTCAACTGCTAATGTAATAACGATTATTGCTGAAAGAGCCTATCAAACTTTAGATAAGAATGGTGAAACTCGAGATATTGCGTTGGACATTTCAAAGACATTTGATAGGGTTTGGCATAAAGGTAAAGGTTAGGGTATTTCTTGACGAGTTTTTGCACTGCTTTAATCTTTCTTATCAGATCGCAAAACTAAAGTTGTCATGAATGGGAACTCTTCTAGATCTATCTACATTATATATATATATAAACTGATTTAAAATATGTTTTTTCGCTACACAGTAATAACCATGTTTCAAAAATGGAAGCTAAAAGCTGCAAATTTAATTTTGTAATTAAATTAAAAACATTAGTTCCATTTCATCCTCATGCGAAAAATTAAATTCGAAGCTTTCAGCTTCCATTTTTGAACATGGTTATTACTGTGTAGGGAAAAAACATATTTTAAATCAGTTAATTTATAATATTAATGGTCTGTAAATTTACATTGAGCACTATTTTGTAAAAATAAAAATATCAATAATAACACCGGATTATATATCTTACTGTTCTTTCTTTTTATTTATACACACACACACACACACACACATATATATATATATATATATATATATATATATATATATATATATATATATATATATAATTTTCGGTTAAATTATATTTGCTCTACTCTGTATTGAGTATTGAGCACTCTTTTAAGTATTTTAGTATTTTTTGGTAATTAGAATTTATTCTATATACACCAATCCTATACTTGGATATATATATATATATATATATATATATATATATATAAATTTTGTTATATATGAGAATCGGTCTGAAATAATGCCTTCTATTTTTACGTACGACATCAGGATGTTGGTGGTTTGCCAATAAACTTTTAACTATTCCACCAATAATTCATTTTTTGAAAGGTGGGAAAGCTCTCTTACTGATAGGTGTCTGGTAAAATGTCGTCTGACGAAGAAGTAGTCTATCATTGAATTGCTCCATTCAGAATAATGTACATCCATTGACATTAATCGATACTCACTAATCATTTCGAAACCAAATACTTAATATGAACACAGTTAGGTGGTGGGTAATGGATTTCAGTAGTGCCGACAACAATGTGTGTGTGACAAATTACGATCCTGATAGGCCTACGTAGCTGTCAACGCACGAAACGATGAACACATAAAAAGGCATAGTAAATAGTGCTGATTATGTAGCGAGTTGATCTTGAATTTTCATTTGTTGCTGATGTTCTCTCAAGGAGACTCGGTCCCTTGAGTGCCTTTTGGGACTTAACCTCACCCCAGACCTCATGTGGAACTAGTGCATACAGTCCGTTGTTAAAGATGCAGAGAAAATGGTAGGTTCTCTGTACCGCTCTGTTAAGTACCTGCCACATCCTGCTATCCTAGAATGGAGTACTACTGCCATATATGGGCAGGAGACGCTCAGTCTTTACTTTCTAGTTTCGATAGAGTTCAAAAGCGTCTCTGCCCCCTTGTAGGTAATGAATTGTTTTCCACCATTGAAATGATGCAAGTCTCTCGCTGCCCTTTACATGGAAAGTGTTCAGACGATCTACATTTTTTAGTTCCACCAGTTCTAACCTTTATGGCACGCCATGCCAGGCACATTGTATCGAACATTCCTTATTCCCTTCGCATTCCATTGGTGAGATATAAGTTCCTCCCGACCAGCTTCTTCCCACGAACCTTTACTTTGTGGAACCGACTCTCAAGGGGGTGCTTCCCTGATCTCTCCAAACTTAACCTGCTCAAATCTGGGTTTAACCGTTATCTTCCCCACATATCACCATAAACTGGACATATTACCTCTTACTCGCTAAACCTATACCTCGAGTGGCTTCTAGGTACAGGATGGACATCCCTATCCAAAAGTATTATTGTGTTTTCTGTCTTTTGTAATTTCTGTGAAAACAAATAGGAGGCATTATTTTCGGAACGTCTTTCGTGTCCATGGATTATTTTTTATAATTTTTTTTTTAATGGTAAAAATAAGAATACTCACACGAATAACCTTTATCTTACTTTCCAAAAACATAAGATTTACCACGGTTGTGTTTTCGAACATGCACGTGGGGATGAAATCAATGTCTGAATTCACGAAATAGATGTCTATAGGGTGTTTGGATGTCAGCGGTTTGCAAGTAACGTCTTTCATCTCATAAACGAAGAGTGACTCAGTGCCGTTTATATGATTGATGGTCAGATTGGAGGGCCACTGGCACGTTATATTTCCCTCGTAGCAAGAGCAGTATGGATAGCATAGATAAGAGGTCTGTCTTGAGGCGCCGAGTAAGCAAACAATTTCCATGTAGAAACAGAACCAACCCAGACGAATCGCCCAGCGATTGGAGATCAACGCCATCATCTAAAATCATAAGACAGAAAAGAATTTCGACTATATCACTGTATTCTTATTTCTCTGAGTTTTGACATATTGTTTTTTCTTTGGACACATTTTTTTTAATCGAGTTCACCCTCAAGCATTATATATATTATTCATTATAGGAAATTAAAACAAAAACATTAAATATCGCTACACAATAGATTTCGTGATTCGGCACTAAGTTGTGCCTGTTCAGGTCATGTAATGAGCCCTTTTTAAAAATTAAATGCTCCGAACAGTTCTTATCTTATACATGGATATATATATATATATATATATATATATATATATATATATATATATGAAAAATGTATTTGAAAATAACATTTTTCTTTATACTATTTACATTCGGTCTATTGTTATCATGTTTCTGTCATTGTTATCACCGGCCTTCATCAGGTATATATCGATACGAGGATCCTACTGGGAATTCCGAACTGGACCCTTTATATAGCGATACACTGTTCTCATTCCACTACCCATGTCTAAGTAATATCTCGCCTAGTTCCTATCTTTAGTATTGCTAAGTTATTGCTCACCCCGTTTCAACTGAGTCCATGTACACACTGACCGACTCAGTGATTGCATTAACAATTATTATGTCACCAAAATTCACGGAACGTCACTTTAATCCACTAGGCTATTGTTCCGTAGGAAAATTCTCTGTGGAGAATTTGGTTACTTAAAACTAACCTGCCTGCCTGCTGATGAGTGCTGCTGCTGCTTGTCATGTTTGACTAAAGCTTTTCGCTTTGTTACACCTGCTGCTGCTGTCAAAGACTTGCTGTTATTTCTCTTTCTTCTTTTTTTATTAGTGGCTCCCATATTGTATTTATTTCTATGCTAGGTCGACTAAGGAGGTCCTTATAGACTAGCATATACACTGAGTCTTTCATACATCTAACTATCCAGTTTTCTTCCTTGTCCAGTATTTTCACTTCATTCCACAGGGGCTGATGTCTACTCCTTTCCCTCCTTTCCGAATTCATTGTCTCGCCCTTCACTGCGGTTTTTCGATGATCCTCGATGTTGTAGATAGACCGCGCCAGAATCAAAAGAAGGTTGGCATGGTTCCGGTTTTCATCAGTCTACAAGTATCCTTTTTTGGAGAAGCTCTTACCCCTCTACAGGAGATACAAATGGAGTATTTAAAACCTCGCCAACAGTGCATGGATTAGTGAAGCTGGTATTCATCTTCTACCAAATAGAATTGTCTTATAGAATACTTGATAAATAATCATACAATAGCGTGAAAGAAAATAACAAAAGCAAATGCAGGTATCAGCATGGGCGATTCTGGAACTCTCAAAGTGTGTGTGTGTGGGGGGGGCACTTGGGGGCAGAGATTTTTCTGCGGAGGAGTGGGGGGGTAGCAAATTCAAGCATCGTCTTTATTTTCATACTACACCATTATCGCATACAACTTAGGAATGAGTTTTAGTATAAGTATGTTACTTCAAATTAAATGGAATAACTTTTCAATCATTCATAGTAGTGGAGTTCTAATCTATTCTTGCCCTCTTTTCCACTCTCAAGCTGTTGGACCACAAGAGAGGTTAACTTCAAAACAAAATCAAACGGTTAATAATACTAACGTCAATACTAACGGAACAGTAATTTGTCTGCTCTGATTTTTTTTTTGTAGATATTTTAAAAGAGCCGCCATATTAGATGTTCTGCTCAAAAAGATATTTGTAATTCGTTAAAAAAAAAAAAGCCCAGAATTTCTTTTTAGATAGGTAAAGCAAATGTAATAATTACAATTCTTCCTGTTGGTCTGTAACCGCGAGTGACTTCGTATGTTCAATCTGAAACCCAAACCGTTCTTTATATATCATGCTTTTTATTTTATTGCTTTTACATATAGTCGATTTCATGTTGGTGGGAGTGAGGCGGATAATTTTAACAGTCTCTCTTCTCAACCGCAGAAACAAAACAAATTTAATAAAAAATATTTATCATCTTTTAACCATTCCTTTCCCACTAACCGGAATTCTTTCATCTCCTTTTGTTGTTCATCTCCTCAACTCCTTCACACCTGCTTAACATTTCTTATTTTAAAGAATGGAGTAAATATTCTTTAATCACGATGATTTATTATTAGATTTATGTTCATCTGTTGCAATTTTTGAACGATTGCACGGAATTCTGTTTAAACGACGCCACGGACTTCCTACCTAAAGAAATAACGAAATACGCACTTTAAATAATTTAAAAAATATCTTCTTTGAACTTAAATTTCAGTTTTATTTGATAGTTAATATCTAAATTAAAATAAAAAATAATTTCCTTATATAAATAAATTTTTTTAGGGATTTTTTTTAAAACATTGGTACGTTTTTTCGTCACTCATCGAACTGCCATTAAAGACCAAAAATACAAAAAAAAAAAACCAAAAAAAAACCCCAAAAAACCGCAAACAACGAATTTAAAATCTCTTCAGAATAAAATGTTTAATTTATCCTGAAGATATGTTTCGAAATCATTAAGGATCAATTATCTGGATTTTGTAAAGGTAATATTTCTTAGGTTGGAATGGCGCACTTTATAAGAAATGAAAAAAAACACTTCTGAAATTTTAGATAACTAATTTATTTACTTGAAATAGGCACGATATGGATGAATGACTGTTTTCCAACATACCTCTAAATTCTTTATTCTATTTTTTAAAAAAATTCTCATTCTTTGATGTGACAAACAGTTCAAATCCTTCAATTACCTCTTCCTTATTAGAGAATGTTTTATTGCGTATGAAAACCTCAAAATGCTTAAATAAGGGAAAATCAGTAGGAGAGATATCAGATGAATATGGAGGATGATGCAAAATTTCATAATTCAAGCTATGCAGCTTTTGAACAATTGATTGAGAAGCGTGCGGCCGTACCTTGTCGTGTAGCAAAATTGACAATTCACAAGTCTAGGGTGTTTCTTTTTCAATTTTTGTGAATAGACTCAATTTCGCCACAATACGAGTTTGTCGTTATTGTTTTCACTTGAGGCAAGTATGAATAAACCCTTTGAAAGACCAGCATATATTAACCATTAACATTTTAGGGTGTAGTGGCGATTTGGGGCATTATTTTGGTGATTCACCTGCATCTAACCACTAGCCTACTCTCTTACTGTTGTCAAAGAGTATCCATTTTTCATCGCATGTAATGATTCGATGCAAAAATGATTCTTTTTCCAGTCGGGAAAGCAACAGAGTTCATAGCTCAAAATGAAGAGTTTTTTTTTTGTTGTTGTTGTTTGTGGAGTTATTACACTTACTACTTACCTAACTAAAACCGCCACTAGAGGACGTTTTCTGAACCTATAAATACATTGTAATATTTTCTACCCGTCTCTTTTTTTCTATTTTCCTTAGACACGCTAGAATGTAGGTCTATCGTGAAAACGCGTTTCCTGTTGCGAAACACACACACACATACGTATCCTTCTTCATTCAACTTAATTTTCTCTACGACTCCTACACACATTTTACATACACGAACAATTCTCTAGTCTTTAAATGTTTTCATGCATGATCATTGTTTTGTCACATACATACAATATCATTGTCTTTTGTCGCTGGCAACAATGTAATATTTTGATAATACATTATCGTTTGTGTGTGTGTGTGTGTGTATATATATATATATATATATATATATATATATATATATATATATATATATATACGTACGTCAATGAGTGTACTTGGCTGTATGTATGTTTGCGTAAATATGAGTGGCGTTCCAACGACGATTTTAACTCCTACTTCCATGAAAGCACCGATATACGCAACCATATATAAATCCAAAATTCAAAAATTAATCAGTTTGTCTGACGATCGCAAATAGTGTGAAACCCAAAGTCACAAACTCACATCAATCCAACTATATATATATATATATATATATATATATATATATATAGGTTTTTGTTGTTTCTTTGTATTTCATTACCCGGACTCACATACCGTGTCCACCATTTTGGTTGTGGGATAAACATTCCAGGAGACACGTGTTTCCCAACTCAAAGACCAACGTACATACACCCGCAACAAGTTCATACGGAACAAACCTATCCAGTTTCTTTACTTTTCCAATTGCTTTCAAGTGCTGAGAAACAGTTGTTCGAGATGTTTCGAGTTCTGATGCATGTTTTCGGACTGTAGTTCTCGGATTTTGATCAAGCAAAGCATTCAGTTTATCATATCTGATAACCGATCGTAATCTTACCCATTGATGATTTTCAAGTTTTTCGAACAAAACTTCTGAAAGCATCCCTGTACAGTTCTGATTTCAACAATACCATTACCAAAGGCCACCTTGATATTCCTAAATGTGTGGGAAATTTAACGACTCCCCAAATTGAGTCGTGGCTGATGAATAAAGACGAGACAATTGAACAGTTTAAAAACATACTTTATATAAGAAATACATAATAGAACGAGAATAGAGAATTGCTAAAAGGTATTCCTGTAGCAATTAAAGTCATGGCATCGGGTACGAAATCCAAATACATGTATCTGTTTGAAATTGATTGAAACACTTATCTGATGCAGCTCATATTCCTCTTCCGATTGCTGCTTGTCCTTGCATTATTCAGATTTGTTCGTGGCCAGCATCGCCTGTTCTGGAGTAGGCTAAAACACGTCCGTTCAGTTTACTCGTCTTGAAGCCTCTCAAGACTGCATCCCCCCTTATATGTATCTACCTAACCACCCAAACTACAACACTCTTTGATTATTGCGTGGAACGCAGTTGAGAGACCAACAAAACTCCTTGTGACACTAAAGATTAACTGAAGGCAAGGAATATGGCAGCATTCACCAACTTTAACAAACAGACCATCCAGAAGAATTGCAGGAGATTCCGAAGTCGTCTGGAGGCCGTGGTTGAAGCAAATGGCGATTTTATTGAATAAATTTGCTCTTTAGTATTTCAAGATATTTTGTGTAATTTTGGAAATATATCTGTTAAAATGAGATAGCAAACTTTTTTTTTCGTAATTTAGACGACAATTTATCCATCTCACCCTGAAGATGGAAGCGTAGAACAATAAAATGAGCAAGAAAAAGAAGAAAAAGCTCAGTATTGTCTGGCACAAACTCATTGTCGTGTACATACTGAGCATTTAACCCTCAAATCATGCTTTAGCAAGACTGACTCGTTAACCATTGCTCAGATGGTACTTTATTACATTTTCCCAACTAGGTTGATATAGAAGTGCCAATACCTCATAAATAATGGACTATTCCGTTTTGATTGCGGGGAAAAGAAACTATTTGGTTTTAGTGAAAAAAATGAAAGAAAGCAAAAAAAAAAAAAAAAGGGAAGATAGTTTTTAACGGCTGTTTTAGTGAAATGGAAAATGTCAATTTCAAATCTTTTCATTTGTACCCACTTCTTAAAATAACTACCAGAATTCGTATTTATGATTGTTATTGCAATATTTTTTTTTTAATTGTTAAGCTCAAATATTTAACGATACTATACGGAAAATTATACGGATATTTTATTGTCGTAGAACTCGCTATGAGCTTACTTAATCATTCACTGAAAAATTAAGATTCAAATAGGAAAATCATTAAATTTTCACGAGCTAGTCTATATTAAATTTTCCAGAACTGTTGGATAAAAATCCAACACGCTAGTTGTTTTATTTTATCTTTTTTTTTTTTTTTGGTCTTAATGCCATGGCTCTACAGGATGTAAGCGGTTATGGCTCTACACAGTTTCTATTTTTTTATATTCTGTGAAATTCCATAATATTTTGAGAAAAATAGTGGGGTGGTTTCCTGCTGCCTTCTCCACAGTTTTGAATTCAGAGTTTTCATTCTCTTAGACTGGTTACCACCCAAGGCTAAATAATCCAATCTCTTCTATTTAACGCATAGTTGTGGCTGTGCACATCCTTAATGAAACTCCATATGGTGCAAATCAACGACTTATTTATTTTGAAATCATTATCATTGAGAAGTCAAATATAAAAATTCACGTTTGCTTTGTTAATTGACATGCAAATATTATACATCATACATATTTCATGTCGTGTTAAGAAAATAAAATGGAAAAGGTTGTTGTCTCATTTATATTGAGGAGTGGCAGATGAATAATAACCTTTGAAAAACAAACACTGGACTAAGTTGAAAAGGCTAAAAGTTTGACTTAATAAGCTATTTGATAATGAAAGGCTTAAAGACAATGTCAACAGTATGTAAAATAAAGCCTTTGTGCATTTTCATTGTTAATTTGCACAAAACATATTGTCATATTACGTGTGCATATTCATTAAGACAAATAATGAAAAGATAAATCATGAATTTATTTTTAATATCTTAGCTATACAAGGAAAGAATTAACTTTAATTTTGTTCGCAAAAAAAAAAAAAACATAAAAAAACTTTTTGTTTTTTTAACTAGTTGGAACTGGTTGGTACATTGAGAGAAATTTATTTTGTCGTGGAACAGCTGATGAGATATTTTGTGCATATGATAGATATCATGTAATTACCTATAATTTTTATTAGATAAAGCTTTTGTTAACCATTATTAATTTTTTTCATTGCCAATACTCCGACAACAGAATACATAGCATAGAACTATGAAGACACATTGGAATATTGAAAGTTGCTGAATTATCTTCTTTTATGTTCCCTGTCCTTTCAGAAAGTTGGTGATCATCGCTCTCGGCAACTTACTGTCCTTCTTAACTCTAATATTTGCCTTTTCACAAGCTGATTACGTCGGTTACATACTGTTTCCTTCTGCCCCACTTGTCTATAATGCGTTTTGTTCCAAATTCCCCAAGCCTAAATATGTCCCAGAAAACAAAGGAAAAAAACTTTACTTCTGTTCAAAAGATGGTGAAGGATTATAAGATTAATAATTACTTGTTTTGCAAGTGAATATTTCATTAACAAAATTTTAGAAAATAACAATGACTTTTAGCGATACAAGTCTTAATATTTATCTCGCCAGCTATGGGTAAAATAGCAGGACAGACTGGATCCTATAGCCGTGGGTATCAATCGGTCTAGGAGGACAACTCCAAATTCAAACTCCCCCTATTGTCTTGTAGGACCTGCCTCTTTGGGCAAATGCTTGAAGAATGCTTCAAAGGCAAATCCACCCCACATGTCATCTCGAAGAAAGGAACTGCCTTTCGCCCTGCTAGAAAATAATGGACTCCTTGAGCATAGTACAATGGTTTGAACATGCACAAGACTGAGATACGGCACGGCGCTATGGACCTCTGATTTCGGTTTATTCGCCCATGGGAGTATCACTTACAACACTTTAGACGACGTTATTTCTCTTAAACCTTGTTCCACCATCCATTTATTCAAGCTTACTCAGTAGGTTATACATTGTTTTCCTCTGTGCCGCTTGCCTTCAATCTGCCCTGTGAGTATCGGATTTTCCAAGCCCTATTTCTTCATTATGTTATCTAGAAATTTCAACTGTCTCTTCCTGATGTTAAGTATAAGTTTCCTTTTTGTTTCTATTTTCTATAAAACTTTGTCGTTTCAGACTTGTTCGGTCTATGGTACCATCACAGTCCTTCTATAGAACCACATTTCTGTAATGTATTTATATTATGAACAGCACCCACCTACTAAACGGATAACAAAAGTTTTTGATTTTTGACAAATATCACGGGTAGAAAAAGGTTTTCTTCTCCTCAGACCGTGGAGGTCTTTTATCGGACGTAGGCCTTCCCCGGATCTTGTCAACTTTTCCGTCCATGTACTAGGCTTGAACATCGAGGTAAGCAATGCGGTTGGGCTTAGGTTTTAAATCCAGTGACTCAACAGCTGGTGTTAGATTATAATGTTATACCATGGGGAGGAATGGGCCATTACCCTACCATTCTGGCCCAATGTGTGTTGGTAGGGGTATATGTGACAGTCTTTTCCTGCTACGTAACCTATAGCTATGGTAAGAAAAGATAGATTCATACCTTTCTCAAGGGTATTTGAACATAAGGGAATATAACGAATCCCACTGGAAATCGAACTAGGCTCTCCAATTTCTTATGCCGGGCCGTTATCCATTACATCACCTGCGCATCCAAGCTTATAACACCTTGTATTCACAATTGTTTACTCACCTATGTACTAACAAGGTTTGACGTTGCTTAACTTTGGTGCTCGGATAAGAAAAGATGTTTCAATGTGATATGGAGGATAAGCAGGTCTAACGAATGCTAATCGATGAAAACTAGTTACAAAATTTTTTCCGATATTTTTCCTTATTAGTGTCCACTTAGGAAGACTACTACGAGTAATAGGGTGGAAACTAGGCATCAGGATAAATAATTTTGACAGAGTTGTACTATAGGCACTAATTTTTTTGTCAAATTACTGTAGGTTATAGGTGACAAAAATTAATAGGTATTGGTGGAGTCCAGTTCGCTCTGTAAACACATTGTAAATCGATCCCCATATTGTAAATCGATCGTGCCATACGTGATACACGCTTAGGTGATCATGTATCTTTCGATATATGACTGACGAGGCAGATATTTTCCAGTTTTTCTTTGCAGTAGGTTGCCATTTCTTTGTGCGGTAGGCCAGTTATAATCCAAGGCTATAGAACCCGGCCTGTCCTGCTATTTACCCATAGCTGGTGGGAGAAGAGGAGGATTCATAAATTTCCCAAATTAGCATGGATTCGACTGGAATTCGAACTCGGCTCTCCGATTCCTCAATTTGAGCCGCTATCCATTAGTCCACCGTGCCTCCCAGTACAGAAGCCAAAACAAAATCACTTGATTTCTTAAAATGTAAATATTTTAAAATCATAATCTGGAGTGCTTCATTGATAGTAATATCTGAAAAAAGAAAACTAGATTATAAATTTTTAAATTTTTATCTTTTTTTTTTTTTTAATTTTAAGAAATCATGTATTCTGAGCATATTTACTTATTTATTTATTCGTTTATGTAGGCGGGTGGGGGTCAATTTACAACAAATTAACGTTTTATAAAATTTCTTTCTCTTTTTCATGATCTTCAGTGCTTAATCTATAGTAATAAGAACAAAAAAAAATTTTTTTTAAAGTTTATTTCTGAACACAGTGCCTGTTTTAAAACTCCGCTGTATTTTTTGTTTATGGTCAAATTCTCTGAATTTTTGTGTAGTGTCCCACATATGCCAATATTCAATGAGAAGGAGCCAGAAAATAGTTTTTGTCGATGTCTTAAACAGATTTAACCCTTTAGCATTCAACAAGCTCAAACCCGTCCCGTAAATACTGGCTCTTAGTCTCACTGTCTGTGGTCAAAGTCTCACTGTTTGCGTGACTTTATAGTGAGTAAGGAATAACTCCCTTCACCTACTTCCTTCAAATTTGGGTGAGCTGAGGAAGGAGAAGGAAAGAAATTCGCGTGCCTGTGGGAAATTGTTTTTGGACCAATGAAAATCCTACCTTCACAGAAATTAGCCGGGCAGCCAAGAAGAAGAAAATGAATTCGTGAGCTTACGCGAAATCCTTTTGATATAAAATGAGGCTAAGAATTTAATTAATCAGAGAAGGTTGTCTGAAGTCATGTGAAAGGTTTTGTTTTAGTTCCTCGCAACCACATTGAAGTCTTCGCCAGTGTAAAATTCAGTCAGTTATGTACCATGCGTGATACACCCTTAGGCGATCATGTAACTTTCGATACATAACTGATGAGGCAGATTTTTTCCCGTAGCAGGTTGCCATTTCTGCGGTAGACCAGTTGCCATCCAAGGCTATAGAACCCGGTCTGTCCTGTTATTTGCCCATAGTTGCGGGAAGAAGAAGAAGAGGATTCATACCTTTCCCAAGGGTATTAGCACGTAAGTGAATGTAATGGATTCGACTGGAATTCCTCAATCCGTGTCGCCATCTATTACGCTACCGTTCCTCATCAGTGTAAAATTACTCGCCAATTATATTATTGGTCTCTAACCAGCACACGAGTCTTCAAATAATTTTGTCTCAACAATCTCGCTTCGCCTACTTTTGAATGTATGCAAACCATATATCCCTTCGGCAAGCAGCTAGCTATCTTACCTTGGTCTTAAACTTTTTAAAATCTTATTTTGTGTCAGATCATTTAATTTGTTGTATGAAATACGGTAAAACTACGGACTTTAAGAATTCTGATTTATTTTCCTGAAACGATCAATTGTCACTACTTTAAGCGTGTAAATTTGTGAATAAATTCCTTATCTTTTGTTAAAATTACTCGTGTGTTTCCAGTTTCCTCGTTAGTATCATCATTTATTAATCTTCCTGGTGTACGTAAAAAATCAACTGTTCATTTTAACCCGTAAGCCCCACGCCACTATATCTTGTGTTATATGCGATGATGTCATCATCTATTATGGCTGATTATACTTTGGGTGGGTTCCGGCGCGTTGAAAATTGAGAGCTGATACTTACTTTTTGAATACTAAAAAAGTGTCAAGCATTAACAGTTCATAACAATCACTGACTCTCTAGTTTAAGGCGAACGTTTAAAAATTAGATAGAAATTCTAAAGTTCGAATATTCTGACAAACATCATGGCAACAGTCATTAATAAATTGGGTTAATATAGGTGAGATATTTTGGTACAACCATTTAGGCACGCGTCCATTTGACAAAGGACTCTTTGGCGTTAAAGGAAATTGGGGTTGGAGGGAAAGTGATTTCCATTTAATTCTCAATATATGCGTGTGTGTGTGTGTGTGTGTGTGTGTGTGTGTGCGTGTGTGATCGGATGTTGTTTATGCGTTGCCACAGTTTTCATCTGATTTCGATGAATTTTTTTCTTGTTTGATAGATAATTCTTCAGTGCCGGTTTTGAGTCCAAATTGTTGGTGACAATGGCTCTCCACTACTTCCTGTTCATTATAACTCTCAACAACGTTTTACTATTTACTATCTGTTTTTGGATCTTTCATAAAAACTTTAATAAAAATAAATAGTTTAAATTATTACAATAATATTATCTATAATTCTCAAAGTGTGTGTGTGTGTGTGTGTGATCGGATGGTGTTAATGTGTTACCACAGTTTTCATCCGAACGCTTCTGCGCACCAGGCTGACAATGATGATCAAAGCCTCAAAGGACTCGACGGCTGAGGAGAAACGCCTCCTTAACTGCTGCTGTGCGTGAGGCTGAAACAAGATTGAGAACGCAAAAACGACCCTTTTCAGGGCCACACCCGATTCAAATTGTTAACCTCCCTTCCCATTTAGGGATGTGCCTCAGTTGCACCCAAATGTTGTTACTAATATTGATTTTCGGGTGGGCTGACTTTAGTTTAAACGTAAACTGTTCCAATTGAACGGTAAAAATTTCCAGTAATGAAAGACTCGGTTAAAGACGGGTTATACTGCGAGTTCTACATATTTGTTGAAAAAAAACAAAAACAAAAAAAAAACAACGCTATACACAAAGTAACATTTTTAAATAACGTCTATAATTTGTGGAAGAGTAATTATTTTTGTCAACTAAATCCAAGTATCGACATGAAAATATTTCTTTCAGGTTCCTCACTCTCCTCATGGTGTTTATGTCATCCTTTTTATTTTTCAAATAATTTTCTCCGTGATGCGGTTATTTTATTCCAGCAATACTCATGTATAAGTCGACTGCATGTCCCCTGATTTTTTTTTGCATTAATTTTAACCACTCCAGAAAAAAAAAAAGAATTTCCTGTGTATATAGTGCAATCGGTTATCAAAAACGCATGATTTTTAGACTCCTCAAAAAATTTACCAATGTATAATGAGACACGCCCTTTTTTTTTATTTATTTTTTTTGCGTAAAAAAAAAAACTGATTATAAAAACATGAACTGCACTAGAGTGAATGCGGTAAAAAAAAAAAATCCCTCTTAAAAATTGCCACCGGCATGACTATTGTAAAAATGGTACCTGTACACAAGTACATCGGGATAAAGGACATTAACGTTTTAAAGATTTATCTGTTAAATTGTGAAAAAAAAAAAAAAACTAATGCATCTCTTGAAATTCACATCTTCATGTCATCTATTCACTCATAATACCTGCCTTGCACTGATGTTATTTAGTGGAGTCTCTGAGCAATCCCCATTGTTCTGTTCTTGACATATGTCACTGAAAAAATAAACAATAGCACTGAAGTTAAGCATACCTTTGACCTTCCCTCTTCACATACAAAGGTTTTTACACACCACCAATAATATGACTAACCTTCAGGTATAAAAATCTTGAGAAAAAAATTGCATATACCTATATACGGTCTTTAGTATTTAAATAGCTCACACGTAAATAATGAAAACTCATCCGAGAAATCCATACAGAATTTAGATAAAAATAAAATTTTCAAGATGTCTTCTTTGACATGAACTGCAGTGAAGCTGACTAAATGTCGATGTGAATATTTTTGTGTTTTTTTTTTTTTTTTTTTTAAACAAATGCAGTGTCTGGTTAATGACCTAAATGCTTTCTACGCGTAAGTTAGTTTGGGCCACATAATTTTTGGTTACCGTCCTGCATACGGTGATGCACATAACCCGAAAAAAAGTTAGTATTTAGTTCTTATGAACCCTTAACTTTTAGGCATAAAAATCTGGAGAAAAAAATGTGCACATCATACCTGGATACATATGTTTTTTAGTATTTATTCAGTCGTAAAATGTCTTCTTTTTTTCGAGAGAGAGAGAGAGAGATCAGTTGAAGCTGTCTCCTACACTCCACGCTGAGTCGCAAACTTTTCTGCTTTATAAATCCTGAAGAAAACCTTATACCCAGCTTTGAAAGATTTCGTAGTTAATTTCATACTATACCAACTTTTTATTTTTCTTCCAGGTAGTAATTTGTCAAACACCGGTTTAATTTTCCTGGCAAACATCAGTTTCTCTGGTGTCATCCTTGATACAGGGTTATGGGTAAAGACTTACCCGGTAAAACACTTGTAGCATTATTTCTCCCGTCTCCTCCCAGTTTGATTTCTTTAACGCCCTTTTGAACGTATCAATAAAATGTTCAGCCTGACCATTTGATCTTGGTTGGTATGGCGGCGTTGTTAGAAGTTCAACAGCATACTATTTGCAAAAATCTTGAGAGTAAATTGCGTGGCATTAGCAGAAACTATAGTACCTGGAACTCCAGAAAACATCTCGTATACAGTTCATGAAGAAAATTTTCAGTGGAAGTAGGTCTTCCACGCTTAAATATTTCAGGCCATTTGGAAAAACTCTCAAGTAATAATACGCACTAAAAGTCCCATGTAATCATCATGCAACCTAGACCAAGGTTTATCAATATTAAGCCAGGGTAATTACGTGGTAATTTCTACGCGAGAGCACAACTTCAGCATGACTTGACTAAATTTTGAATATCCTGGTATATTTTAGGCCAATATTCGTAATTTTTCAAGGATTTCATTTTTGACATTCCCAAATATCCAACATTTAAATTTCCTTTTTATTTTTATTTTGCAAGGAAGCAGGAACTACCATTCTTTCAGCTTGCATCAGTACTTCATCATAGATGGCAAAAAGACTTATTTTCAGTAACCCCAGGGTTTATTTTTCTTTCTTTCATTTAACTTTTACCATTTTCATAATATAGTCGTCTTTCTTGGATTGTATTTTAATTTCGTCCACAGTCACAAAACACTTTATATCTCATTTTCAGAAATTAAAAAGAGCAATCACCGTCTCCTCAAAAAGTTCCTTAAATTTTGGAATTGTTCTCTACAAACCATTTTCATGTCTCAATTTCTTTGTTGGTAAATACTACATCTTAAAATCAATAGTTTAGTAAAATCGTCCCCCCAACGTTGTAATCTGTTGCCAATATGTGTCGGAATACCTTTTCTAGAACCAAAAATATACAATAATGGACGGTGATCTGTTTGCAGAATAAATTTCCTACCGTGTCTCCTTTTGTGATATATTTTTTCACTGTAAAATTAATAGCTAGAAATTTTCGATTTGACTATAATTTTTTTCAGCCGCTATTAGCGTCTTAGATACATGGGCAACTGCTTTTATTTTATCATCCTTGAATTTATGACAACTGCTTCAGTGCCACAATCGCTAGCATTTGATGCCACAATTATTTTAAAATTAGGACTGAAATGTGTTAACGATAATTTAGAGATGTTAACATGTTCCTTTATGTCTTTAAAAGATTTTTAACATTTATCGGACCAATTCCACGCTACATCTTTTTCAATAGTTCATTGAAAGTTTATTTCAATTTATGCATGTTTGACACACAACGATTGTAATAGCTTGCGAGCAATGATCGTAAAAGTCACAATGTTTGTTGGGACAGGTATATTTAATAGCACTTGTCGTTTGTGGGTTTGGTCTATGACACAATTTATTTGTCCCATGTATTTTATATTGCTCCTGAAAAATTAGCATTTCTTCTGAGTTTGAACCTGCAATCCTCTCTATTCTCTGGAATATTTGTTGTATGTGTTCTGAATGTTGCCGTCTAGATTCGCCAGATAGCGTATTATTCATTACTTGCTAGAAAAGGCTGGGTGGCACTTTAACCCCAAACGGTAGACTATTATTAAGACTATAGACTAATGTGTGTGTTAATTGTTAACAATTTCCTACATTTTTCATCCACTTCAATTTCTAAGTGTCTGACAGGTCAATTTTTGAAAAAAATCTATCATCGTTTAATTTAGAATTTTTTTTTTTTCTAGGAACGGTAATGGATATGTGAGGTGGTAGACACTCGTCATTTAAACATGTAGAAAAATCTGCGTATACACGAATATCATTATTCTTTTTTTATGTACACTGTTGGAGCTGTCCACTCAGAATAATCTGTGGGCGAAATAACTCCGAAAGTTTCTAAGCTGTCAAGTTCTTTGTTAATGGGTTCCACAACTGCAAAAAAAAAAAAAAGTAATGTTTAGGTTTAGAAACAGGAAGTACATTTTCCTTTAAGTGAAAAATTACCTTCGCCATAGTATATTTCCCAAAAGATTTTTTGAGAACACTGTAAGAAATGTTTTTTTTAATTCCCTTAAAAAACTTTCAGTCGCCACACTTGGTTTAGAGGAGGAGCAATACACTTTTTTTACAGAACAAATTTACGGACAGACTCCCCAAACCGAACAGTTCTATCCAATCCGTGCCCAATAAGTTAACATATATATATTTTTTATAGTTTTATGCGAATGCCTTAGTTTTTAAAGTTTTACCAGCACATGAGATATTACATGCAATTTCGCCACAAAAACATTTTTTTCCTGACACGCCATGTGCAACTTTTGTTTTCCGCTAATGTAGGTTCTTCAATATTTTCCCAAGATTTTTTTTTCATTAATTTTAGTAATGTCGCTGCCAATGTGCAATTGAAGTTTTACTTCAACGATATTCATCTTAAACTTTACAAATTTTCTGTTCTGGGCCTCAATCAATTTTGAGTTGTCAATACAACCTTTACTCTATTAAAATGTCTTACATTTTTTTCTTTGCTTTGATTTGCAGTGACTGCCTATGACACATTGGAAACACTTTATTTTGGAACGGGCAATGAAGTCCTTCATAACCTTTACACGGGTTCGGTCCAGTCATTATTTTTTATTTTATTTTTTTTCTCCCTTTGGTCGCACTGTCTGCAATTGTACCATATACCTTTCTTCAATTTTTGCAGAATCATGTCTTCAATTAAGAATTCTTTGACCTCATTCTACCACCGTCTGTAAGGTTAATTGTGGGTCCTGCTCAAGTTTTGTTAGAATGCACGAACGAATGTCTGCCTCTTTATTCGAAGTTAACCTTTGCACAAAAATTAAACATATCTGGAAATAGTTCGATCATTTTAAATTTTTCGCATTCTCGAAAGACAGTACCAGCATAAGTAACAGAATCTTTATCTATTTTTTGTGAGATTTTTAAGCATTGCCAACGGGAGCATCTTTCACTTAAAACTTTAGACCCAATTAAGTTTCATAAAACGTAATATTTTCAGATAAAATGTAATAACAATATTTTTCGTGATGTGATGGAGACAATGTCCTTAAAAGTTAACGTACTAATTTTTTTTTTCATCTGCTCAGCCCTGGCAATCTTTTTTTTTTTTTTTTTTTTGTCTTTTTTAAATTTCGTCGTACCTTCTGTAATACAACCAAAACACCTTCAGGGTTATATAAAAATTTGCCAATGGAGTTCACGACCGCATGAGGCGTGACTGAAACTGTAGTACTAGTTTCATTTGATTTCTGCTTCATTTGCTTCAACATCCGTGTCTGATGTTCCAATATTTGTAGTGTTCGTTGTTGATGTTCCAATTACTGTTTTAACAGGGTTTAAGTTCTCCATATTGTGCGTTTCTCAAATCCTTGGTTCACGTGAGTTTAAAAATCCTTACATCAAAACTATTATTTTTCAAACATGAGTTACTTTATCCTCATCGCCACCGTTATAATGCTTGTAGTTATGGTTAATAATGTTTCAAGGAAAACACTTGAAGAAAAATAGTGATATTGTTTATAGCGAATACCGTGGTGCGGCAATGCGTACGACACACTTTGCGACACGTTTCACTAATAGTGAATAGACGAATCTATGTTCAACCATTAGTGTAGAGGAGGTCGGTTGTTTTTCTCCACTAGTTCAATCCTCACAGGGTTCTCTCTCATATTATGTCCTTGCGCTATACAAAGTTAAACTTAGTAAATATCGGCTCAGATACCTTAGTGTGGATCAATTAAACTAATTTTGCAGGTCATAATCTTTGTACCAAATACAAATTTCAGTCACTTACCCACTGTCGTAATGTAACGTAGCTTCTGTCTTTTCTATAAATATTTTCATAGTAATTTTTCTGATGAATTTTGCTCCATGGTACCTAGACTTTACGAATTTTAGTACTAGATTAGCGACAAGATCTCAACATTTTACAGTTGAAATGGCTAGATGGAACTGTAAGTTCTTTGCTGACAGTTCTCTCGCAGTCTTGCTTGTGAAACTCTCTTCCACTTTTTTTGCTTTCCAATCACCTTTGATCTTCAAAAGTTTAAATACAATGTCAATCGTTATTTTCTGTCTTCTTAATTCTTGTTTTGTTGTTGTTTTCATATGCTTTTACACTGTGTAACCTCTTGTGTCTTAGTGGGAGTTTTTTTGCCTTGCTTGGTACAAAATGATAAAGCACAAATGCTTTTCCAGGAAAAAAATTACCTGTTATAAGTTGAAAAATTCCATTGGCATGATTATTCCAAACTGTAGCCTAACAATGCAGGATAATATTTTTATTTAATTTTGAAACTAAAAGGAATATCTACAACCAAACCTTATTCAGCTGTTTAAACAATTGATAACACAATTGTTTCTCTTTAGTCTAAATTGTGCGTGTGTGTTGGTATAGCCACAAGAATTACATTCCTTTGTCACCTTTTTATACATTTCAATTAAATATCCTTGATTTATACAATATGGTGGCTGAGGAAATAGGATAAATGAATTCCCCAACATTTTCAATACCATGTCTGACCATACAACACAGACATCACATTTTCTTCCTGATAAATAATCTTAAACAGATCTGAAAAAAGAAAGGTTCTGTATGAGCTACCATATGGTGCTTGAGCTGTGAACTGTCTGTGAAAGCTGATATACACACCCAACAGTTCAAAGGCTTCTCTCCAGTATATTGCCTTTGGTGAATATTTGAATTACAAACAAATGACAACCCACAGAAATTGGTTTTTCTCCAGTATGTAACGTCTGGTGAACATTGAAATTGGAGCTGTTGTAGAAACTTGCATTGCATGTAACAACGTGACCCTTGTCCAGCTTTGTATCAACCAGCCAATGATTACAGTATATTGAATCCTAATTTTTGTTCACATTGGTGTACACTAAAAGCAGAAAGAAGACATGCTGCATTCCCAAAAGTTAATGACGACGAAAAACAAATATCCAAATCAAGTGTTGAAAACCATTTGCATCAACTTGGTTATATCAACAGGCTCGATGTTTGGGTTCCACATCAACTGAATTAGGCCAACCTCACCCAACGGATTTACATGTAAAGAAAATTATCCTTTTTTTTAAGATAACTGAGAGTGTCGTGAACCATCACAAACTCCAAAGCAGGACATGCTTTCAATTTGGTGAGATTGGAAGGGTGTTGTCTTTTATGAGCCTCTTCCCATGGACAGGACCATCAATTTGGATGTGTCCTGTGACCAGCTGGACAAATTAAATGCAACAATCCCCCAGAAGCATCCAGCACTTGCTAATCATCAGAGCAATGCTAGATAGAACATTTCTTTGCAGACGTGGCAGAAGTTATATAATTGATTGACTAAATGGCTTTGTGTTTAGAACTTGTATTATTTTAGCTTAAAAAACTAAATGGACTTTTTGGCCAACCTAATACCTTTAGTTAGGCCAGGCCTCTACAAAATGCAATCCATGGGCTGCATGTGACATGACTGACTACCCAGTGTGGTCTGAAGGGGAAGTTTCAAAATAGTAAAACGTTTTGTGAAAGCCTGATTTTATTAAACCAAAATGTCAATTTTTGTATCTAACTAATCCTTTTAATTCTCCACAGAAAAAGCAAAACTAATTTTCTCGTTATATCTCTGGGTATGTATTTATTTCTCTTTTATACATACTTAGCAATTTACTCTAAAAAGTTATTCTTGCAGCCTATGACTAATTTTCTATGACCAATGTGACCCTTCACATTTTTTAATTTTCTGAGTTACAATTATTGACACCAATTACATTCAGATTATTTTCCTCATCTTTGTTGTTATCACAATGCTTTCGTCATTGTGCCCTCTGGTCTTCAACATATATCAATCTGGGTTATCTACAGGGAATTCTGAACTGAACCCTTTATTTAATTTATGGGGGAACTCTGTTCTCATTCCATTGGCCATTAAATCTACTCCTGTAGATTAAATAAAGAGTTCAGTTCAGAATTCCCTGAGGTTACCCAGATTGATATACATCTGATGAAAGCCAAAGGGCATAACTGATGAAACATTATGACAACAAATAGATTTTATTTTGTTCAAAACTCTAACTTCAGATAGTTTCTCTAATGTTTGCTTTTTTTGTGGATTCCACAAAAAAAATTAAATAGCTCATAAAATATATTAAAACTGAAATTTTTTTTTCCAAGTTCAAATGGGTAAACTTTGTTCTCTCCTCATAGCTTTCAGGTTATGGCTCTCCCTTAATTCTAATCTCTTTTTGAATGTGGAAAAATTTTTTTCCCTTCCTTTCTCCTCTGACCACCCCCCATATCAAGACTTACACTACTTCCTAGTTTTTATTTGCTGCCTTTTTCTCTTTTTCCTTTTCTCTTTCTTTCTTTCCTTCCTCTGTCTGGCCATTTTGTTCAATAATTTATCAATATCATCTATTAACTGGTTTGAAAAATCCTTGTAAATTTTATTTCAATTTACAAGGCGAAGATGATCATTAACCTAATGATCCTAATTCCTATTGTATGAGATTGATATATATATATATATATATATATATATATATATGTAGATAACCCTGTTGGAGAAAACAAAGTTTTACATATTTCTTTAATCACAAAAGAACAAAAGTTACAGGTGTAAGTTAACTGTGTAACTTATACGATATACACAAGTTCAAACAGACCCAATTACAATATATATATATATATATATATATATAATGAAAGAATTAATGGATTTAATTTTTGATCTGACAGTATTTTTTATTTCTCTAAACATTATTTTAGTGGATACACATGTTTGAGTAGGCACCCCATTTTTTAATTTTCTTTTCTTATTTAAAACAGTGAATTTTATCTATCAGCCTATACATTCAAGCAACTTAAGAAAGAAAACATGCTCTCTGGCAGAGTTCTAACCTACATCCCCCTATTTAGGGGAAACCAGCATCTGATCCAACATGCTTTCAACTGCTCGACTACAGGGTTGTGACTATCTCTGTAGATAAGTGGTATAAAACACTCAAGGGGGATACAGGTTTGAACCCTATGAGAGAGCACATTTTCTTTCTTATGTCTCTTGAATGTACAGCATGTAGACATAATTAACACTGTTTTTTGTTTAAGAAGAAGAAAAAAATGACAAAAAAAAAACAAACTCGGTGTCTACTCAAAATGTGTGCATACACTAAAATAATGTTTACAGTAATATTATATAAGTTGGCTAAGAAGTTTGTCCAGTTATTAAGTAGAAGATTTATTTAATAAATAAAAAAATTTTTCAGCAACTTTATATAATAGATCTTCCAAAAAGATAAATGTACACAGACCTGTCAGGATGCAAAAAGTCCACAGAAGTTTACATTAAAAGAAATCACCAAAATTAAAAAAAAAAAAATCTTCTTAGATACTGCTGTGAATAGAACATTGAATTCTGCAAGATTTTTTCAAGTTCTTAAAGACTTGTGCATAAAAAGATTGTGGCAGACAATGTCTGATATTAAAAAAAACCAAAAAAAAACTTAAAATGAGAGTACTAGCAATAAAATACATGTGCCAAAATTGAAGATAGTTATAACATCTGCTTTATTTTAAAAAGAAAAAGCTTTTATTAAAGTGGACGACTGACTAGATACCATTAACATCCATATGGTTATTGAAATCTTTATTTACACTGAACACTATAATTACATATGAAGATGCAATTATAGAGATTTAACATCAGGAAAATTTGTGTTTAAATCCAATAAGCAAATTCAACTTTATATACATATTTTTGTTGTTGCTGTGCTTATTCCAGAAATGAAAATAAATTAGTTTTAAATTTAGATTTTTCAAATTTCTAATTGATTAATGATACAAAATAAAATAAAAAAATACAAAAAAATAAAAAGGTTTTAGCTTACAATTCTGGAGAAGACTGAATTTTTTACTGCTTAAAAATACTTATTTTCATAACAAAACTATTTTAAAATCAATTTCAGTTCAGATAAAATTAAATTAACAGATTTCTTTTACACTCATTCCTGGTTTTATTTTCCAAATAAAGATTCTGGGAGGACTACATCTGTCATAAGAACAGCAGTGATTGGCTAGTCTTATGCAAGGCAAACAGCTTTATTCCCCCTCCCCCCTTACACACAGTGGGTACAAGAACATAATGACTGGCTGTAGAAAATAGCCAAGCTTATAGTACTGCCTCCTATGAGTCTGCTGTTGGATTCAGTAAGAAAAATCACCTGGAAAATCTTGAGATGCCAAAAAACAAAAAGAAACTGACAGCAGCCTCGGCTTGCCATTTGCAGTAATTGATACCATAGGAGACAAGGGTCCTTTTCTGGGAATCCATATATCTCCTTTGGGACACTCCTCCGTTGAACTGACAGGAGTGCAATTTTGTTTTGTTTGTTTTATTTGCATCATTGCTTCACTGCTGAAGGCACTAACACTCTTGAGGACATCAATATTTGTGATGAAATGGCTCTGGCACACTTTGAGAATGCTGCAGAGTCTGGAAGTGTTCAAGGAGGCACAGTTGGCACTGGTAGATAACCCAAGATTTGGCACCATAGAGAGTAAGCAGCACAATTACTGTAGATCTTCATTTTAATGGCTTTCCTTAAGTTTTCATTAAATAAGATATGCTTGTTAAGTCTATCACAGGCTTAATTCACTTTTTACTAGTCTGTTGTCAACTTTGGCATCTGCAGACATGTTACATTCCACCTTTGTCAAAATGATAGATATAGAAGGTGGATGGTACGCTTAAGTGTACAGATTGGTGATGAACGTTTTGTACAGACTGATTTCCAAATTAAAGATTTCAGTGCCCTTGCAATTCAGAGCATTATTTGTTGTAAGGCTGACTGACATACAGCCAGTGCCGAATTTATATATAGGCTAGTAAGAGTTGCAACCCAAGAGCCCTAAGACTAGTCTTGGGCCACTGATAAAACTATTATTTATTTTCAAATTTAATAGGGATCCTTTGAACAAATTTAGATCAATTTAGAGTATTTGAGCCCCACTAGTTGGAGTGGGTCTTTTAAATTTGATTTAAAATATAATGAAGTTGCTAATGAAATGAATTGGATGAGTTCCAAAATCATTAAAAATTTTAGTTGAAGGGTTTCAGGTTTTCCACTAAAAAAAGTATCATCTAAATTTTTTTTTTTTTTTTTTTTTTATAGACATGGGGGTGGGTACAAATATACACAATGAAGAGCCCTCATATTCTATTAGCCCAGGGGCTAATTAAGGTCTGAATCTGGCCCTCTATATAGAGCCCTTTGTTTTGCTCTTGAAACTGTTCCTGATTTGTCTCAGGAGAAGATCATGCCTGTTTTTTACCATCGTTTAGTATAAAATTACACTGGTTCTCAAGGAGTTGATCTACAGCAACATTTGCCACTTGCCTATCCAGTAGAATTCTTGCTCGGATTTTGCCACTAACAGTGTAGTATTATAACCCTTGTAGTTCAAACTTTTTTTTTTAAATCTGTAAAACAGAGGCGGTAAAAATGATTTTTTTAATCATTCTACATTAAATAATAAAGTAAAATAAAAACTTTCATTTTAAAACTTTCAAGGATTGAAGTCTTTTAAAGGACCAGAGAACACAAACATTAAAAATAACCCACAGATTTGAAGATCATAGTTTGGGCACCTGCCAATCAGCTGTGGTTAATAAGTTAACCGTACACAGTATTTACCAGTGCAGGAAGTTTGATCCAAACTGGGTGGCCTATTGTAGGTCAGTACCAGATTAAGCCAAATAAATATCTATATAAAGGCAAAAATTTTTCACATTTAAATATACTTATAATCTGAGAAACTACCTTGCACAATTATATATATTTCTTATTACAAGCAGAATATCAGGATCATTCAACTGCAGGCATGAACCATAAATGTTTATCAAGGGAAGATTTTTACACATTCTGTGCAAATTTCTGAAATATATTCTTCAGTTTAATTTCTGGGATGTGATATTATCCTTATTTACACTCAGACTAGTATCCTCATCTTTGTTGTGGTTATCACAATATTTCAGTTGTTGTGTCTTCTGGCCTTCATCAGGTGCTTGTTAATCTAGATAACCTTCAGGGAATTTTGAACTGTACTCTTAATCTCTGCGTGTAGGTTGTGCTCATTCTGCTAGGGATATCTCGTCTTGTTCTTATTTTATACAGTTCAATTTATTGCTCTCCCTGTTTTCACTAAGTTTACACTATCTGACCCAGTGATTGAACTCCAAATTATTATGCCACCAAATTCATGAGACAATGCTTTAACCCACTAGGCTAATGTTCTGGGCAATATAGCCTTAGACTTAGTGAAAACAGAACAAGCAATAGCTGAGCAATATTAAATAAGAACACGACAAGGTATTTATAGATAGTGGCATGAGAACAATCTACCCCATAGATTAAATAAAGAGTTCAGTTCAAAACTTCCCAAAGGTCACTTGGATTGAAAAATACCTGAAGAAGGCTGGAGGACGCAACACTTGAAACTTTGTGATAAAAAAAAAAAATGAGGACATTATAGTTTGAATATAACAAATTCCTCAGTTTATTGACACGTTTATGTTTTTGACTGCCCTCTATAGTTTATTCATCTTGTTAAAAGAATTTAGATGTGTATGAAAAGAAATAGTCAGATTAATAAGTATTCTTCTTTCCTTTATAAAACATACACTGAACAATGATCAGTGCACTAAATCCCACAAACACATGACTGTAGATTAATTTTTCATTAGAAACTCCAAAAATGTAAATTTGTGACATAACTGAATAAGTTCCAATAAATTCTACTGAGTGAACCCAATAGTTTTCTCTCATTTGTAGATATAGATCAGTGGGAATGCATGAGACTGGAGGTCCCAATTCCAAAAAGGATTTGACTGAAGTTTATTATCATACAGCCAACTTAGTAAAAGAAAGGCAGCTGCTGCTAAATTTCAAACCATGAAGGTGTTGAGCCCACAAGAGCCACCTTTTCCCTCTAGTTCTCAGTCATGGCAAAGTTTCAGAACATCCTCCAGCGCCAGATTAATCTGCTGGAGGTCCTGACGGATGACATCCTTCTAGTGGCTGTGTGGTCTACTGCAAGGTTGTTCCCAATTTGCAGATGCTGGGTTAAACTGGTAGATGATTCTGATAAGGTGGTCATCAGGTTGTGGCCAAGCTATTTGAACACAATTCTGAGCAATGGCGAAAAAGATGTTCAGCTGACTGGCCCAACAGTAGAGCCTCTCATTGAACACAAGATCAGATCAGTGCACCCCCTTAATGGTTCTGAGAGTGCAGGACTCAAAGCCATGGATGCAGGTGGCAAGTCTGCAAATTTTTAAACAGAACAGAAGACTTTTCATCTCAGTACTTAGAAAAACCTGCCATTCTTTGTGATATTGATATAATAATATATGCAATATAATGCCTACAACAGATACAGTGAACCAGCTAAGAGTGTCATATCAATCATTATCAGCTGTTTATGCTTTGAATGGCTCTTTAAAAGCTGACTCACAGTTGAAGAGCTTCTCTACAATATGCTATCATATAGTAAACTTAATTTCTGCATGAATGTTAATACATAAAAATTACATAAGCATTTTCCCTACTAAGCCTAGTAAGAAAGAACTCGTATTGTAAATGTGAAATTGACAGGATTTTTTTTTCACTACATATGATGTGTAGTGTAAACATCTGGTGGGCACAGATCTGCAAATATCACAGTGATAAAGTTTCTAGGCAATGTCTGACCACATAACACAGATATCACATTTTCTTTCCAAATCCCATGATAAATAAAAAAAAAAAACTAAAAAAATTTAGAATATAGTTTATGGCGCCATTGAAAAGAGTGCTGTGTGAGTTACCATATGACGCTTGAGCTGTGAACTGTCTGTGAAAGCTGATCTACACACCCAACAGCTAAAAGGTTTCTCTCCAGTGTGTCGCCTCCGGTGTACTCTGAGATTTGAATTACGTGCGAATGACAACCCACAGAAGTCACAGCGGAAGGGTTTCTCTCCAGTATGTATCCTCTGATGAACTTTGAGATTGGAGCTGTTGTAGAAACTTGCACTGCAAACATCACAGTGAAATGATTTTTCCTCCGTGTGAAGCCTTAAGTGGCGCTTCAGATGAGAACGGCTGATAAATGCTGAGTCACAAATATCACAATGAAAGGGTTTCTCGCCTGTATGTCGCCGTACGTGCACTTTAAGGTTGGAACTGCATGTGAAACCAGCGCCACACAAATCACAGTGATAGGGATTCTCGCCAGTATGTATTCTAAGATGCTCCTTGAGATTGGAACGATTTGCAAAATTTGCATCACAATAGTCACAGTTAAAAGGTCTTTCTCCTGTGTGCTTCTTCATATGCTTTATAAGACTTGATTTGTATGAAAACTTAGAGCTGCAAATATTACAGTGGAATGGCTTATCGTCACTGTGTGTCCGCATGTGATTTTTCAGGCTGGCCCGGAAGGGAAAGCTTGATCCACAAATCTCACAGAGGAATGGTTTGTCTCCAGTGTGATTTCTCATGTGCCCACGAAGGCTCTTTGAGTGAGAAAATGTTGCATCACAATACTGACAGTGGAAAGGTTTTTCACCTGTGTGTATTCTGGTGTGCTCCTGGAGGTGAGATGCTCGTGAAAAGTTGGTTCCACAAACTTCACAATGGAAAGGCTTTTCTCCAGTGTGTGTTTGCATATGTCTTTTTAAATTACCAACAGCCGAAAATGCACAGCCACAAACTGGACACTGGATAGGTTTGTTGTTGCCATGGCTTTTCATGTGCTGGTTTAAGTTGACAATTGTAGAAAATGTCAATCCACACAAATCACAGGTGCAGCATTTGCTGGTTGTGGCTTTTGCTTTAGAAGTAGAGCTAGGGGTAGAGGTTGAAGATGTCTGTGGTTCAGCTGTAGGTTCTGGGTTGGTAACGCTCATGATTAAACACAGAGATAGAAGAAAACTTTTGTAAAACAAATATGTAAAATTTTAAATATAACTATTTGAGAGTTTGAGGTGAAAACTTTGTTTTTTTTTTTCCACAGTAAGTGCAGGAAGAATTCTTCAGAATAACATGGATTTTATTCTTGGAGTTTTGTGAAATATCATTACCATTTTAAAATTTCAAAGAAGTCATTGTAAATAAGATGTTCTGGGAGGAAAAAAAAAAGAACTTGGTCATTTCACAAGTGCTTACATATAATATCTGTATAAGCAGTGTGATGCAACAAATTCACTGTCTGAGCAACATACATTTTTGGTTTTTTTCTTTTGTTTAGGGAATCCTTTCAATTTGTTAAAACTCACTATGTAGCTTTTAGATTATAATGGATAATTTGGTAATGATTTTCAGTACAAAGTTCTATAAACGGTATTCTTGAAAATATCTGCTCAGTTTTGTAATAGTAAAAATCCAATTTCTCATTCACTTTGCCAAGCCAGTTTTCTTTTATGTATACCCAGCTCCAACCTGAAAATAGATATATTCAAAATTAGTAATGTAAAATATTCATTAATTTAACTGAACAAAAATAAAAGAACAAAAATCACATTTGGGACATGTGGCCAAATGAAGGCAAATCACATAATCTAGTCAAGTGAGTTGAGTTCACATCAGCATTATATTGCTCTTTTGGTTAGGCAATGCATATAAAATAACCAGTAAGCATTCCCCAGAGAGAGAACCCCCACTCACACACACAGGGCAAATGGAGGAAGAACAGACAGCTTTGATACATTTTGAACACATTCCAATCATGTTATTGAATATCAGGCCTTATTAAATCTCTTTTGTACAAGCCAGAGTTCTCAACCACAACAATAGAAGTCATGATGTTTTTCTATTCTTAACCTCTACACAGAAAATAAATGCCCATCCCACCAATATTTCAGAAGAGTTGGTTAATATAAATATAGCAATGTAAATTAATTCAAGTTTCAAACAACATTCTTAGAAATCATTTTTGTTTGATGCTTTGTGAATCCCTTCACTTCATTAAAACATTCCAGTACAATTTTGAAAATTTCAACTTCTGTTTACTTTCAAACAGTTGCTTTTAAAAATACTTCACATTATTTTTTTTTTTTTAAATTATTCTTTTGAGGTTGAGACTTAACATGAGATTGTCACTAACACATATAAACATAACTTTTAACTGTTGTCAATAATCAAAAGAAAAAATATAACAATATTAAAATAAAAGGCTATTATGGAACAGAGAGAGTAAAAACATGTATTTGATTTTTCAAACTGAAAATGACCAAACTTTGCATTTGTTTCATGGATTTGTCCCTGTTCCATAAAAATTTGGAAGATGGCAAAAAGTGAATGAGTGAGTACCGCTTAACAGAAAGCACTCCAATGAGGTACCTCCTTAGTTTTGTAGTTGTGTCCTAGTTCCATAAAAATCTTCAATAAATAAAGCAATGCATGTTAGGCTCTGAGAAGACTGTAACTTTCTAGTAGTAATTAAACCTAGAACACATTTTTTATAGTTTTACTCTTGTCTCAAAAGAATCTGTATGAAGAAGGTAAAAATTAACTGAGTATATAAACATATAACAAGAAATGAAATTAGTCAGAATTGGATATTTTGGTATTCATATTCTTGGTATTTTAATGCGGGGAAAATGAGTCTAAATAATGATTGAATGTTGTGGAAATCAATTCTGTTCGTTGAGCATCATGCTTCAAGTTTGTTTTAACTCAAGTTTCTTTGACTGTAAGGTTTCTAGCAAAAATTATAAAATCAAATTCCAAGTTATTCAAAGCTTATTCTAGCCAATAAGATTTTTCATTGTTAAAATTTGCTTTCTAAAGGTCTTTTTCTAACCCATACAACAGGTTTTGGTGCTCAAGTTGGCCCTCACCCAGTTGAACTGGTAGGAGAATCAGTCTTGTGAAGAATCATTCTTGATGAATAAGAAAAAAGAAAAAAAAAATGTTTAAAAGATCTTTAGGTTCTTCATCTCTTCTTTTAGTCATGACTTTTCTGTATGAATCTAAAACAAATCTTTCCATATTTCCAACATTAATATCTCCTTTTTTTTTTTTAACACAAAGTGTCGTCTAATGATGGATGTTTTCCCACTCTATCACTTGTACAAATCATGTATCAACCATTTGTCTTGAAATGGGCTTTTAGAATGCTTCTTATGACTCATTATGAAGCTGAAATAAATTAGATACAATAAAGTCTCTTTCTGGCAACACAAAAAATGCAATAAACAATTCTAAAATTCTGCTAAAAAAAGATAGTATAACAGATATCAGAAAGAAAATGCTACATATGTCACACCCTGAAACCAACCTCTCACCCCAAATCCCAAGAGATATGGTCCACTCTGAAACCCCACCCCCAACCTAAGTCAAATACGTGAACTGAACATATAAGGATAAATATTTGTGATGTAAAAATCAAATTAAAATGAGAATTTAATGTACAGTTTCATGGTTAAATGGGTTTAGAAGAATAAGACTCAACTCTGAGTTAATTTGAAATTGCCAATAATACACTGACATTGCCAAGGCTCTTTTCATAATTTTTCAGAAATTCAAGGCCCCTGTTTTAAATTCCAGGATTTTCAAGATTTTCATGGTCCACTAGAAGCCCTGGACTGAGATTGAAGAACTAAGGTCGTGATGACTGATTTTACAAATCACTTCACCATTTTTTGCACAAATTCTTCCTTTGCATATCTTATTTTTGTTAAATCTCAATCATTTTTATTTTGCTGATCATTTCAGAAACAAAGAACCATTATGGGTGAATTTCTTTTTAACTCTTGTTAAAATGTAGGTCATTTGGAGCAAAAGGGCATAACAATTTCTGAAAAATCAGTCTTGTTATTTAAATACTAGCTTATGGCCAAGCTGCAGATACCAAAGTGACTTTGATGGTAAATTAGTTACGTCAGTTTTGTAGCTAATGGCAAAACTACAGAAATGAATCTAAACATTAGAAGTGAGAGCTCACAGAAGCATTCTAGGCATCTTCTGTATAGACTGCATCATAAATGATGCACTGCAAGACACTATCATGTAAGAAACGGGTCAAGGAATTGAAATGGTATATTCACATCATCAGAGCCAACAATCTTTCCACTGCCATCCTACAAGGTACTGCCTATAGGCAAGAGAAGAGTCCAACAGAGGAAAACATGGGCTGACAATGTCACCAAGTCAGATGGAAGATCCTTCACAGAAACTCCGATAGTGGCAGGCAGCTAAGACATGGGGAGAGAGCTGGTCAGGTACTGACCTGTACAGTGACCCTATGATCATGCCTGGTCATAGGACTAATGATGTGTTTCTTTTCTATATATAAAATTAATATATATTATAGGTATTTTTGTAAAAGTTTGTAACTCCATATATGCATAATTGTTTATTTTATTTTTAAGAAAAAAGTGAACAAAATCTGAACAGCTTAGTCAAAGAAAGAAGCTCTTAGAATCAATAGATAAAACAATTGTTAGAGCACACTGGCCAAAATATTATAATAATGATAATAATGATAATAATAATAAAAAGAAAAACAATGATGATGTTAGTTCATGTTTTGTAGAAAGACAACTGACCTCTACACTAATTGTTGAACAATGACTCATTTGTTCACTATGAATAGGATGTCTGCTCATAGGAACAGGGTCGCAAAGTAGGTTACAAGGCATGGTGTTGAGTCATATGTGTTGCCACACTGACCTACGGTATTTGCTATTATTATATTACCAATCCATGTCCCTTATGTGACATTTCTTCTTTCTTCACTAATCTTTTGTTCCAGTGTTTCCTTTAATGTTATTAATCAAAAACTACAAGCATTATGACAATTCAAAAGGTTCAAAAAAAGTAAAAATGTTAAATTTTATAAATCTATAATGGTATCTCAATTTGTATATTATTCTCTGCTAATTTTAATTGGTTCATATCTATGAAGTGCATTTCAGAAGTTTTGAGATGTTTTCAGAAGAAGCAGTTATAATTGTCCTAGGTTATTGTAATTCTAGTATATCATTACTATACGTCTAATAAGCTGGTCTGCTAATTTTTGTTATTCCAGATTGAAGGAGATGGCTGTAATAGCTCTTAGAACAAACCCTATTAAACATTGTGTTGTATCCTTAAGAGATTACAAACAGACAAAGGTGGTACTCGAGTGAAAGGAACAGCAAGTTGGGTGTAGATGAAAGAAAGAGAAGTTTATTGTAAAAGAGAATACACTACTGAAAGACAGGGAATGGGTTAGCAGTCTAGTAATTCCCGAAGCAAGTCTCGGGTATATCCTGTGCACACTATATATATTTACTGATAGTGCACAATAGGCAATAGGGAGAGTGGAACATTCCATTACATGACATTGTTTTTCATCAATGACTACTTTTCAAAATGCAACTGGGACGTAAAGACAATTCGGAAGCTTGCTATACAATAAAGTTTTGTGTTGACAATGGGCATCAAAAATGTCTCTCGCCCTCCCTGCAATCCAGACCTTGCTCCATGTGACTTTCAATTGTTCCCCAACCTGAAGGAGAATCTCAGGTGCAATTGTTTTGAAGACACTGAGAAGATGAAGGAGGCTGTGACAAGGGTCCTGGACATCATCACTTTGAGTGACTTCCATGGGGCCTTTATGCAACAAGTGCATTGAAGTCAGGGATCCTGCTTTGCTAAAGATTAGAAATTTGTATTTCTTTCAGATTAATAAATGTCGCTCTTGAAAAAGTTTTAAATGCTTCTGGAATGCACCACATATATTTCTCCAAAATGTAGAACCTTAAAAAATAATAAATTAACTTTCATTTAAATTCAAATCAGCAATTATGAATTTAATTTTCAAAGTTTACTATGCCACATATCCCTGAAAAAATTATATATGGCAATGTATTATTAAACAAGTTCTGTGTGCTTATGCACATGTATGTAAAATAAATAAATAAATACATAAGTAAAAATAATGCATTTGTAAAATTTTGACAGAAATGTTTTTGACATTTCTGCTTATGATGAAAAATTATTACATTTTGCATCTGAGAATGTCACAATGTCCCTGAAGATGAGAAAAAAAAAATCACTGAGAAATAACAAATCAAATATTAAAACTTAATCCAAGTTATGTAAGAAGGCTTGTTTTCCACAACAGCTCCTTTAGTCACCTGTTTTTGTTTAGTTCTCTAACAACTAGAGTCAAAGCAGGAATGATCCCACAACAAAACTACAGTAACATCATGCAGTCAAAATCAAGTAAATACAGAAATTTAACTCTTGCTTTTAACAGACCCTGGAAAATATGACAGCAGATTAACAAAATATGCCTTCCATAAACTCAGCAAAATATTAAGAAACAGGAAAAGTTTACTAGAAACAAAGAAAACAGTGCTGAACTGTTTTGTAATATCAATACTCTTATATGGCAGTGAATGCTGAACAATTTCTTCACAGATGAAGATGAAACTTGAGGTAAGCTATGTGAATCTACAGAAAGATGCTGTGAATACCATGGATGAAGCATGAGATGAACAGGAAAGTTTTTAGGAAAAATAGAAATGAAAAAGGACACTTGTACTTAGAATCAGAAAGAGACAGTTGAAATTTCTGGGACACATAATCAGGAAAGTGGGCTTGGAGAATTTGGCACTCCCAAAATATACAGAAAGGGTGATGGGGAAACAGCATGTGACTTATCTAGTGAACTTGTTTAAATAGATGACAGAACCTGGACTAGGAGGAAAAGTAAGGGGAAAAAGCTACAAAGGAAAAGTTGTGGAGAGCCATGATCATCAACATTCTGAAGGGGTGTAACACATGAAAGAAACATTGTGAGAAAATAAAAGTGCAGAAAATTTACATGCATATCTATGTGTAAATAACTTCTTTTTCTCATTTCACTCCAAGCTGAGCAATGAAGTCACAAGACACAAAATAATAGGAATTAAGGAGATAGAAGATGGCAATTAACATTGCATTTAAATTTTTGAGATCAAAGTTGACTGGAAAGCAGGAAGCCAGAAGAGACTTCCAAAAATGAGATGAGAAGAAACTCTAAGTATAGAACTTAGGTTGGTGCAAAAATAATGTCGTTTTCTCACATAGTAACATATGTGAGAAAACGACATTATTTTTGCACCAACCTAATATCTATCAATTTCAACTGCAAAATGATAAGACCTAGCTGCCAATCTAGTACTGCACTTAAATTCATGAAGTCTAGGTAGCAAAGAGAAAAGCTCATCAGAACAATTACCATGAAAATATTTATAGAAAATGTCTAGGGAAACTATTTTATAGCAAAACAGGAAAGTGACTGAAACAAGAGATGCCAGAACAGAGCAGATTGTTCTTTGTATTTTATCAAGAATCTCTAAATATATTGCAGATGCACCAGGCAACAATATTCAATGCATGAATGAATGGTAGACTCATAAAGGTGTAAGATATTTTCTAATGAGAAAACTTGTCTAAAACGACACAGTGAACAAACTTTCCTAGCAGCAGACCTAGCAATTGATTCAATATAATCTTTCCACTTCATCTCAGTGGAAAACATTAACCTGAAGAGGCACAATGCCATCCCTCTCCAGGAGATTAGATGGAGTCAGATGGAGATTTCACTTCAAGAGTGATATTTATTTTGTGAAAATACAAAAATATGACACAAGGCCAATACCTCAGAGTCTCTATGTAGTCCTAACTAGTCCCCATATGTACAATTTGTCTGTTGGGGGTGGGGAATAAAAATAACAAATTAAAATTTAACCCCAATGTCTGTTTACAATGTATAATTTACTATTTACAATAGACTAAACAAAATAGTGTTAGTAACAAAAAAAAAAAAAATAAAATCACAATCCTTAATTGTGGCAGAGACATTAGTTCACTGGATGAAATTAATCCAGGATTAAGTAATTTAAACAATCATTCATCCAACCATTCACTAAAATGCACACTTGTTCAAACACAATAACAAATATGAAATGCACACTCAAAAAAAAAAAAAAATGAATGGCATCCTGCATTCACCAGAGAACTGACATCTCTGATCACCTAACAGGAGAGGGGAGGGGTAAATTAAACTAAAGAAATTGGGGACAAAAAGAGTTTCTGATAACCAATCAAAAATAAGGATTGATATTACTATTCAGTTGACATTAGTAATGGTGACAGCATTTTTGTTAGCGACAACTATAATACAAAGGCTGATTTTGACTATATTAGTTCATCAATACACACTAAAATACAATGATAATAATTAATATTTATACACATTAAGATGTATTGTTAATTTACAAATCCAAGTTGTGTTATTTTATATGCCTGAAGGACCACAAAAGAAAATGCTAAGAAAAAAAAGTTGCTTTCATTCCACTATATATAAAGCTGACATGTACCAACATAATCTTCTGAGGTTAAGTCAAACAGTTGTCCACTCTGTCGGCTGGCATTTCAGAATACACCGAGTGCACCTTAGCAGAGGGGAACCAATGGAGCCACCTGATTGGCATGGGTGGAGACCCGTGATGTCTTGGGACAGGATCCTGGTGGTTGAGTGTTTCAGTGGTCAGGGTTAGATACTTCCAATTCCCAACACACCACTTTGGCCCTTACCTGGACTAGACGACCAGTCGGAGAGGATCGATCCAATCAATCAGTTGGTCAGGTCAAGCCTTAACACCTATAATGATATCAAATTGAGTACCTTAGGGAAACTTTACCCAAATGAAATATTGGATGAATAACAACTTAACCTAATTTATAGGCATTAGAAGGTGCTAACTGAGGGTCATTTAGTTCATAGAGGCATTTACGCTTGGACATAGATGTTAATCCTTCAATTTGTTCATTGAAAAATTGCATAGTGCAACAAATGTGGTAACAGGTGTTCTGGGTCTCTCACAAATGCAAGTATATTGGTTTGTGTAACCCTGACCTGTCAAGGCGATTGGGCTTCCCCCTTGACATGTCCCACCATTGGTCTCCAAAGTGGGTGGGTGGTGAAATTTAATTCATATAAATTATGAATCAAAATAAAAAACTCAAGTGAGACTGTTTGGACTCAGATTTTGAAAAAGAAACTAATATGGACTTTCCAAAATTTTTTGTGCTCGAGTCTTTGTTAAGACTGTCCCTTTTCTTGATTGAGATAGTATTGTCCAGTCAGATTAATCCAAAATCAGTTAGAAAGATGAGAGATGGCAATTTGATGGTGGATGTTGAAACCAGAAAACAAGGGGAATCTATAATAAAAATGAAGACTTTTCACAATGTGAATATTAAAACATTCACACACACAAGATTGAATACATCAAACAGAGTGATTAGAAGTAAAGAACTCTCTCTGGCCACTCGAGAAGAAATTTCATCTGCCTTGGGAAACTAGGGAGTCTCTGATTACTGAAGGATCTCTATTAGAAGAAATGGTGAAATAATCTTTATGGATATATACATCCTTATGTTCAACTCATCTAAAATTCTATCGAAAATCAAAATAGGCTACAATGTCAAGCCAGTGGAGCTATATATACCAACTCCCCTGAGGTGTTTTAGATGCCAAAAATTTGGACATCACAGAGATAGCTGTAAGAGTCGGCCATACGAAAATGACACATTCTTTCCTACTAACTAAGGAAGTTCAACCAGTGTGTCAAGCATTTAAAACAGTATTATCCATTAAACATATTTTGACAGTGAACTAGTTATCTCAAGACAGCAATTTTACAATACTGATAGCATGTTTGAGCTGTTCAAGAAGGTAAATGTGGATGACCTAATGTAATTTCTAAAAGTGGTCAGCCTCTACAAGAAAATAGAAAACAGGAGAGAATAACAATAAAAAGAAAGTTTTTATAATAATAATAAAATAAATATCTATGAAACAAGACTCTTGATAAAAAAAACCCTGTTTGCAGTAATAAAACTAGGAAACTGGATATATAAAGAATAAATATTGCCCACAGTTCTTTATTAAAGGAAAGAATAATACCAGCAATGTAATTGCCTCTTGATAGAAGCCCTCTTTGCAAAAGTGTTAATGAAACTTGATTTACAAAGTGATTTGGTTACAAATTCATATATAAAAAAAAAACTGTTGGCATTAAATAACCCTTTGAGATTGATATGCTATAAAACAAACTAAAACAAACCAAACTAAACCAAACCAAACATTTGTATATGTTTCACCAGGGGATTTCCAACCTTTTTTTTCCATAATCACCCACCTGTATAGTAAATATTCAAAAACATATAAAAATTGTTTGATAAGAAATTGTTACTGGTTCATAAAATGACTTTATGATGTAGTAAAAAATAGCAAAGGGAAGTAACAAATAAATGCTGGTATGAGTGGCTGCTGCTGCTACTGTATTAAAGAACAAACAAAAACAAACTTTACCATTGGAAACACACACACACACACACATAATGGGTAAATTGTTGCCATTTTATCTTTTTAATTTTGTGCAAGCATGTTGTTTGTTTTTGATTTTGTCAACTGCACAGTATAGTAGGGTCTGTGAGAGAGTCAACATGACGCAATTCACTCTGCCAGAGATTTGGAAATGGCATGCTGCGCTCCTTGGCATTCGTCCTGGAAGCTCCCAGACAAACATTTCAGAGGGTTTTGGTGTCAATCTGAGGATAGTACAGAGGATTTGAGAAGAATTGGATGATATATCCAGTCAACATCATGGTGTTTGGAGTAATCACGACAGTGTGCCCCCATTCATTTTCCCACAGGGACTCAGAATCAACATGGAGGCCTACATCAAGTGCTTTGAGGAGATAGTGCTGCCCTGGGTCAAGAGGGTGGCTGCTGGAAGACCCTATGTCTGGCAACAGGACTCTGCACCATGCCACACAAGCAGGAGAACCCAGTGATGGTTGTCAGACAATTTCTGTGACCACATCACCCCTCAGACTGCAAACTCCTTGATTATTATCTGTGGAGTGCAGTTGAGCAAGAGACTAACAAAATTCCTTGTAACACCAAAAATATGGCTGTGTGTGTGTGTATATATATATATATATATATATATATATATATATATATATATATATATATATATATAAATAAATTACTTTTATGATTAGGCAAGTGTTGACAAAAAATTAAATGATTTTTGTTCATAATTATAAAGTCAAAAAGAATATACACTACTAGCAACTAATGAAAATACTGCAGATATTATTTTATTTTTCTTGGTTTTCCCATAACTGATTTATATCTGAAACAATGTTATTTCTTCTGACAAATGTTAATGACGCATCTAAAAACTATAGCAAATATGAAAAATATTCATTGTTTGTGGGGATATTTATATCTTATCTTTGAATGTGACCCAGTTATTCCTAGTTAGCTTCCTGCATTTTTTTTATTATTATTATACAGTTTTTTTTGGGTTTTTTTTTGCATATCTCTTTTGAATATTTTTTTTCAAATAGCATATGTTAAATACTTCAAATCCTACATCATCCACCAAAATTTCCAGTGACCCACCATTTTCTGTTCAGTTTTCTTATCACCCATCCAACAGTTTAAATCACCCACCGGTGAGCAATATCACCCAGGTTGGAAAACCCTGTGTTCCACTAATTTATACTATGAACTTTATAACAGATCACTGAAAGAATGTTATGCGGTAAGTTTTTCTTTTCTGTGGCATGTCTTTTTAGGATATAGGTGATAATCCTGTCCTTCACAGCCCTAAGTAATATTTGTCACCTTACTATCTCTTCCATTTGCACAAGCTTCTTAGGTAGGCTACTCACTGTTTCTCCTCTGCCTCTCTTGTCTTTAACATGTTCTGTGACTGACAAACTCTCCAAGCCCTCTTTCCCTATTATGTGTTCCAGATATTCTGTTTCTTTCTGATTCTGAGTATGTGTCTTTTTGTTTCCATTTCCTTCAAAACTTCCTAATTGTTTAGTGCATGGTATTCTCAGCAGGAATTCTGCTTTCTAGTTTCCCCAGTCAACTTTGATCTTCATAAATTTTAATATAATGTCAATCATTATCTTATGTTTTCTTAATTCTTTTTTTTTTATTCTCTCTCTTTAATAGTATTTCTTTTTTTTTTTTTTTTACATACTCTCTAACATTCAGTAACCCTTTGCATCTTAGTGACTTTATTGTCTTCCTTGGAGTGAAATGATTAAAAAAAAAGAAAGAAGAAAGAACCACATCACTGCTGCTTCAAGTTTCCCCTTCATATGTGAAGAAATTGTTCAGCATTCATATTATACAGAAACAAAATAAAAAGTGCTGTAGAGCTGACAAAAAAAAAAAAATTCTGTGTTTTTACTTGTTTGAACTCTTGAACCTCCAACTTATCACTCTATCCTTCTGTATGTGTGTTTATATGATATAACTATTATTGACTATGTTTAGAGTTTTAAATCTATATGGATTCACCTAATAATAAAATAAAAATGAGACATAGCAATTCAAAAATCAAATTTGTAATATAACACTCTTTCCTGGTTTTTTGGACAGGAGTAGAGGTTTATCTCTTGTTTCCATTTTAGGGTTGCATTAATGGTTACTTCTAAAGTCTACTTCAACTTTATATTTCTAACATCTCCAACTGAGCTCTGAAATTTTATTCACTAATTATTTTTTTCTTTCCCAATAGGAGTAGATAGTTTTATGTATTGTCCAGTTCACACTTCTCTCCAGTTTTTTTGAATAGGAGTAGAGGTTTATGCCTTGTTTACTGTTTAGAATAAGATTGAGTTTCTGGTTCTTAAACTCTATGTCCACACTATCCTTCTAACATCTCTGACTGAACTCTGAAATTTTATTCACTAATTAAATTTTGACGTCTAGAGTTTGCGGTTATCTTTCTTGCATTGCTCTATGAACTTCACTTCTTGCTCTTTCACTTACCACATAGTAACTCTACCTTGAGTGGCTCTTGGGCCTTGTATTGAGTGACCATTAGTAAAATAAAAAAAAAATATAAAATAATTTTTCAAATAATAAACAATGTGAAATAGTTTATAATTTATTTTTAACAATAATTTCTGGATTGATATTTTTTTACTCTTTTACAAATAATGGAAGTAAAATTTTTCTGCCTCTAACTGCAAAATGAGAACATAAAAAATAAAAAAGTGATTTTGTGATATGTAAAAAACAAAAACCAATTTACATGAATTAAACTTGTTGCTAGCAACAAACAGTACTTTTTGTCATCGATTTAATTTTTTTTATGCTGAATATTTTTGTGTGAAGAGTTTTCAAACATAAACATTAGGTTCCAATACTGACTAGCTACAACAACCTACAGGAGATTAAAAAAAAGAAAAGAGATAAAAGAATTTTTATCATTTTGTTTTATTCAAAACTCAAAAGTATTTATTAATTTTAATACTTAACAGTAAATTTCGTTATTGCTTGCGTAATTTTATTTTCTCTTTAACTGCTTCTTACCTAAAAATTAAAATAATGCAAGACCACACACACACACACACACACACAAAAAGGTCAGTGCTTTTTGAAAACTTAAGTCTCCCAATATGCCTGCTCCCACCCACCAACTTGGACCCCACTCCTTCAATTGTCGAGACACTCAAAATCTGGTTCCTAAGTTTTCTATCCGGAAAAAAAAACTTTTTGGACAAACCGGACAGATAAGATTCGAAGATTTGATTTTGTGTGTATCCTAGCTTGAAAAGATGAGTTGTTGTTTTTTTTTTTTTTTTTTTATATATTTATTTTCTGTAAAAGTCCGTTAGGTGGGTAAAACATTTTTTTCTGAAAGTTTATCTTAAATGAAAATCCACACTAACAAAGTTTTTTTTTTAAAATAATTGCTCGTAAATATTTAAAATATTAATTATTTTAATTTTATAACTAAGCCTCGAATAATTTAAATGAAAGAAGATCGATGTTTACAATAGTGTTTTTACTTTTTTTAGTAACTGTTATTGTGGATTGTTAGTGTTACTGAGTGTTAGTGTTCACTGTTAGCGCTTATCTTAATTGATTATTTCATCACCCAAATAAATCAATAAAACTAAAAGAAAAACATTTCATTTCAGTTTGTTAGGTTCAGTTGTTGTTAGTATTAATTTATTATTTATTACTTTTTTTTTTTTTTTTCGGTAAAAAATAACTCTAAAATTTCTGGCTGTAGTCTCTAAATGAATGATGAATTATAAGTTTGGGTAAAAAAAAAAGTAATAATAACGAAGAGGAAAAAACAATTCAACAAATTCGTGAAAATACAAAAAAAAAGTATTTTCAAAACAGAATCGACTTAAAATAAAACAAAAAAAAAAACGATTAAGACGAGTTTTTTTTATTTTTTTTTTTTAGTCTAGACATCAAGTTTTTCTTTGAAAAAGGCGTAACCGTGACAAGACAACGAAACCAAAAACACTGACCCTCTCCACCCTCAAATAAACAAAACTTATTTAATACTGTCGGCAGTACAACGTTAAATAATCAACCAAAACACCCAAATATCAACAGGGAGACCCATCGCACCTACAACTTAAATCAAAACAAAAATATAAAAAAATTATAAGTATCGTATATTTACACTTTTACTAAAAATTTACTTAGGATAGGTGTGTAGGTAAGAAGTAAAAATTAGTACTTACTGTCAGTCTTCATAATTCTCGTTGATGACACGTCGTTGTTTATTCGTTGGCAGACTTTTTGTGTATATTCTTGTGTATATATATGTATATATTACCTATATATATATATTATAATAAAACAATATAAGTAAAAATTTACTAAAAGCCCCCCGAAACCTGTTTTTAACCTAGAGAAGTGTCCTTCAGAAAATAACCAAGGGAGATAATAAGCCATATGGGGGTGATAGATAGATTCAATCCCCGCTGTAAATATTTCGAGGCGTTCACAGCAATTAGAAAATTT
Organism: Acanthosepion lycidas; assembly: GCA_963932145.1. Classification (NCBI taxonomy): domain Eukaryota; kingdom Metazoa; phylum Mollusca; class Cephalopoda; order Sepiida; family Sepiidae; genus Acanthosepion; species Acanthosepion lycidas. The sequence continues at coordinate 43,599,048 of OZ010575.1, read as the reverse complement.
AACTTTTACCTAAGCATTCAAACAGACTGTATTTATATCATTTTACCCACCAAAAATTGGCAAACTTATTAAAATAAAATGTTACGGAATCAATATTTTAAATCTCTGTTGATCTGTTCAAATATTTTCACAAGTGGACTGAAATTTGTGTCAATAAGCCTAACTTAGTGATTTGAGGGTTACTGAAAAAAATTGAATGCAATTTCATGGACAGATATTTGTATTATAATGTTAGTAAATAGGAAATTATGAATTTATTAATATAAGGGAAAATAACCTATGGTTGTTCTTAGCATAACATTTTAGAATGATTCAACAAATAGTTTTAATCTAAAAATAAATTTAGTTTTATGTGGAATATGGAGAATTATTGGATTCATGAATAATATGATGCTTTTATTTATTCTGCATTTTGTTCATATATTTCTGAATTTCTAGAATGCCTAAATTGAAAATGCTTCCTTTTTTTTTTCTTAGAAATTACCATACTTAAGAGAGTATGAATTGAAGCTTTCTGAAAATTTTCTTATAGCTTTTAAACCCGTCCATTTTTCTACCTGACCAGGCATCCAAACACTAGCTATGAATCATTCTTTAGTAGACTCTAGTATCAATAAAAACAATTTTAAAAAATTATCTTTTCCTAAGTGACTTTCAAATCAAATGACAAAATACTGTAGTGATAAGAAAAAATCTAATTTCCATGATTCCATGGAAAAAAAAGAAACCGTCTTACTGGCAGAAAAAAATTAGAGACTTTCTCTTTCACCTGGTCTCTCACAAAGAGAGCACATGGAATTGTGCAGTTCCAGAAATGAAGACCACAGATAAGCCAACTTAACTAAATATCACTTTTTCCTGAGTAATATTGCCTTTTACTGATAGGCTTATCACTTGCAAATAATCTGTTCATTTGCCAACACAGACCAAAAACATTTACTAACAACCACATTACAAGAACTTTTTACTCCACTGAACTTTTACAACAAAATCCTGATAATAAATCCTTCTGATTTTACACACATATATATATATTTGGGATTACCCATACGGATTACCAAGTTTTTCATAACTTAATTATATATATATATATATATATATATATATATATATATATATGTCCCACTTTATTGTCGTGATGAATATATGTTATATTTTACTAACCAAAGATGGGAGTCAAGCAAGGCCCATCATAACAGAACAAACATGACAGTGTTAACCCTGCTCCAGGTTTCCTAGGTAGTGTTTGTAAAAAAAGATTTGAAAATCTGTATAAATTAAGCTTTTGTAAAAAAAAAACAAAAAAAAAAAACAAATTTAAATTATAGTGGACATATTATGTAAACATTCTGTTAATCAGTTTCAAATAAAATTAAAATATCTTTTTATTGAAAATTTTATATATAAAGTACAGTGTATGTGTGTGTGTCTAAGTAACTTCTCTGCTCCCACTGGTCCAATTTCATAGCTCACTCAAAAGCTCTAGAAAAGTTAGGTACAGTGAACGATTTTCGTTGAGCTCGGATTCAGGGTTGCCAGGTTATGCAAGGTTAAAAATATTTATTAATATATTGTACTAGCCATTATTATTGCTTTCATGGTTCAAGGGAAGTAACTCTTATTTTCCTTTTGTATTGAAAATTGCAGTACCTTTTATTACAAATTATTATAAACTAGCTTAAAAGCTGCTCTGTCAAGTGGTATTTAAGCTAGCTCCCGTGGAAGACTCTTGGTTTGGGCATCATCAGAATAGCTAGGGAGGAGTAGATGTGATAGACATCAATAAACTACAGAAGAACTCAAAATTGATTGCTGCATTTAAGTACTGAATTTATGTTTAAGCTTACCTTTTAAAAGTTCAACAATAATTCTTCTTCTGCCACTTAATTTAAAGATGATTTGATGTATGTAGATCCTTATTTTATGTACAGACAATTATTTTTATTTCATGGGTGACAGAACGGGGGACAATTTATAAGATAAAATTAAAATAGTGTAAAGATGGGAAAATAGAAATTAGAATTAGTTAAACATTTAACATTTAAAGAGTTAGAGAACCATAATAGCTAATTAAGTAAAACTTATATTATGGAATTTATCTGAGTAAATGCAAAATTGGAGCACAATTATCTAACAAATTCTGGAATCAAAAAGTCCCAACTCTATCATAATTTATATGCAAAAGGCTCACTATCTATATTATATATTATCTAGTTCTAGGTGATATTGTCGGAGTTAGCTCCTCCTTTAGTTCCTTAATCCTTCACCAGAGGTCTCTCTCCCCTGGCTATAAATACTAGCTGATCATTTGCCTCGATCTCTTTTTCCTCAGGCTTCAGCCTTACCACCTCACAGACGTGATCTTTCAAAGATACAGCGTTTCTCAAATTCTGGGAACACGCTAAGAACAATACACGTACGTACAAACACTTACCACAACACACACACATAATATTCACCACATGCACTCTGTCCATGTAACTGTCCATGAAACCTGTAACCTTTCTTGTTATTAATACATATATTTGTTTACATATATTTATCAGTCTTGTGTTTCCTTGTCTTCTTTGGACTTAATTAAAGTCCAACTTTCTCATGTAGTTGGACTAGCTAGCAGGAAATTTTAACCCACATGTGTTCTACTTCTACTCAATATCACACCACAGTCTGCTACATAATGGTGACTTCCCAATGCAATTTATCTTTCAACTCCTGCTAAAACACACAAGACGATATATATGTACAAACTCATATTTACACACACTTTCCCATAAGAGAGCTAGATAGGAATAAAATTGAAAAACCTTCTTTTTGTATTCTATGCACGCCGTACACTATTAATGAAAGAACTTTCATACAGCAACAAAAATTTGTGATTAAACTGATGAAAGCACAAAAATCACAATTTTAATTCACTAAAACAGGTCTACAAAACAATTTTCTCCTGCGCAGCAAAAAGAATTTTCAACACGTGGAAATCACCACTAGAAGAACCACAATTACTACTATGAGACGAGCCTTAGAACTCTTTCCCCACTGGTCTATATTTGCTTGACCCTTTCCTTCTCTCGGTGATGTTTGACCTAATTTCACCCGAAGCGCCAAACGGAAAACGCAACGCCATTTTCTACCAACACTGTCTTCTTCTGGACTGAAATAGATAAAGTGTGAACCACATCTCAAACTAAAGGCAACTCACTGTCCTTTATTTTCAACCACAAAAGGCAACTCACTGTCCTTTATCTTTGCAACAATGCAACTAAGAATTTGCAAGTCCGATATTTGATCGACAATAATAGCAAATTCTTTCAAACATGCATTCGACACTTGGTAGAAATTCTGCTCAACTTCACGACTACGCTGCTTCTATTAAATCTTGTGCACCAATTATATCCATGCATACCACACCAACCATCTCATTTTTTCAGCAAAACTACGACCAGACCAGCAAACAGGTTGATGGGATGACAAAGCCAATTCAACGTGGAGCATTGGAAAAAAGACAAATTTTGATAGCAAACGCAGACCACTACCGACGTTTTTTACAGGACATGCCCCGACTCATATGAGAAATACACAGCACCGAGCACCCTGACGACAACACAAGCACATTTCATCGAAACACGCATATCAACCACACTTCTGACACATTTTCTTTTTAGCTCACAAGGACAATATTCAAAACTTTCATGAACCTTTTTCTTACATATTAAAAGTTTTCATTTCCTACAACTTTCAATCTGGTGGGAGGTATTGTCGGAGTTAGCTCCTCCTTTAGTTCCTTAATCCTTCACCAGAGGTCTCTCTCCCCTGGCTATAAATACTAGCTGACCATTCGCCTCAATCTCTTTTTCCTTAGGCTTCAGCCTTACCACCTCACAGACGTGAACACTCACAGATACAGCGTTTCTCAAATTCTGGGAACATGCTAAGAACAATACACGTACGTACGAACACTCACCACAACACACACACACACACACATAATATTCACCACACGCACTCTGTCCATGTAACTGGTAACCTTTAAGTTGTTATTAATACACATATTTGTTTACATATATTTATCGGTTTTGTTTGTTTTTCCTTGTCTTCTTTGGACTTTTTTGAAAGTCCAACTTTCTCATGTGGTTGGACCGGCTAGCAGGAAATTTTGACTCACATGTATTCTTCTATGTACACATCACTGCCACGGTCCACTACAATATCACTCTTCAGGTTTAACTAATTTGCATATTGATTTTAAAAAAGTATATTTCATTAATTAACTGTCTTTCATTAGTGTTCTTTTCTTTTAGCATTTTGATTTTCATATAAAAAATATTTCTTTTTAAGAATATTGTCTTGTATATTGTAGAAAAGATTTTTGAAATTTGCATTTTACTTGGCCTTCAACAACCTTAACTATTACAAGCCAATTTATGAATTTTTGTTTGAAATATTTTAAGTAGTGAATATATCTTACTTTAGGAAGTGATAATGAGTGGGAAAAGCCAGCTAGTTATTAATAAGATATGATATCTCTACTGAGAAGATACCAACTTAAAATAAAATTTAATTAACTTACTCGCATTATTTACATTATTTGAACTGTTATCCTCATCACCATATTCACAACATTTCAGCCATTTTATACTCTGTCCTTCTTCAGTTGACTGGAATTTCGAACCAAACCCTTTATTTCATTCACTGGGGTGGATTGTTCTAGTTTCATGTGCCATGTCTCGGTTATTTCCCTTTAACTCAACTCTACAAGTTTTTTTGGTTCATTGAATGCACAACTCGTTGGGTCTAGTCACTGAATCTAACCAACATCTTTATCCCCTGGGTCATGTGTCCTTGAAAACATCTGTGTATGAATTTTTAGGACTGATAAACCTAATGTCATCATTTTCTTACCAGTGCTCATATTGCAATCTTTTTATTATTTTTGCATTTCTTAGCAGAGGATATATTGCACTTTTTTTATTTTTTGTTGCTGTTATTCATTGCTTTTCTCTAGCACTCCTTATTACTGGTTCCCATATTGTATTCATTTCTATGCTCAGGAGATTTTTACGACATAGCATATGTGCCAATTCCTTAAGTTTTTGTATTTTCCAGTAATGCTCTCTGTCTATTATTTCAACCTCATCCCTTTTTCCCTCCATATGTGGTCAGCTTTGCCACTTATGACTTTTGCTCAATGTTGTAAGCAGTGGACAATATTTTTCTTTACACTGAATAGATAGTGGGAGCTGAAGTTAAGGTATTGTCCAGTGAATACTGGCTTGTGGTATACAGATGTCTTGAACCCCAGCTCTGCTTGAGATATTAGTACATCCAGGAAGACAAGTTTATTGCTGTTTTTTTTTTTTTCTCCATTGTGAACTGTATCAATGATCTTATTGAGTTCATATGGTCCAGTAGTAACTGGACGTCTTCCTGGTGTGGCCAGAGTATGAAGGCGTCATCTATGTATCTCAGCCATAAGGTTGGCTTTAGTGGTGGTGATTCTAATTTCTAATACCATTTCCTCAAAGTATTCCATATATAGGTTTGCCATTGCTGGTGATAATGGCAAGCCCATTGCTAAGCCCTCGTTCTATCAATATACGTCTGATCACATTCCAAAGTATGTTGTTTGCATACAGAAAGTCAGCATCTCCATCAGGTTATCTATTGGTATACTGGTCTGTTCTCCTAGGGAGGAGGCCAAGGCCAGTCTGTCCCTGACTACTGGCAGTGCCTCCTCCATAGATACCTTAGTGAACAAACTCACCACATCCAGGCTCACCATCTGGTTGGATTGGTTGGGAGCATCTTTGATTATTTCCATAAAATGGGCGGAGTTCCAGACATATGATGGTGACTTTCTGATTAATGAGTCATTTATATCTACTAGGAAGTGACTCAATCATCTGAAGAAGGCCAGAGTATACAACTGCCAAAACATTGTGAATATGGCAATGAAAATGTGGATAACATTCCAAATAATGTAAATAATACAAGTAATCATAATACCTCTTCTCAGAGATATAGACAGATATTTAATTATAATTTATGGAGAAAAATAAGAAAAAATAATTATAATTTATGGAGAAAAATAAAAATTATACAGCTTTTAAAACATATATCAACTTACTATTGTACAAAATTTCAGCTTTAAAGCATACATTGAATTAATAGAAATGTTATACTCTTCAAGTAACACACTTTTAGGAAAATGAAATAAAATCAATAAATAAAATAATAATAAATTATAAAAAAAAATATGTATTTTACATTTTCTTATGATGCTGGTAATAAAGGAAGTAGAAAGTGTTTTTGGTCATCTACGAAATTTTATGACCTCACTTCTGGAAAGTGTTCAGTTGTGTTTAGCAGTGCAACTAATGACGTAATTTGTTTGTTCCAACTCAGTGCAAAGCTGAGTTGAGTTTGACCATTTTAACCATTCTTATCCTTGCCTAATTTACTTCTGGACCAGAAAAAGTAAATGAACATATCCAAGAAACATTGAGAACTTTGTTTCACTACAGTTTCCATAAAAACCAAGAATAAACAGTCTGTAGAATAAAACATAGTTTTTGTATGATTCTACATTAATTGTTTATATGTGAATATACACAATTCTACAAGATACTAACATACAACCTTTAAATCCCATAAACTTTAGAATTGAGGCAATCATTTTTTTGTTAAATATTCATGAACATTTTGTGTCTTCTATTGTGTCCTTACATAAAGCATAACTAAAAAGCTACTGTATGAATTAATTCAAGTAGCAGTCAGTCCAAGTAGTCTGTCTAATAATAGAAGTAGCAGCCAGACGTAACCGTCAGTCATTAAAAAAAAAAAAAAAAAATCTTCCTGTGTCTAGTCTGTTTATTGTCATACAAAAACTATGTTCATAAGAAATAACTGGACTAAAAAAAAAAGATTTTTGTAAATCAACATAACTATATAGAAAAAATATTGTAAAAGTTTTGGAATTCAAATTATTTGCTTTCTTTTCCTTTCTTTTATCCTTGTCTGTGTGATTGATTTTTTTTTTACAATGATGTTCACCCTAAGCAAGGCCCAAAGCCACACAAGGTAGAGAGTTACATAGTAAGAGGCACAATTAAACAGATATGTTGTGAAGATAACAGTTAACCCTAGACTAGAACAGATTAAGATTATAGTGATTAGGGAAGCATTTTCTTGGGAGTTGGTTCATGAGCAGTTCATGGAAAGAAGCTGCTTGAGTGGAACTTACATCTCACCAATGGAATACATATGAAATAAGAGTGGTCTGCTACAATGTGCATAGTATGACAGGTCTTATCCATGAAAGTTAGAACTGGTGGAATTATGGAATGTAGTTTGTCTGAACACTTTCCATGGAAATAGCAAGAGAGCAGCAAGATGCTTGTGACGTTTCATCAGTGGGAAAGAGGTTGTAGAGTGGAAAACAATTTGTCACCTACAAGGATGTGGATATGATTTTGGACCCAATGGAACTGGAAAGTGAAGACTGGGCAGCTCCTGCCCAAATATGGCAACAATACTCCATTTTTAGCCTGATCTGTCTCTTGTAAAAGTGTGCAGGACAACTCAACACCACTGACTGAGCACCGGGACAACTCAGGACTGGTAAAACAACTTTTTTTATAACCAAATAAAAGTAATTTTATAAGGATTAAAATCTTAATAAATATTTTTCTTCCAATAATGCATTTGAAACGGCATTATATAAAATATCAACCCGTTTTTTGTTTTTAATTATTCTTAATAAAGTAAATCAAAAAGAAATTTATTTTTTAATAAAGTAAATTAACATATAAAAAATAATTCAATAAAACACCTGTTTTTAAATATTTTTTTTACTAAAGTAAATAGAAAATGCAAAACAAAATGAATTACAGTGTAACCCGAATATAAGAGAGTTGTCGGGACCGGAGAAAAGGTCTCTTATATCCGGGTTTGGTCTATTTTGTTTAGGTAAGTATGGCTCTAATTTGGGACCAGATAAAATCTCTCTTATATCCGGGTTTCTCTTATATCCGGGTCTCTTATATCCTGGTTACACTGTAGTCTTCTTTTTTTTTAATAAACTAAATATTAATGTAATTTATTTTTAATAAAGTAAATCAACATTCTAAAATATTTTTATAAAAAGTAATTTATAATTCAGTGGAGAGTGAGAAGAACTTTAAACACCAAAAGGACACATGACCAATCAAACACTCTGGAGAACATCACCAAAGCTAAGAACTGACAATTTGTTCTTCTTAGACTACTTGAAGGTAGATTGCTGCTAACAATTCTTCATTTGCCATTCCTCATTCTTTACTACTACCACAATTGACCTCTGGAATACTGACAGGTCAGAACAACAACAACTACATGGCCATTTGTTGTATCCCTTTGCCAAGGACATTTTTTAACTTTATCAACTATGTAAATCCTGATTTCACATAAACATTTTTTTCTCTACATAGCTTAATTTTTCTTTGGCACTCAAAAAATATTTTGAGCAAGTATTACAGAATATGATGGCCAGGCTGGTCAGTGATTGGTCAAAATACCTCATGGGTATGGTATTCTGACAGTAATGGATTGCCTTTGTCTAGGTTTTGTATATAAGTCCAAAACAGAATCAAGTCAGCAGAGGACCGCAGGAATTTTGAAGTGTCAATAGACTTCCTACATCCAGGTTCAAGAGAGAAGCTAAGGCCATATGCAGAAGGATGTTAAGCCAATGAGTGGCATGTATTCTCTTGAAGTTCTTCCTCCTGCTACCTTCTAGAATCAAAGCTGACACATCTTTCCCTCTCTTCTAATAAAACGAGTAAAAGAAAGAAACAGATTTTTTTTCGTTAATACCACTATGCATGACAACATGGAATGCACCACAAATCTTTACATCCTTTTTTTTTTTTTTTTTGCATAAATTTATTGCAAATAAACTAATTCTTTTTGTTCCATTTCACCCTGTGTAAGATTTTTTTTTCTTGTGTTCCTAATGAACCAACTAATTTTTTTTCTATATAGATTAATTTCCTGTTATACTGGAACATACCTATTCTATTTTTAATAGACTCTCCCACATAATAAGTAGTAGTAGTAGCAGTCGCCAGGGATCTCAGAGAGTTGGTGAGTCAGTCGATGTCGGACATTAAAGTATCAACCACCACAACTAGATTGCTGCATCATTAACTATTATATCAAGTTCCTAATGTTTTGTACGTCAAACTTTTTTAGGACCGACTTAGTGAAATACAAGCCTCCACTGTGAAACTACTCTATAACATTTCCTTATCTTTTTACTTTAGCAAGAAAAAGGATCTTGTCTAGAAGTATTATTAATTTGGAAATAACATTTCTTTTGTCTTAGTTTTAGTTGCTTTTTATCATTTCATAGCTTTTGGAAAGCAGCATTGATCAGATCATAGCTTCTTTTCTATAAATATTTTCAAGGAAAGTGTTCTGATGAGCTTTCTTCCTTGGTATTTCGATCACATGAATTTAAGCGTACTACTAAATTGGCAACTATGTCTCACCATTTTACTGTTGAACTAGCTAGATGTAACCATATTTGTTCTTTTATCAAGGCAGTAAAGCCACTGAGATGCAAGGGATTACTGGGTGAGGAGAGTTAGACACGGAAAGATTGTTAAGGAGCAAAAACAGAGGAAGAGTAATCGGAGGACATGGCATTTAAATTTTTGAAGATTAATGTTTGAAAGAAAGCATAGGGCTGGAAGGAAGTTGCTCAATGGAGAAGTGGGAGAAAAAGAAACTGTTAGCATGTAATTTACAGTTACATCGAGCCAGCTTGACTGTAAATTGGTGAGACCTTGTTGCCAGTCTAGTACTGTGCTTGAATGCAAAGAGTCTATGCAACATAGCAGAGAGCTTGTCTGTACAACTACCATGAAAGTATTTATAGAAAAGGCAAAGAGAGGCAACACTATGGTGTTTGGAAAGTGACTGAAACCGAGATGCCAGATCAGGGCCAATAATATTGCTATTAAATATGCCAACATGGGTTCAGAGAAAGTTCTGAGAGTGTCCTTGGGAAATCACTGAGCTTGAGCGTGAGTGGGCAGGAGTTGGTGGAGGACCACAGGAAAGTGCTGACAACTGAAAACCTCCAAGCCCTTCAGCTGGAGCAGCAGCAGCAAACAGAAGGTGAGGAAATTGGGGAAGAGGAGGATGTGCCTTCTTCAGTGATTTAGAAGATTTGTTCAAAATGGCAATGAAGTGCAAAGTCTTGTTGAAAAATATCACCCTAATAAAGCTTTTGCAAGCTGTGTCATAAACATGTTTAATGACAATTCCATGTTACATTTCAGACATTTTAAAGCAGAGACAAAAACAAACTTTTCTGGACAGTTTTTTTAGTGAGAGAGAGGAATCTAGTCAGTCTCAAAACTATAGTTATTCTTTATAAAGTGTATTTTTGCTAACATTTTCATGTGTGTGAAATACATTAATTGGATATACATTATTATGGGAATATTAGCTTGGTTTTGTGCATTTCCATTTTTGTAATGGATTATGGCTGATAACTGAGGTTCCACTGTATTTCTTTTTCTTGAATAAGATTTGAACATGTCTGTTTCCCTGTCTGATCTCTTCTGGACTCTGGCTGATTTTTTTAGCTTTTTATTTTTGCTTCTTGGGATTAAATCAACTTTCAAATATGCCTTTCAACAATTGGTTTGAGAAAACAACTCACTGGCTTGTCATAAAATAAGTTTTGGAGACAAGAAAAGGTCTGCATTTATTTTATACCCTTTCTTTATCTTACAACCTTTTAAATTTTATATAACATTTGTTAAAAAAAATCTAAGGACAGAGAAAAAGTTCAAGATTTTTTCTTCTATCTTATTTCATTTTTAAGTAGATTTTGTAAATCTTTTGAGCACTTTTTAATTTTATAATAAATAATTGCCAGGTGGATGCTTGTGAACTCAGGTGTAGATTTCAAATGTTTAACTATGGTGATTTTTTTAAGTGTAGCTTAGATGTGGCACAAGGCTGAAAGTATCAAACTCACTACTCTGTTGTAATTGTTCTAGCAAGACAAGCTTGCTAACCATTACACCACATCGAGGTGCCACAAGGCTGAAAGTATGAGCACCCAGGGAGGATTGAACTTACACTTCAGTCATAATTTGTCTTGTGAGACAAACTTGCTAGCCATTACACCATGTAGAAATGCCCCAAATATCTACCTATGGAAGTATAAACATAATCAGTGTTTACATATATCCAGCTATAAATGTGAGCAGTGTTTACCTATAAACTCAAGAATAAACATCAACAATGTTTGCTTAAAAATGCAAGTATAAACATGACCTATGTTTATCTATCAACTAAAGTATAATAAAAAGACTTACAACCATATCATGTCGAAACATCAGTTCTTGTATGATCACCGAAGTTAAGCAATATTGAGCCTGATCAGTATCTAGATGGATGATCTCTTTGGGATACCAGGTACTGTGAACTTGAATGTGCAAGTGGTGTAATGAAAAATAGCTTGGAATTAGAGGTTGGAGAGCCAAGTTCCAGTTTTAATTGAGTTTGTTATATTCACTTGTGCACAAATACCTTTGAGAAAAGTATGAATCCACCTCTTTCCTCCCAGCTATGGGTTAATTTGTAGGATGTGTATCAGGAAAAAAAAATTTTACAATCTAAAAATATTTATTGCTTTAAATAACCGGAAAAAGGTTGATAAACTATAAAAAAAATCAATCAAACATATAAGAAGAATTCAAATTTCAAGATTGGATAGCTTGACAAGAGTTGTTATTTACACTATTTACATTTGGACTGTTGTCCTCATCTTTGTTGTTATCACAACATTTCAGCTGTTGTGCCCTCTGGCCTTCATCAGGTGTATATCAATCTGGGTAACCTACAGGGAATTCCAAACGGAATCCTTTATTTAATCTATGGTGCTTAAACTGTTCTTGTTCCACTGCCATGTCTAAGGATATCTTGTCTAGTTCTCATTTTTAGTAATGCTCAGTTATTGCTCACCTGTTTCCACAGAGTCCAAGTAGACACTGCACAGCCCAGGGATTGAACTCACAATTAATATGTCCAGAAATAGATGAGATGTATTTAGATATGGGCTGTGAAACAAGAAATTAAATAAGTGGCTCAGTTCAGAACTCCCTGTAAGTTACCCAGACCAATATAGACCTGATGAAGGCCAGAGGGCACAATATCTGAAATGTTGTGATAACAAGAACAAAGATTGGGATAATAGTCCAAAAGTAAATAGGGCATATAACTCTTCATCCCAGAAATTCAAACTGAAAAATGTTATGTTGTAAAATCCACCAACCAAGTCCAGACCTTCCAATCTTTCTTGCATGTTCATATTTTTATTTAAATGTTATACAGACCTGGATTAATTTCAAATGCATAAAAAGAATAAGGAATATATAAGGACCAGCTGAAAAGTTCATAGCCTGACTAACTAAGATACTCTCATGGAGTGTGACCAAATGAGTTTTTATTCTTCAAAATCCTTTCAGCCCACACACTTTTTTCATTGTTGTCGTGTTTGGATCTCATTAGTGAAGAAGTTTTCATACTGTTGGTCAAAAAAGTCATCAGCAGCAGACATGGCATCATCATCAATATGATACTGGTTCCCAACCAAGTGATTTTTCATGTTGGAGAATAAATGATAATCAGAAGGGGGGACAAATCAGGAGAACAGAGATGATGATCAATTCAAAGCTACATTCATGCACAACAGCTATTGAAACTAATTGTGTGCTGGAACATTGTCCTGATGAAAGAAATCTCCTTTCATCAGTTTTCCTAAGCATTTGGTCTTGATAGTATTTCAGAACTGCTTCAGCAAGTTGGCATAGTACTCTCCACTGATGGTGTGGCCCTTCTGAATATAATCAATAAACACAATGACTTTGGCATCCCAAAAAGCTGAGGTCATCCCCTTCCCTGAAAATGAAATGACCATGGCCTTTGAAGTAGGTGAAGAGGGATGTTTCCACTGTATGGATTGTCTCTTTGTCTCTGGTACAAAGTGGTGAAACCAACACCCATTCTGGGTTGGGAAATTTTCAAAGAAACTAGCTGTATCTGCCTCAAACAATGTTAGATTTGCCCATGATGTGATCAGCCTGGTCCACTCTTGCTCAGGTATCAGAAGACTAGGCACCCACTGAGCAGAAATCTTCATTATGACAAGTTCATTGTACAGAATATTCTCATGTCTCCACAAGATATGCTAATAGCATTGGCTATTTGATTTGTAGTCAATCACCTGTTATCCATCATCATGTGGTGAACACGATCAATGTTTTCCTCGATGGTGGCAGTTGCAGGACATCCAGACCTTAGGCCATCTTCAAGACTCTCCCTTCCTCTCCTAAATTCAGCTGTTCATTTTTGCACTGTTGATAAAGCTGGAGTATCATACCTTAATGTAGCAACAATGTCAGCATGAATGTCTTTGGGGATAGAGAAGTCACTACTAGTTACTTTCAAAGTTTTCTTTGAACAGTCAGATGTCAATTTACATGGAAATAAACAATGCAGTTATTAATAAGAAGAGTTGAAATTAATGCTTGCAAGATTCCACAGCTTTAGCATCACTCCTTTATAGTCAGCCTATGAACTTTTCAGATAAACCTCAAATATTTTGGTGGAGTTGTGCAAGCAAGGGACACTGTGCTAGAAATCATTAATTTTTTCAAAATAATATACAACTTTTAGAAACATGATCATGTTAGTTAACAGTGTGCAAGTGAAAGAATATTTTTTCTGAACATTCCAAGAAATAAGCACCAAGGAGAAGAAAATATTTTATTTTAAAACTGATATTTACAATGAAATAACTTACATTGTATATATTCAAGTATAGTGCAAGTTTTTATGATCAGTTTTTTATGCAAAAAATAGGGGGTTGCACTATACACAGGTAATTTTTTTTAAGAGGTTAAAAATCATGCATTTTTAGTGACTGGTTCTACTATGCACATGTAATTTTTTTCTGGTGTGGTTAAAATTCATTCAAAAAAAATTTAGGGGTTGCACTATACATGAATTCAGCTTATACACAAGTATATACAGTATTTTATTTTTTTTCATTTGGGATGAAAACATTTACGATCATGCTTGTAATCTTTGTTAAAATACAATCAAAAAAGCAAAATTGGTAACTCCATCTGTGACAGAAGCATAAAATTTCACCTGGGACCATTCTTTCAAACAAGTACTGTTTATTTTTTAAGTTTGGTTAAATGTTATTCTACTGTACAAGGGAAGCAGAAAATTGTACAAAAATAGCAACCACTTCATGAATATTGCCAATAACCATTTTCACATTGTATAGAAACCAGCAAGCAGCATGTCATTAAATAAAAAGTGGATGGGGAATAAATTGGACGCTAAATTCGGGTAATGGTAATATTAGCCATTTCCCTATAAGGAAACATTTAGCATTCGTTGATCAAATAGTCAGTACTTACTTTTGATTGAAATTTATAAACTCTTTCTCTTAAAGCAACTTTTCAGGAAAACTGTTTTTTTTCAAAACCAGTAGCTGCTATTGCTCTTTCCATTATTGATGGTGTGTCTGGAGGAGAAGGGAGGGGGGGAATCTTCCTAACCTTTTATTTGAAATAGTGTGGAATGTTAACATCTTGATTATATCATTATTTTCTCTTTGAGTTATATCTGCTATCCATTTTAGTTGATGCTGCTGTTGGTAGACTTCAACTGATATGGTTTCTGTTATTTGTTACAGTTCTTTGTTTGTGAATCAGTAGTGCCTGTCTACAATGTTCAAAAAAGGATGATCTTTGCCAAGACCCTTAGGCTTCACTTGTTGTTCATAGCCTATTTTCACTATTGATCTTAGGAAGCAGCTGACAGTTTGGATATTTATGAATGAATTTGGAACTATGCATGACATCCATATGAAAGTCTCAATTGGTTGGAGCTAAATGAGATATTAAGTTTAAAGATTCTTCATTCTATATTTTTAATCTGATTTTTTCATTAAAATTGCCTTATTTTTCTTCTTTTTTTTTTTTAGATATATTATCCTGCCATATTTATTTGATGCAACCTATAGACTTTTTTTGCAAATAAAACATATATTAAAGTTTTAGAGGCTAATGTTACAACAAAAAAAAGAAGAAAAAATTGAAGTTTTTTGATTTTTTGAAAAAATTAATTGCAGTTATGATTTTAGTATTGTTATAGATATAGGCCAAGAAGTCAAACTTATTTTTTTAGTTCTTAATTTTGGCAAAAGGTAGGGGCTGTAGTCACCAATCTGCCTAGAATGCTGTAGATGACCAGTATATAGAAAAATGTTTTGTAAGCTGACATAAAAGTGATATTAATTAGTATATGTGTATTAATTATTATAATTAACTGGTACATTTACACTTTTCCAAGAAAAACGTACACTTTCATTTTAATTTATATCTGAATTTCTAGGACAAGGAGTTATCATTATTTTATTTTATAAATTCTTAAATGTAAAAATACCTCTTGGATAAATGATGCATGAAAACACACTGATTTTGAGGTCCATTTTAGTTATTGGGAAAGAGAAGGTCAGGTAGAAGAGAAGCATGTGTTTCTATAAAAGAAGTTGAAAAGAAAAAAAAAAATGTAGGTTCTATGTATTCAATGTATCCAAGCAACACACACATACACACACACCTTGGAAATTGATTTGTATAAAACTTTTTTGCATATTTTAATTCTCAGAACACTATCCCTGATTTTTATTAAGATTCACAAGTGATTTTTTGTAAGAAAATTCTTAAAGCTTATTAATTGATCTTAAAAATTAAATTACTTTAAGTAAATTTTAAATTTACACAATTCTTTGTATTTTTAAAGTAACCTATTTTTTAGCAAAGTTTTTCAATATATTAAGAAATACTCGTTTATAAGTCCAGTAAAATGTTAAAATAAGTATTATTGTAACCCGGGGGAGAGGAGCGGAATTTTACTATTTCTGTGCTTGTACCAAATTAAAGATCAGCTGCAGTGGTGACTTACCTCCCTTGTTCTTTATAGCACTTAAGCCGACATTTTTAAATGTATATACGAAATTGGATCATAAAACACTGGGTTTTTCATAAAATAATAAAGAAAACGTAAGCTTTGTATTAAATTTTTCAAATTATCTTTAATAGGAACCTTACTATCTGCACTTGTCTCTGAAAGATTTTTGAAGTATCAAGTTCAAAGATGTGTTAAAAGAACAAAAATGTAGACGTCCTTTTTTGATAGAGGTACGTTATAGAAGAATTTTTCATATCTAAAAATTATTTGCATTTTTATAGTGATGTTTGTTTTCTCTGCATTTATTTATCATAATTCATTCATCTCCGCCTCTGTTGTTAAATTCTGTTTGTCTTATGTGTCATTTTTATTTTATTTTGCTAATTTACTTTTAAGTATCATTTGCAAGACGAAGAAAGAAAAACTTTTCTTGTTGAAACTATTTTGGTTTGGGTTTAAAAAAAAACGAAGAAAGGAAAAGTTTTTTTTTTTTTTTTAATTTTTTCATCTGGTATTAAAAAATTAATTGTCATGGTGTCGTCTTTATGTCAGATCAAGGTCACTATTTTTTTCTGAGAAAATTTTCTCTATTAAAAAAATTCTTTATAGTTTTAAAAAATTTTGATTGAAATTCATCTTGGATTAAAGAATAACTCCAAAATGTGATTAACAATCAATAATAACATTAAAATGGGTAATACGAAATAAATTATTTATTTTAGATAAAGTTTATACTAAAAAACCTAAATTTAATTATCAATTTCAATACCATTGACATGAAAATATTTGTTTTTCTTTAATCAGTTACAGTAAAAAAACGAAACCCGCTATGCTCGGACGTGGAGAAAACTAATTATTTATTAATTTATTTGATTTTTTTTTTTTTTTTTTTCATTTAATTATTTTTAATAAATGAAAAAAAAAATTAAAGATCAGCCGGACTTTATTAGCTTACGAATAGATCCTAAATTAGCATTTTTTTATTTTACTTTTTTAAATTTCCGTCAGAAATATCCTTGGCAAATTTCTTGAGATGTTCAAATAAGTGCTGTTTTTTTTTTTGGTTTTGTTTGTTTGTTTTTTGGGTTTTTTTATTTATTTATTTTTTTTTTTTTTTTTTTAGATCATTTATTGCATGCATGACCTAGTCTATTGTAATTATTTTAAATAATAATTAGTCATTAGGTTAAATAGTCTACGTTGATCGACACATTAGTTGGGCAGACATGTATCACTGTTTGGTTTGTATATATGTGCGTGAGAATCCTTCAAAAAGCTAAACGTTAGCGGATGGAATTCATGTCCCACCTAACTTTTTTTTTTTTTATAAGGGAGGCAACTGGTGATGAAATTTTCAATTTAAGCTGTGATAAATTAGATGATTTTCTCCTTATAATAAAATTTGTTTATTTTAATTTTATATATTAAACAAATAAATAATTAAACTACAAATGCACACAAGTAACTGTAATCAACAATAATGAATAAAAAGTTAAACACTATAAAATAGCTACAGATAATTGCATTTGGATCCCCAATTATTCCTACTCACTAGCTTCTAGAATTATTTTAAACATAACTGTTACCACCTACCCAATAACAGTTAGAATAATACAAGAGACTTTGTTACCAATAATGCACCATTGACCAGTATATATAAATAGTTGAGCCAAAATACAACACACAAGGCTGTGTTCAAGCATGAAACCGATTGTTGCTGCTCAGTGTAGACCTAAGTGTCCACATATGCTCTATCTCTGATATTGAGCATTTTTATCCATAAGTATAGCATACCTTAAAACTATATTTTTATCACACACACACACACACACATTATATATATATATATATATATATATATATATATATATATATATATAAGGCTCAAATACTTATATTCCATGGTTATAATTTATTACATTTGAATCACAATCCAATTCATCAGACCTACAAATTCAAAAAGAAATTGGAAAATATAACTCTGGGTATAAAAAACAAAATTTTAGTGAGAGTGTATGTGTGGAAGTGGGAAACAAGTGAGAGGGAAATGTATGAAAGCTCTAAAGAGAAGTGTAACAGAAGAAAGAAGAACAGGAAGGCCTAAAGGTGAAGGTGGGGATTAAAATTTAACAGAGAGAAGTTTTAAAGAGAGGAGTTAAATGACAGTTTAAATGATTGAGATACAGATAAATATGAATTATTTTTCAATGCATAATTCACTACCAATTCACTGACTTAAATTAAAAAACAGACACCAGAAACGTGTGTATACATTTGTGGTGACACTACGCACAATAAAATACGATACGATCTAAACTTAAAATCGAGAAGATGAGAGAGAGAGGAAAAAAGGTGTTGGGGGGTGGTAAACTAAAAACGAAGGGCATTTATAAGAGAACCGATGTGCAATCAAGAAAATTTGACAAAGTAAGTAATATCACCTACAGGTTACAAATTTAACATAAATGTATAAAAATTAACGAATATTTAATCTAGTAAGGACCTACTATTTATATGCCCAAAAACACATACATAGATACACACATACTTAACAACATATCTATATCTATTCGCACATACATACATATACGTGTGCACATATATATATCAATACACATACACTCATGCATACATATATACACAAAACATTACACACATCCATACATATACATACACACACTCATCTATATATATATATATATATATATATATACAACGAATCTATTCTTACTCTGTCTTGAACATTGAGTTCTACCTGGATTCTATCCTCTTGGGAATTTATATATATATATATATATATATATATATATATATATAATAATGCCTTGAGATACAAGTTTAATTTGTTCCAAGCTTGTAACTCAAAAGACTCATATCTCAAATCAATTTTCCTCATTGAAATTAATGGGAATATTTCTGATCCATTCCGGGCCCCTAAAAATTCAACACTGCTCTTTACACTTACTTTCTTTGGTTCCATGGTGTCAGTAAAGGAATTTTTAAAATTAACAGCAAAAAAGACACAACACAACAGAGATCCTTTCAGAGCAGAAGTAAACATATGTACTGCAGATGTTTCACTGAAACTCACTCGTATCTCAAAATTCAGCACCTATCTCAAGGCAAAAAATCAGCCAAACTCCGGCTTGTATCATAAAAACCTTGTATATCTTTACACTTGTATCTCAAGGTATTACTGTATATATACATAATAGGTATCTCAATAGTCTAGTTGGCTATTACTACTATGATGTGAGGTCAATTCTTAGTGACACCCCATACTTATGGCCTTGTGCCATCCTAAGCTATATTTAGTAAATAACTAATATAAAAAAGGAAGGATGTCTATTGAAACATGTGAACCCACTAAATATGTTTTATAGTTAAAGGAGATAATTTTGGATTCAATGGATTTTTTTTTATCCATTAATTGCTTAAAAATTACTATATATTTTGTGTCTGAAAATAAAGTTAGCAGCTATAAACTTTGAAAGATCCCAACAAAAGATATTTATTTCTTAAATTGCTTGATTAAGCCTTCCTTTGCTGTCATGGATTCTTGTAGCATACTTGGCTTGGAGGTAGAGTATTGGTTCAATTCCTGCTGAAAGACACATTTTCTTGAATAAGACTTTCAATCTTAATACCTATTGGTATTAATTTTACTGGTTTTTTGGGTTTATTTTTTTAAATATGTTGATATTTACTCTAAATGTACCCAATAT
This sequence comes from Acanthosepion lycidas, assembly GCA_963932145.1. NCBI lineage: Eukaryota > Metazoa > Mollusca > Cephalopoda > Sepiida > Sepiidae > Acanthosepion > Acanthosepion lycidas. The sequence goes on along the minus strand of OZ010575.1, from coordinate 43,579,276 downwards.
ATATAATATAGTGTTTATATTAATAATATATATATATATATATATATATATATATATAGCTTTGAGGTATGTTATATTTATGGCTTAAAGTGCTCAATATTATAGATAGTGTATGTAAATATAACAGTGGACACTGAGGTCAATACTGAGTGGTAACAGTCTGTTTCATGCTTGAACACATTCAGGCCTGAATGATGAACTAAAGATTGCATTCAAGCAAGAAACTATTGCCACTCAGCATTGAGCTCAGTGTCCACTTTACATATAGTATGTGTTACACTCATGCAATATTATAATTATTGTGTTCTATATAGTGACAAAGGATCTTTTGTATATCTGGCACATACTTTTTAACATATAATACTTTAGGAGAAAGATGATCATGGCTCTCTACTTATTCCGTTTCTTGATTAATCATGAATTCCTGGGAAAGGTAATGGAATGGTTTCTCATTTTCTTCAGTTTTGAATTCAGAATTGTCTTAGACTGGCTGCCACAAAAAACTAGAGAACACAGCCTACTCTGTAATTAACTCTAAGTTCAGGAGGAGGAGAAGAAATGGGTTCTTGCCTTTCTTAAGGGTATTAGTGCAAAGTGAAAAGGAGGCCAGAACTGGAACTTGACTTGCTCAATAACAAATAGTACATAGGTTTGCCTATTGCCTGATTCACACACCTTTCCTGTCTTTTGAACAAGAGTAGAGGTTTATCCCTTGTTTCCTGTTTAGGATTGTGTTTTCAGTTCCTTCTCTTAAAATCTTCTCATTCTCTTTCATTCCCAATAACCTCTTGCATCTTAGTGGCATTATTGTCTTACTTGAGGTGAAATGATTAAAAAAATTATGCCATCTGATATTGTAATACCTGTTAAATAATTTAAAAGTGTCTTAAAATTTAAATTTTTAAAGTGGCCACTGGATTTCACCTTTTTTCATTATTTTACTTTTAGTAAATTTCTTAACATTCATCTATTTCAGTAGCATACCTAAGTTATTGCAGGTGTCCTACATGCCACTTGAAGTGGGCATCACTGAACAGTTTTTATGAATGTGGCACATCCATGCATTGTGAAAAAAATAATTTCTTTTAGATATACTACTTTTTTATCATGAGTAAGAAGCACACAGATCATTAAAGAAAAGGAGAAAAATCTAAAAAAAATGTTCTATGATACTGGAAATGACATTGTTAGATTATAGGAAAAAAAGGAAAAACAGTAGGGAGAGAGTGTAAGGAGTCAAGAAAATGATGAAAAGGAGAAATAACCATGACATTTGACACCTCTGTGCGTGCACACACACACACAACATATGGGGAAAATATACCTAATGTCAACAATAAGAGTATCCCAACTTGTGCATAAATTGATTATATCAAACTTAGTATAAGGATAACAGAAAATGAGAAAAACAGCAGTTGCTGAAATCTCATGAAGTGTAAACTAAACAATTATGGGAAAGTTTGCCTGTGAGACTCTGGCATCAAGATGCCGAATATAAAATCAATCAGCTAAGTCACAAATTTTATTTGTATTAGTCAAATTTCCTGTGAAATTACAATTAATAGTTTTATATATTTTCACACAATCAAGAAATTGGTGACAGTTATGTATTAAAATGGGATACTTTATATCCCTCAGGCAAAGAATCTCAGTTGATGTGTGCATACCTTCAACACACCAATTAAACTCTGAGGGTAGAAGAAAAATGCCTGTCCAGCCAGGATGAAAAACCTGTAAATTCACAATTCTTTATATATATATATATATATATATATATAAAAATTGTGACTCTGACACTTTTCTATAGTAGGACTTTTCAATGTCAGTTGTTATTAATTTCACTGTTTAATAAAATAAAAAACAGGGAAAACAACTCTGATATATATACCTGCTAAAAATAACATTTATAGTAATAATGTTGGATAAAAACTCTTTCAGATTACTAATTGTTCACCCATGAAATATGAGGGGAATTTGGAGGATTCATTCCAGTGTATGTTGCCTGACTGGTCATTACTGTGAAAGTTAGAACAAGTGTAACCAAGGAATGCAATGCATCATTTCAGAACATTTGTCATGGAGGTAATAATACATGATCACATACTTGAGAGTATTACTGCTTAGTCTAGAATATTGGACAGAAAATATGAAATTTAAATAAAAATTATGTATGTCAGAGTGTTTTTTTTTTTCTACTAAAGTTCACCCAATACAAGGCAAGAACCGCTCATGATAGAGGGTTTCTGAATGAGTTTTGTGATATGAAAGAATCAAAGATTATCAGGATATGGAGAATAGATAGCTGTTGACCCTTGACTTCAAGAGGTTAAGATTGTGGTGTGCAAGGAAGCATCCATGCAGAAATTTGTCCCAGAAAGTAGGAGATCTCTGGAAAAGCTGTCTAAGTGAAAATTCTTTCTTACTAATGGAAAACTGAGTAAATATAAGTGATTTGACTCCATGCCTCTAGGCATGGCAAGTCAAAGCTGTAAAAATCTGAATCAACTATAGTGAGATTTGAGCCCTGGTCTCATAGTCATTTGGCCATATTATTTTGTGTGTGTGTGTGTGTGTGTGTGTGTATATATACATATATATATATATGCACACACACATTGATACTTTAGATGCATTTCTGTATTAGCATAATTATATATATATATATATATATATATATATATATATATATATAACAGCATTGCACTGTCATATAAACCTGCAGAAATGCATGCAGTACTTGAAAATGAAGAAACTGATAACAGCACAAAAAGTCTTTGATAATGGCTATTGATAGCCAGAAGTATTTGGATATTGGATAGTTTATATCTAAATATATATACCAAACCAAGAAAAAAATGTTCTGAAATGCAAAAAAAAAAAAAAATAAAAGAAAGAAAATTCTTAAAATCATTGATCTTTAACTAAACACATATATTGGTCAAACTAGTAATGGTATATTTCAGCTATAGAAGCAATTTTCCTGATGTAAAAGGGATACAGGTTCAATTTCTTTCAGGATGAACAATTTTTTGATCCAGGCCAGTTGTTTTTAATTTCACTGTTTAAGACAATAAAATCATGGATAGCCACTCAAATGCATGTACCCACAGAAAACGATGTTAATAACATATATATATATATATATATATATATATATATATATATACACACACATACACATTGCTAATAATTTTACTATAAACATGTATTTTCATACTTTTTTAGTGTTGTATTGATTGTCATTTTGCTATAAAAATGTATTGCTGGTCATTTTATTAATATGTACTGTTGATTTTTGTTTGGAGGTTCACTATTTACCCATAGCAGAGACCCTAACACATACTATCACCTTGTATCAGGGTATACCTAGGCACAACAGCAATTAAGAGGTGTTTTTTTTGCTCCTGGAAAGCTCCAATTTTCCAGAGGCCATGCTGGTATGTTTAGTTTATCATCCTACCCAAGATGTATAAGTTAACGTGCTTGATATCAAGGGTAGGGTGTATGTAAATATAAAAGAGGACATTGATGTTAACAATCAGCGGCAGCAGTCTGCTTTAGTCTGTTTAATGCTTAAACATCTGGCCTGATGATTGTATTTAAGCATAAAACAGACTGTGGCAACAGAATGTTGACCTCAATGTCCACTTATATAGGATGGGATGAATAAATTGTCCTTGCAATTACGCAAAAATGATAATAATACTGACATCTCATTTTAACAGAGATATTTACCAAAATTACACAAAAATATCTTGAAATACTAAAAGGTAAATTTATTCAATAAAATTACTGTTGGTTTCAACCACTACCTCCAGACAACTTTAAAATATTCTGCAACTCTTCTGGACGGTCTCCTTGTTTAAGTTGGTGAATGCTGCCATAATCTTTGCCTTCAGTTCATCTTTAGTGTTACAAGGAGTTTTGTTGGTCTCTTGCTCAACTGCGCCCTACACATAATAATCAAAGGGGTTGCTGTCTGGGGAGTTAGGCGGCCAGATATAAGGGGTAATGTGGTCACTGAAATTGTCTGACAGCTATGACTGAGTTCTCCTGCATGTGTGGCATGGTGCAGAGACCTGTTGCCAGATATAGGGTCTTCCAGCAGTCACCCTCTTGACCCAGGGCAGCACTACCTCCTCAAGGCACTTGATTTATGCCTCTGCATTGAGTCTGGCTCTCACCAACAAATTTCAAATTTCTTTTCTTATCAGACTGATCAGAGTAAGATTTCCGAGCTGCTGTACTTTTGTAATCACCATTAGACTCATCCAACTCTTTCTGAATCCTCTGCACTATCCTCAGATTGACACACAAACATTCTGAAATGTTTGTATTGGAGCATCTGGTGCAAATGCCAAGCAGCACAACATGCTGTTTCCAGATTTCTGGTAGAGTGAATTGCATCATGATTCTATTTTTCTTATAGACGGTGCCCAACTGACCCTACTATACTGAGCAGTCGGCAAAATAAAAAAACAATGCATATGTATGAAATTAAAAACATAAAATGGCGACAATTTACCCATCGCACTGTGTTTGTGTATGCTAATGTTTAAGTTCCTAAATTCCATTGTTGTGGTGTTAGTAATGCCTTTTGTGCGGCACGGGCATGCTTTGTGTTATCATCACAAAGTAATTTTATAAGTTTATTTTTATAATTTGTAATTTAAAATTTTCATATTACTATTTAAAAAAAAAAAAAAGGTCCATTCTTATATTAGCACAATATATACATCAAGTGTTGGTGAGCATGCCTTGCAGTCATAAAAGTAAATGTTCTCATTATGTACTAAGCAGTGAAACCAGATTGCTTAATTTACACTATTTATATTTGGACTATTGTCTTCATCTTTGGTTTTTTTTGTTTGTTTTTTTTAGCAATGTTTCAGCCCTTGTGCCCTCCAGCCTTCCTCGGGTGTATATCTGGGTAACCTACAGGGAATTCCAAACTGAACCCTTTATTTAATCTAAGGGGATAGACTATTCTTGTTCCACTGCTCATGTCTAGAGGTATTGTCTAGTTCTTATTTTTATTTAGTAAGGTTCAGTTATTGCTCACATGTTTCCACAGAGTGCTAGTATATACTGCCTGACTCTGGGATTGAACATGCAATCATTATGTCACCAAATTCATAAAACAATGCTTTTATCCAAATGGCTATAGTCCCATAGTCCTGCATATGATAAACTACATTCGGCAGCAAGGACTTTGGTCAGGAGATTGGAAGTTTTGAGGAGCATTGATCTACCTGTTAACTGCTGTTCTTCCCACGTCTACCCTCCTAAGGGTGGTAGCACTTGTTAGGGTCACATCTATTGGCAAATAGTGAACCTCCAAACAAAAATCATCTATGTTTTTATAGTAAAATTACCAACAATACATTTTATGATCTACAAAATATATATCTAAAAAACATACCTTTACTCTGAAAGTATAAAATTATGTACAAAATATCTACAGTTGAATGCATAAAATTACATAATTTAGATTTCAGCATTAAATAACCCATGTAGGTTGATATGCTGCCAAACAAAATCAGCCACCCAAACAACCAAAATGAAAGAACTTTCATGACATTAATCCTTATAATATCCTACAATTTCTTCAAGAGATCAAACTGTATTCTAAAATATAACTTCAAAAAAAAAAAACTACAACATAAAACATATATATCTCCTACTATCTAGTAATTATATCCACATAAACACATATATGCACAATGGTTGAATATCAACTACCATGTATTCAAATGCGAAAGCAGAATAGCATATAATTTTTTATTACTTCAAAGCTCTCAAGAAATTTCAGTATTAAATGTCTCTTAAACAAACAAACAAATTGATCAATCAACCATTGTCCAGTAGATTGCTTAATTATTGTACAACTATAGTGTTACAAAGAAATAATCAGAAAAAATGGCAGTATTATGTAATTTATTCTTTGTTTTGAAGCAGTAACCATATCACCTGCCATTAACTTGTAAGGTGTGTCTACATTTTAGTTGATTGCTTTGATATCCTCTGTGCAGGTTTGTTTTATAAGCCAAAATATTTCATTGCTTTTCAAAGTTTACTGATTCATTTTGTCTTCTTTTTAGGGTCAAGCTGGAAGCAGCTAAAAGAAAACTATTGTCACAAAAATTGTCAACACAAAACTTTATCCTTCAATGCTCACAAATGGATTATTTTCTCTTCCCACAAATCGAAACAAAGTTGTTAAAAGTTAGTTTATTAACTCGATTTCATCTGAAATCAAATTAAAGCAAAAACATTTAAAGCATTGTCATATCTCTATAAATAATTATAAAAACATTGTCATCAAACTATTTTTTCTAAGCCGATAATTTAGTTCTAATATGGAACCTTGACAGGATAAATTTCACTACTTTTTCCTGAAATTGCAACTATGAGTTTACCTAAACCAGCATCTGATTCAGAACCTAAGGCTTCTCAGCCACCTGTTCAAAGCTCTTCTGTTGTGTCTTATAAACAACTGCTTAGTATGGCAATAACTACAAGTACAGGTTGTATTTGTGCTCTGTGTGGTTTGTCATTTGCTACCATGACGCATCTTAAACAACACCTGAAAAGTCATGCTGGCTTTCTGAAAATGCATGGAAACCTTGTGCAAAATTATGTTAACAAAGCAAAAAGCCTGAACAATACAAAAGCCAAAGATTGCAGTGGCAGTACTAAAAGTCCTGACAGGAGTGAAAATAAAAAAAGCCAGGACAGCAGCAGTAATACCAAAAAACGAGACGTTGCAAAAACCGAATCCAACAGAGTGGCTGTGAAAACTCGTGTGACCAGAGCCAGTGTAAAATGTCTAACTGAGAGTAATAAAGAAAAACGGGCAAGCAGCAAAAGGGTGAAAGTTTCTGTCGGCAAAAACATGAAAGGTCAAGGCAGCAGCAACATGAAAAGTCAGGACAAAAATAAACCTATTCGGTGCGATGTTTGTGGCTGTTCCTTTTCTGTTGTTGGCAATTTAAAGCGACACATGCGAACGCACACGGGGGAGAAGCCCTTCCACTGTGATATTTGCGAAACCAACTTTTCCAGAGCTTCACATCTCCAGGAACACACACGGATTCACACGGGCGAGAAGCCATACCACTGCCAGTATTGTGAAGCAACATTTTCTCACTCGAAAAGCCTTCGTGGACACATGAGAAACCACACTGGCGACAAACCGTATCTTTGTGAGATTTGTGGAACAAGTTTCTCTGTCAGATCTAGTCTTAAAAAACACATGATGACACACAGTGATGACAAACCCTTCCATTGTGGAGTTTGTGGATCGGACTTTACATATAAATCAAGTCTTATAAAGCATATGAAAAAACACACTGGAGAGAGGCCCTTTGGTTGTGATTACTGTGAATCGAGCTTTGCTGATCGTTCTAGTCTTAAGGAGCATATAAGAATACACACTGGGGAACACCCTTTTCTTTGTGCTCTTTGCGGTGCAAGTTTCACATGCCGGTCCAACCTTAGGGTCCACATACGATCACACGTTGGTGACAAACCTTACCATTGTGATATTTGTGAAACTGTCTTTACCAGTCGGTCACACCTCATCCGTCATTTGAAAATACACACAGAGGAAAAATCCTACCATTGTGAGGTTTGCAATGCCAGTTTTTACAACAGTTCTAACTTAAAAGCACACTCTCGAATACACACTGGGGAGAAACCTTTCCACTGTGATTTCTGTGGGTTGACGTTTGCTCGGAAATCAAATCTTAAAGTACACCAAAGGCGGCACACAGGGGAGAAGCCCTTCCCATGTGACATATGTGGGTCAGCCTTCACAGACAGTTCACAACTCAAACGACATATAGTTACGCATACCTCTCTATTTTCAGACGGATCTTAGCCAGTTTTACTTTTGCTAATTTCTTCTTTTTTTTTTTAGTCTGTGTCTTGGGCATTCACGTTAGGATACAGACATCACTTCATTTGGGGATTGAAACAACTCTTGTAAAAATCACTGATATTTTCCCCTCCTCCCAAGTGTCTTTGTGATAAGACTTTTTTTTTTTTTTTTTTTTAAATAAATTAGTTTGAGAGAACAAGACCTCAAATTCTGGGACCTACTCTCATATGCATTCCCACTTAGCTGTGTCCACAAATGTCATATTTCTTTTCATAACACATGTTACATAAGACTATAGAATATCTATAGCACCTGGCTGAACTTAGAAGTTATGTGTTTAAAATACTGACAAAGAACAAGGTGATGTCTGGGATTATAACATCAGATCACAATCTCTGCATTGACATTAAACAAGTGTTTTGAATGAAAGTGGAATATTTTTAAGCATGGCCATTTTTTTTTTTTTTTTTTTAAGTGGATTAAAAACTTTTGGGCAGCATTGATAATAATTCTTATGGTTGTAAGAAATAAATTAGGTTTGGGGAAAAATGCAAACAAATTTTATAGCCAAGAAATGTAAAACACTACCTCTCTCCTATAAAGGTTGTTACACCTTTGTACATATTTCATACACTGAATGTAACAACTGTTATGGAACAGAAGTAATCATTTGGAAATGACTTGTAAAGAAATGAACTGCTTCAATCTCAACATTGTGATCACATGACCTGACAAGAGTTCTTGTTTGTTGAGTAATGAGAAGTTATTGTTATTTTGTAAATTCTCAGTGATAAATGTGTATTTCTTTGTCTTATATATAAAACTTTACTGTTCTCTGTGTTTGTTTTTTTTTCCTTTTCTGATTTTTGTTTTCCACAGCTTTGAGAAGATTTCTAATCTTGTAAGGAGGGATGAGAAACATTAAACAAATAAATGAGAAACAAAAAATATCTGACAATTATGAAATTTCAGTTTCTTTAAATTGTGAAAAAAAAAGAAGCAATTGTTATGTTATATATAAAGCAATCAAGTTTGATTACAAAGAATTGACAAGGTCGGTCTATTTCATTTTTTTTATTGTATTTTTCCAATTTTCAAATAAATTGTTGAGTATTGTGCTTATGTATAATCTGTCTCTGAAGTTCATATTATGTTATTTTGTTCCAGTATTTTCAACCATCTTAATTATTTTTAAGAACCAATATGGTGTCTGTGTGGTAGGCACAACTCCTTTATCTACGTCCTGGTATTTCTGGACAGTTTTTCTACAATTTCAAGCACAATACTCAACAACTTATTTGAAAATTGGGAAAATGCAATAAAAAAAAAATTAAACTGCTAAAGAAACCAACAAGGTCTCTCAGTTTAAAATCATTAAAATCAAACTTATTTGGATAAATACTTATACAGACACACACACGCACACACATATACATATATATATATATATATATATATATATATATGAACAAAAGTTCAGATGAGTTATCTTCCAATTTGAAGTTTCACAGAAATACTATCCTGCTGGTCAATAAGAGAAATCTCTTTAATTCATTAACAGATATCACCTTTATTGATAAATGTCCATGAATTCAGAAGGTTGGTGTTTCTGCAAAACTGAAAAAAAATGTCAGAAAAAAAGTCATTTCAACTTTTATTTATCCATTCAAATATTATTGCTCGATTTTTTTTTATTTTTTTTTAATATTGTGCACTTGCAAAAATCTGCTCACCTTAGATACATTATTCTCCAGTAATTTATTGGTCAACATGTTTTGTTAGGCATTAACAATCTTTATTGTTACTGTTATTATATATATACATGCACACACATATGGGGGTGCTGAAATGTTTTTTGTTTGATCCACTTCCAAAATCTGATGAAATTATCTGAAAATATTTTTAATCCCTTCTTGCTAAGACAAAGAACTTCTTGACACTAATTCCCCTGTGTGTGTGTGTGTGTGTATATATATATATATATATATATATATATATATATATATATTCACCCCATGCAAGGTGACATTAGAAGGAACCAGAAATCCAATCTTAAACAAGAACCAAGGAATAAATGTCTACAGAAGAGAAATGTGGACCTATTTATTCCTATTGAGGAATAAAAAATAAATCGTAAATAAAATTTCAGATTTTAGGTGAAGACATTAGAAGTATAGAGTTGAAATAAACATTACAAGGAACTGGAAACCCAATACTAAACAGGAAACAAGGGATAAACCTCTACTTCATACATTCTTACATACATACATACATATATGTATATATATCTCATTCTTGACCTGAAGATTACAAGAGCATGAAACTTAAGTAGTAACTTGAGCTGTACCTCATTTAGAGTTGACACTGTGAAGTGTTTTTTGCTCTATCTGGGTAGCCTATGCCAGAGATGGCAAACAAGTGATTTGCAGATCATGAAATGACCCACCATCAACTTTTTAGTGAAATGATGTTATGAAATCTGGCTTGCCATGTACTATATAAAATCAATCATCAGGAATTGACTTGGTATAGATGTAAGTGTTGCATGTGTTAAACTGAAGACAATAAAATATGAACTTCAAATTAAAACATTAGCAACTAAGATATAGCAACAAGTTTCTCATAAAAAAAAAATATTGGTAATTATAAGGGTGATGCATTTATGTTTATGAAATATTAAAAAATATCAAACATGACTCAGCAACTATAAATGTTTACCATCTCTGTTATTTACTGCTTAGCTAGGTGTTTGCCTTTTGGTCTTTTCTTCTTCCTTAGTTTGATTTTTGTTTCCTTGTGTAAGGTTTTTCTTATTAGTATTTTCTCTCTTTACTTTATTTAATTTTTTTGCAGTCTTTTGGTAGGTAGTCTGTTGGTCTCATCAATATTTTGAATTTGTGTATGTAAAACAATATGCAAAATCTCGATTCTGACATGCTTTGCCAATGAACAAGCATGAGCAGAAAAATAATTTTATTTTAACAAATTTACATTAGTAAGACAAATCGTTATTCACATAAGCAGCTCAATGGCTGTTTTTACTTCCATTATAGAAATTTGATTTTAACTAATTTCAACTCAGTTTTTTATTTTTTGTTTTCTTTTCAAGGTTTATTTGTCTCATGCTAGTTTAGTGAGAACAGGTGATTAACAGAAATAATCTGGTCATGTATTAATCAGAGGGAGGGGTCATAGATCATGGCACTTTTTATTGGTACTCTGACATTTGACTTACGGACATTTGGCCAACAGACATTTAACCAAATATATAGTGATATATTTACATGTCACACTCTTTATCATAAGTTTTTTTGAGTAAAAGAGTAATGGTGTTGATCTTGTTTAACATAATGAAATGGTAAGACTGAACATTCTTCAGCGTTGAATTCACTGTTTAATTTCAATATGTGCTACATATATTTATTTACTGTATTAATTTATAATTTTGGGGGTTTTTGTTTTTGATTTTTTTTTTTTTTTTTTTTTTTTTTGACAGGCTTTAATTTAAACACCTGAAATTCAGTGGTAATTGGATGTAATCCAACTTAACAGTTTGAAAATTGGCATCCTAATGAGTTATTACAAATTTTGGAATCGTCCAATTATTAATAGGAACCCCATATTTGTCAATCCACTTTCTCTGAGTCTCTAGTAATTTGACACTAAATGAAATTGTTTTTATAAAATATCAAAATAATTTAAATGATCATTTTATTTAAAATATATATTATTACCATTTACACATCATGAAAGTCATACCAACAACACGAGTTAGAAGAAAGCTTTTGCTTGATGGCTACACCTACATTGTTGATAGAAAAAAAACAGTATAAGATACTGGTGATGTGAAGATGTGGTGGTGGTGGGGGGGCAATTAAAGACAAAAGACATTTAATCACTCACATTTGCCTGATACCACACACAACTTGTCATTAAAAACAGTGAATTAGATTAAAGAAAAAGCTAGTGAATTCGGAGGAAGGAGTGTCGATGATTATACAAAACGCCACTAGTGATTATCCATCTAATGCTGCAAGTGACTTTTTAAAAAAGAAACTTTGGCAAAAACGGTGTGTAGACAATGCACAATACCAAAGGGGTAACATTTTTAACTGACAACCTATGGAAATTAATTAGAGGGGAAGACTTTGTCATCCTTGAAAGTGACAATCTGTGGTGAAATGTCTGTCAGCCAAATGTCCAGCTACACGTTTTATTAAAAATACGTTTTTCTATTTCAGAATTGTGAACATGACAATTCCTGTGGCATACCAGTGCATTGAATATGTTGATTAGTTTTAAGTCTTTTCTATGTTTATATATTCTTTTCTCTTGTCTCGGCAATGTAGATTTTGTTGAAATAATAAAATTCTTGTTTATTGGTGAAAATATCAAAAAAATAATTGTCAGTTTTTTTGGGTTTTTTTTTTGTGGGGCGCAAAGGTTCAATTTCATGCCCACAAAAAGAATTGTGTCAAAAGGCGAGTTTTTCCATTAACACTGTTATTATTTTAATTACCTTCAATCGCCAGTAATGTTTTAAAAAGCAATGATTAGAATTTTATTAAAACCTAAACATATAAAAGTGAATTTATACATTTTCTTTGTTCTTGAGAATTAGCACAAAAATAATAAAAATTATTTTGATTGCCTTATAGTTGGTTCACATATTTTAATAATTTAGCAAATGTTTATAAATTTATGATTTTAAAAAAATTTTCATATTTATTTTCTTTATAAATTGGTAAATGATTGCATTGGTCTTAATTGTATTAGTCTTTAGAATGTTGTAAATATAAAATTATTCTTGAAAATAAACAGTCTAATAAATAAATAGTGTTTAATATTTTTGTTGTAAATTCTCAAGAAGAAAAAAGTATAAATTCTTTTTCATCATATGTTTAGGTTTTATTACAATTCTAACCATTTCTTTTTAAAACAACATTACTGATGAGTGAAGGAGTAAAGGTACTTAAAATAATAGTGGTGTCACTGGCAAAACTGTCTTTTTGACACTCGTTTTTTGAGGAGAGGTGGGGGGGGGGTATGAAGATCAAAGTTTGCCACATCATTTTTTCAAATCATATTTTATATTTGCTATACAACTGGATTCTCTTCCAACTTATATACATGTGCGTGTATATATATATATATATATATATATATATATTTGTGTATTTAGGCAGCAATCTTTCTTTCATGCACATTTCATTGAATACGACAGACGAGGTGCTTTTATTTAGTTTTTCATACAATTTCTCATGCAATCTAATAATTTTGTTCTTTTCAGATGATAGATTATATAAAAACTGTCCAAATGCTCTTTTTATCCGAGCACTTTCAGCTATACGTTTAACCATTTTCAAGACAAAAGTAGAATTAAGAACATTATAAAAAAAAATGCACAACACCAGTTGACAATAGCAAAAAAATTAGATTAATTATGACAAAAAATTTTGATCCTCTAACCTTATAGTTAAAAATAATAATTCACCTCTTAGAAGAAAATTAAATAGGGCAAATATTATTTATAAATTTCAATGCCCATTAAGGAATTGTATTCCTGATCAGTCAAAATTTGTAAATATAGGCCACACTACATGTTTGACATGCAGACTCACTCAACACCTTTCTGACCATAGCTCAATTAGATCTTATTTAAATATTCATGGAGACCTACTGGACACTATTCATAACATACTTGTTGACAACACTAACATAATAGCATCATCTACATTCAAAAAAAAGGCTAAAAATAATGGAAGTCTTATTAATAAAAACAAAAAAACAACATAATAATATCAACTATGAACATGGACACAATATCTTGACCGTGTTTTGAAAAATGAAAACATTTTATAAATACATACATGCAATAAACTATTTCTTATTTAACAGTCTTTTGGGGGTTTTTTATCCTTGAAAATGGCTAAATGTATAGCCAATAGTGCTCGGATAAAAAGAACATTCGGACAGTTTTTATATAATTTATCATATTAAAAGAAAAAAATTTATTAGATTGCATGAGAAATTATATAATAAATAAAAGCACCTTGTCTGTTGTATTCAATGAAATGTGCATGCATATATATATATATATATATATATATATATATATATATAAAAAGTTGTGGGTGCATAGTGTTGTAATGGATAACAGCTCAGAGTGAGAAATTGGAGAGCTGAGTTCAAATTCCAGTTGAGTTTGTTACATTTACTTATGTGCAAATACCCTTGAGAAAGGTATGAATCCATCTCTTTTCCCTCTAACTATAAGTCAACAGCAAGACACACTGGGCCCTATAGCCATGGTTAGCAACCAATTTAAGAGAAAGGAAAGTGAATTCAATGCTGAGGAGGGTCATTTGGAGAGCTTGTTGCCCACTTTGTGCACCAGTTCTTTTGTATTTGGTTCTTCCAAAAAGTGTGGTTGGTTCTGCACAAGCCTTCACTATAATTACATCAAATATGTTGGTAGTCTGTCTGTTTCTAAAAAATGAGCTACTGCACCCTCATGTCAAAAATGATGAGAGAGTCTATTTTTTCATAAAAACATCAGCAGCAAGAATTCACTCAAAAGTTTTAATTTGACTGACAAGGTCTGTCTGTATTTTTCCAAAACATTTTTTTTTCAGTTTATATACATACCAGGGATTAAAAATGTTGACGTATTTGGAAATACGTTTATCAGAAAAGTAGAACTGATATTATGATTTTGAAAAGTCCACAAATGCTCACCATTCCTGTCAACATATTCTTGAAATATACAGGTAATTAAAGAAAAATTTAACAGAAGTACCTTGTTAGTCATTTTCAATGAAACATTTATTAGAAAGTCATAGGAGTACCACATGTACTGCAGCCGTGGTACTAATAGTGTGTCTAAGGCAAGCTAGCATCTTCAGGCTGGTTTCAAATTCGGTTTTCCTTCTAGACTGGTTGCTGCTCAAGAGAGCCCAGTCAGTCCAACTATTTAACCCATAGAACTGGAATTATACAAGTCTCAAGATTATTTATAAAAGTGATGAACTTGGCTGGAATTTGGACTCTGCTGATTTCCCTTTCTCTGTTGCTAACCATTACACCAGCTGCGTATCCAGTATTACAGTTAGAATGTTTCATGCTGATGATTATATGTCCTATTGGGGAAGGAAATTAAAAAAAAAAACAAAAAAACATAATCATGGTCATATTTTAACACTGAATGCATTTGAACTTTGTATACTTATTCTGACCCACTGACTTTACTGCTACGTCCCAGGTTGGTTGGTCATTTGGTTTGGTCCTGTCAATTCCCATTTAGTGTATAGAACCACAGCCTCCTCTTGTTAGGCATTGCTGCCATAGCTTCTGTAACAGTTAAGGTTTTATGGGGAGTTGCTAGCTTCATGGCCAATTTGTGATGAATCCAGAATTGTCCTTCTCCTAGAGTGGTTTCCAACCAATGCTAGAGAGACCAGTCTGCTCTGCTGTTAACTCTTAGCTGGGGAGAGAAGAGATGGATTTATACTAAGGTTAAACCTATTTTGAAATTGCTTTGATTCAATTCTTACTGCAAATGCGAACACAACCGCCTCAGTTGGAACTTGAACTTGGCATGCAAATTCCTCTTTCTGTGTCAATATCCACTGCACTACAAGCATATCTGCACCCCAAGTAAGGTTTATTTTTTTAGTACTAATAAACTTTAAATTTCTGGCAAAAAAAAAAAAATACTGAAATTTTATGATAATTAAAGATAAAATGGTTACAGTGATTAAATAAACTTTGCCATTTTTTTTTTTTTTTTTTTTTTTTTTTTACCTTAAATTTACTTTAACAATTTTTTTTTTTGGGGGGGGGGTACTCAATTTGCATGTTTGTTGATTGAAAATCAAGAAGAAAGTAATTTTCAATGATCCAGAATTAATACGTTGCTAAGAGAAGGGCTATTATATGTATAATGTAAATGTATTACTAATAGTTTTATTGCAGTAATATACTGTAAATGATTACTATAAATTGGCATTGAAATTTGAAAAGAAAGTGATTGTCAGTGATCAAGAATGAATGCAAGTATTACTGCTATAATAGGACTATTTTATAATTAAGATGATAAGCATTTGTAAGTAAATCTTAGTTTTCATTAATCTTATGATTATGAGTGTGGTCGTATGTGGCTAATTCAAAATTAAAGTACACGCATACATTGCTTAATTAAGTTATTTAAAATTAGCATTTCAGGTTAAAAAAAATTGGAAATGCATCTTTTGTCCAAGATCAGCTCTTCCCTTCAATTTTCCCTCCTAGCAACTCTCTGCTCTTTCCAACATCACAACATGCAACTGAAACAGATGGTATCTGAACTAACTAATGAACAGGTGGCCCACTACTCAAATACTTCACTTTCATTTGTAACTTTTCCAGATGCTATTGCTGAGTACACATCACAAAAAGTTTTCATACTTTATTATACATCACATTTTACAAGCTGAATGTTAAATGTTGTT
The DNA here is from genome assembly GCA_963932145.1 of Acanthosepion lycidas. Taxonomy (NCBI): domain Eukaryota; kingdom Metazoa; phylum Mollusca; class Cephalopoda; order Sepiida; family Sepiidae; genus Acanthosepion; species Acanthosepion lycidas. The sequence goes on along the minus strand of OZ010575.1, from coordinate 43,562,905 downwards.
ATAAATATAGTGTTTCATAACAGACCCCCACCACTCTTACTGCATTTATGGGCTGGAGCTGATCCCTAGTCATTTCACCCCACATGTACGTTTTTGATCAGAGGAAGTTTTAGGTAAAGTTGCTTGAAATGCACTCAGAAGCAAAAGGGTAAGTTAACAAGAAAAATAAAGAAGGAAAAAAATACTTTCAGAACAGACAGCCAAATTTTGCTAGTGGAACCAATCACAGTTTATTTGTGGAAGATTACTGTCATCAGTTTAACCCTTCCTGATTTTACGGTATTGTGGTTTACCTCACTCCAGCTGGTTCAGCAGTTACTAGGTGTCAACCTTATTGATAACATTTTGCAACAAAAAACACACTGCTATTGTGATTGGCAGTTGAGATTGTGTGAATTTTAGTCATACTGGATTTACTTTATTCTGCTAAGTTAAAACAGTTCAATCCTTGTTGGTTTTGTTTTTCCCAATTCATTTTTGGTTTCTAATTAACATTTTTAATTGGTTCTTTCTCTCGACTTTACCTTTCTTCATGATTTTTCTACTCTCATGAATTCATTTAACCCAACATAAATTGATCAGTCTACTTGTAAAAAAAATAGGGAAGAATTTTTGTAGATTTAGCATTTGACTTTCCTCAAACCATGACATTTGTCAGAATTTTAAAATATTGATTTGATTTTATCATTTTAACAATAAATTGATTTATGACTTAAAAAAGTTATCTGTACTTTTTATTTACAAATGTCAAATTGGAAATTATGCTAAAATCATTGATAACTGCATACTGCTTTTTCTCATTTCATAATCATATGCAGTTGTCTGATGTATGCATAGTGATAGGTCATTCTGATCTGGCCTATGTTGAGAAAAGAAAAATTGTGATTGATATTATTTGTCTGAAATTAAAGAATATGTTCTTTATATTTTACTTTGGTTGTGATCAGTCTGTTTTCTGGTCATCTGCAGGTGAATTTGTTCAGTCTTAATTTGGTCATTTCTACAGAAATGTACTGTGCCAAGAAATAATTTTTTTTTTTTTTTTTAAATTAACTATCAATCAATTTTTGTTTATTTTTTGAAATTTTTTTGCATTTTCTAAATTTTAAAAGTAGGTTCACTTTGCTATGTAAGTTGATCTCCCCTATACAATCCCGACCTCCAAAAAGGTTAAATGGAAATAATAATAATGATGATAATAATAAGCTGAAAAAGAAAGAATATACTTTAGTTTAAAATTCATTGACCAGTGTTATGACTGTTTTGAAATTATTTGAAATTTGAAGCATTATAGCATTACACACGCAGATCGACACAGTAGAACTTTGGGAGTCCTACAGAAATGCACCCTCCAAAGAAATAATTTTCCTTTTCATATTATTATTGAATAAATCATAAAATTCCCAATTTTTAAAACGTAAATAAATTGTACGCCCATGTAAACCAAAAATAAAATGTTCATACACGGTAAAATCAAATTATTTCAAAAATGTCCGATAAGAAACATTAAAGAAAAAAAAATTCCTACGTAAAATAATGTTTATCTACTTTTGGGTTCTGTCAAATCAACATCAGCCAATCAAGTGGTATGCGATATCGGGTCTTTTCTCCAACGTGCAATCTACTGGCGAGAATGTGAGCGAGTGTACACGTCATAAAAAAGAAAAATACAAATATGACGAACTTGTGTTGAATTTAGTTTTAGTCAATGACTAGTTACTTCCCCTTGCGTATATTTCACAAAATTTAAATTTGCATATATTTTTTTAAAACAAAATCAATGAAAATGTAGTTGAATGAATTTCAGATTATTGTTTAATAACTCGACAAGTTCCTTTTTTTAGTTTAAGAGAACGAGTACAATGGAAAAAAGTTCGATCATTACCAAACATTTTAATTTGATACACATAACACTAAAATTTAATAGTCTTGAAATGTGAATATTTTTTTGTGAATTTAATAGACTTAGTAAACTCATCATGGTTACTTAATAATAATAGGTATAATAATTTTTCACTTTTTTTTTAGTAAAAAGGGTTTTTTTTTCCATATTGTCAGTTTATGCAACATAACTTCCTTATAGTCCCGTTTGCTGCATGAATTAGACCGGTGATTTTAGTCATTGACGAGTGACTTCCCTTGCATTTCCTTACGGAATGGGGCTTATCTAGTCTGACACAAGACAGTAATATTAGAACAGCTAGTGAGGTTCGAACGCGGCACTTTCTTTACTGTCCCCAACCTTACTTCGATAGGGAGAAGAAAGGAAGCCAAATAAGAGAGATTAAGTAAAATTAACAATGCTTACGTTTCAAACAAACGCAAAAATTCTATTGCGCATGCCCAATCCGTCATGGTATCTATCTTGGCTTCATCCTAACCATTCTTAGATAATGATTTTAACGCATTTCTTAGGAAAACTTAATTAACTGGCGAACTAAGTTCAGTTTCTGGTTAAAGATGCTTACTCTCTAATAAACTAATACTTCTGGGAAATTAATTTCTCTCCATTGTCAGATATTTTAATGTCTCAAAAATGATAAAGTGTGGCTGTTAATGGAGAATGTAGGCTGAATATTAGTAAGCAATAACACTGTTATACCTATAATGACACTTGACAGCAGGGAGTAAAACAGTCATTTTAACACAAAATGACATTAAAAATTATCTGTGATCAGTTTATAATTTTTATTTATGATAAGTTACTTTATTATATCATTATTATTTCTTGAAAGGTAGGGAGAAAGCAAAAATTTAATTTTTTTAAAGAAAAAACGAAATCACTAAAAATCTCATAATTTTTAATTCTAACTACATGATTCCTTAGATTTTTTTTCCCTTGTAAATGACTTGTCTTAACAGGATGTAGGAAATCATTACTCTCCACAGATTTCTTTGGAAAGACAGTGTTTTCCCAATGCCTTCAGTTTTAAATTCAGAATAGTTATTCTTCTTGACTATCTACCAGCCAAGGCCAACTATTTATAGCTGGAGGACATGAGATGGATTCATGCCTTTCCCCAAAGTATTTGTATGAATGTGAACTCAACAAACTAGATGACAATTAGAAACTCCTTAGTAACAGTAATGATAACAGAAAAAAATGATCTTGGACAAATAACTTGGGTATCTATCTATCTATCTATCTATCTATCTATATATATATATATATATATATATATACACACACAAACACATTCTTTTTCACAAATATTGTAGCAATAATCAAAATATAATAATTAAAATAGCTTGCATATAAAAATTTCATTAGCACATGATAAAGCCACTGTATATATAAATATATATATGACAAATGGAAAACCTGTTTCATTGAAACTGGAATTGATTAAGTGTTTCACCTTTCCAGGCTTCATCAGATCAAAAGACAAAAAAAATATGTGTGCATGTTTAAATAATAAATCATTGGTACTTTTTTCCACTAAGCTGGTATTTCTCATGATGAAAAAAGGATGAATATGAGTGACTTTTAAAAAGCCATTAATATTTATTCTATATCTTTTTTTTATAATTCTTAGTTCATGTCAAAAGTTATTGATATATTCTCCCAGCTTTACTATTTTTAATTAAGGTACTCATCTTATTTTCAGAATGGCTCGAGAGCAAGAGATTCATATAGCCTTTTCTGAAATGAATTGAAGATAAATTCTTATCAGTTTTTCAGAATGGGTTGAAAGTAAAAGATTTATGTTTTTAGGTCTATGTTTTCTGTGTGAAACCTTTGAGATTCTATTTCTTATTTTATACACACATATATGGTTGTTAGTTAAGTATCAACATCGCCAACAACTTTAATCAATGTTTTTGGTTCTCATAATGATAATGGCTCTTGAACCCATCAAGTAACTTCCCATGCTTATTGCAGTTGTGGCAAACTAAGTTGTTTTCTACAGGGCCTTGCCTGTTTTGTAAAGTGGGTTTCTCAAGTGATTGGGGAGACTAGAGAAGTTTCTGCAGGTTTTCAAACACACTCTGCATGTTATTTCTGGCATAGTACTGATCCTAATTTGTGAAAGGTTTACCAATATGACTCTTTTTGTGGTTAACAAGGCCTGTATTGGCCTGCATTGGAGACACATACTCTGCTACATTCCTCAAATATAAATTGATAGATTACTGGATCAATGATTTCCTCTTTTGTAGCTACACACTTGACATTTGCCCAACTCATTGCATGTTCTTGTTTTCATAAATTGTATAATTTCACTTATATTGATCACAAGCAGCAGTTTCCTCTCAGGCTCATGTATATGGCAAGCAAAAGCAAACTTTTTTAAACAGTCTTGGGTGCATTTATTTGATTACTAGCAGTAGAGCCCGGCGTTGCCCGGAATGTAACAGTAAGAGATAGATCAAGTATCGACCATCATAAAGACTGAAAAATAAAATTGACAAAGATTATTGTTTAAGCTTGACAGCCACGCACGTCTTAATTATTTTTTTTTTGTTTTTTTTTTACGAATTGGTCAAACTCAAACAAAAACTTTGTTTTCAATCATTATGAGTCTACCGATTGAATAGAATTTTATTATAAACAATTGTCTTGTAAATGGAGTTTTTAAAGCATTCTGAATGTAAAAATAAAGGAAAAAAGTGTGCAAGACAATAAGAAACACTACCTGCCAAAAAAAAAAAAGTGAAGTTTTGTTGAAATCGGTTGAAAAATGTAGGAAATCCGATCCCATATATAAACGAACACAGACACACACTCACAAACAACCTGGGTTTTATAAGTATAACTCGATATGAGTTGCCCCCCTTTAATTAATGCCGCTTAATCATGTTTTCAAATTGATTTTGTGCAAAAACAATTGTGTTTTTCCAATTTTTCGTGCTGTCAGAACCACCGCAAGGTAATTTTACGTAGTCCTGTGAAGTTTTGTTGAAATTGGTGGAAAAATGTTGGAAATCCAATCCAATCCAATATATAAACATACAGACACACACACACACACAACCTGGGTTTTATAATAAGTAAGATGATGGGGTCAAGTGTTGTAGAACAATTCTACATAGAGCATTTGTCTGGGTATTCTGCTGTCATCAAGGTGAATGGCATGGTCTGCCAAGCATATATATATATAATGTGTGTGTGTACAAAGATAAAAAGAAAACTATTCTTTACCACTGTGTTTTGTTGGACTTTTTATCAAGACAAATGTAAGGATTTTATTTCTAACATATATTTATCAACAAGTAAAAACATTTTTAGGTTTTCAAATTTTTAAAAAATTAAGAATGCTCAAAATAATCTTACAGCTAACTACGAAAGTGAAGACAAATTATGGATGATGTTAAATGATGTAACTTAATGCCTAAAAAAACATGAGTAAATGTTTAAATTATTTTTCTTATTTGCTTATACATGTTTACTTTTTTATTAATATAATTATTATTTTATTTTAATTTTGTTAAATTATGCATTTATTTTAAATAATAGAAACTTTTGATTTGACTTAATTTAAAAAAAAAATTATGGTCATGTATGTTGGTATTTCTTTTAAGAAAGTAAATATTTGAAAGAAACAGGCTCATGGTTAACATTTTAGCAAAATTTAATAGCAGCACTCTCAATAACTTTCCCTCTAAGTAAGTTATTTTCTCTTTTAATAATAGTGGAATTCTTCAGATTGATGTTATGGTTGAACTTATTTCTGTGTATGACTAATGCATTTGATAAATTATGTATAAAATCTTTTTTATGTTCATAGATACATTTTTTTAATTTCTGTAAGTTTTCCAAATATGTTATAAGAAACAGTTGTAGCAGTTTATTTTATATATACCTACTTTGAAATTATTATTCTTAGGACATTTTTGGTTCTGATCATATCCATAATAGTTTGGTACGTGGTTGTAATTATTTTGTTATCATTAAGATTTGATGAATTGTTTTGAATAGATGTTAAGGAGTTAAGTAATATTATATATAGCTTATTGTCATTGTTGCTATTATCTTTTTTGTAATTGTAGATTTTGTATGTCTTTCTCTTAGTGTTGTTGATAAATAGTAAGGATATTGGAGATTTTTAAAGGTGCTTTCTATGTATATTTCTTCTTCAGGTAAATATCAGGGTCTGCAGATTCTTAATGCAATTAAATAAAATCCTATAATTATGAGATTTTATTCTACTGCAGTGGTAAGCTGATTGGTTCTATCACCATAAAATGTTTAGTTATTATATGCTTGTCATGTTTTTAATCAGATCTGAAACATGGATCATTTACACTACATGTGGTTCAGTTAATAGGATACTGAGCAAATAATCAACAATAACCTGCATTTCTTGGAATTTCAATTAAATAAATGTTTACATTGTGTGTGTGTAGTAAATATTTTAAAAATTATAACATTTACACAAGTAAATTTTAAGTATCTCCAAAACATCCGCAATGTTAGGTGGATGTAGTTTTACTTGTTTCCTGTTTATAATTAGGTTTCTAATTCCTTCTGAAGTTTTCTCATTCTCTTTCACTCCCAGTAGCTCCTTACATTTTAGTAGCATTATCAACTTACATGAGGTGAATTGATTTAAAAAAAAAATGTGTAGGGATTTTAGCTCCCTCACTTTTGGTGAAAATGAGAACAGGAGACTAAATTTATGCTAATCTATGACAATGCTATTGAACTGAACTGTATTGTTTGTTTAAAAATTATTACTGCCTTTAATTTTCAAAATAAATCAGAAATCTTCATTTTCTGTTTTCCAAAGCATTAGCTTCTAAAATTTTTATATGAATTTTATATACAGAAAAGGTCTACAGGTCTCAGGCCAGAGAAAAGGTATAAACAAAAAATTTAAAAAAATATGCATATAAAATCAAAACAAAAAAAATGTTTATAGTAGAATTATTTATCAAAAATAATTTTTCAAATGTTTATTTTCTGAGTGGATCCTATATATATATATAAAATCAGGAATCTTTAAAACTTTATATTCGATTTACCACCTCATTTTAATTTGAGGAACCCTGCTTGCAATATATAGTTTCATGACACAAAATAGAGACTTCTGGGAAAATTTGGATAGCACAATAAAGACAAGTAACCATTGTGAAAAGCCCCCATGATCACTGTTAAATGTTAGTAACCTGATTCACAATGTGCATTCTCAAGACTGCAACACCATGCAGTCATTCATGATAACAAGTTCCATAACCCACTAGGTTCAGAGGTACACCATATGTTCTCCAACTGTAGGAACCAGGGGAACATAGCTTGACAGAGCCATTGTAAATTTTTATAAATTTATCATTAAAAAAAACTTGTTTTCATATTACTTTAATGATAATTAATGAATATTACATTGTAATTGGTTCACATATTTTTATAATTTTGTAAATTAAATTATCAAATAAAGTGTTTAACATTTTTGTTGCCAATTCTAGAGTCTTTTTGTGACATACATCAGTTTGACACACTACAACACCTGTCATTTTATAGTCAAACCACAGATAACTTCTGGTTCACCATCTTCTATGCTCTTCCACTGAAATATATATATATATATATATATATATATATATACATACACACACACACACACACACACAGAGAGACATGCATAAAACCAATTATATGCACTATTACCCCATTTCCATTCATGTTGATCATTTAATCAACACTAAAATAATAATACAACTTCCCTCCCCATGTATGGTGTTGAAAAAACAAAAACAAAACATAACCTTGGTGAGGAATCAAACAGGTGCAAGATCTTAAAGAGAAAAAACAATGTGTAAATCCAGTTTCATGTTTGAGTTTTATTAAAATTCAAAAAATAACTTTTTAAAACAAACTTTATCAAGACAGTGTACATACAATAATAGTAGTGCCAAGAGAAAAAAATTGCCCTTTTTCACATTGTTTTGTGGGGATGTATGTTAAACTTTGCTCGAGATTTTATAAAAATTGCAATAATATTTAAGTAATTTGTTTTTGTATTTATTCCTTTTTAAAACATTTAGTATTTTAACTTTCTTAACTTTTTTTATAATCTATAGTACTTGCATTAAAACCAATTAAAGATGGATTTTGTTTTGGGTGTGGGGTGGATTGTTCCAGAGCAGTAGGGAAAAAAGTTAGTCTGGAGCCATGGTTCCTAGTAATGATCATTAAAACTATGATGAACTCAAAGAGAAGAAAAATAAAAATTAGTCAATTTTTCTTTGAACACGGGATAAATAAACATTGAATACAGAATACTCAAACCTGATTCAGTCTCTGGTTTTCAAAAACAGAGGTTGCTGGGAACTTTTGCATATATTTAACATCTTTTTTACAATTATTTATGTTCAGACTACTGTTTTCATTTTTGTTGTTGTTATTACAAAGTTTCAGCTATTGTACTCTTTGGTCTTCTTCAGGTGTTTGTCACTCTGGGTAATGTTCAGGGAATTTCAAACTGAATCTTTTAATTTACAGGAGTAGATCTCATTCTGCTGGTCATGTCTAGGGATGTCTCATCTTATTCTTATTTAGTACTGCTCAGTTATTGCTCACCTTATTTCCATTGAGTCTAAGTTTGTACGACCCAGCTCAGGGATTGAATTCACAATTACTATGTTACCAAATTCAGGAACCAACACTTAAATCTACTAGGCTATTTCAAAACATCTTGCTTTTTCAACTAAACCTCAAAGCAACAATGTCATCTGGTCAGTGGATTGAAATTGCCTATCACTGAATCTTTCACTTTTGGAAATATAACTGGTCACATGACCACTGGACTGGAAAGTTGTGAATACAAGAAACATAAATGCTAAGGCTGTATTTTCATCTGGTATTCCTCATGATGGAAAACAGTCTAGTGATATTAAGAGGCACCCTAGATTAGTGGTAATGATACTTTTCTCTGTAGAATGGATATTCTGTTAATTCATAAAAAAGTAAGTTGTAATAAAAGTTCTCTGACCTTTATAAAATATCTACATAATTAACATTTTCAGCAAGACATTTATTTTCTAAAGTTCTTTATGTCATGATCCTAAGTCCACTTGAACTTCCTACTTTAAGCATAGTTACATAGGTTTGTATTAATAATTAGTGAACTTACTATTTTGGACTTGTTTAAATAATTTGTTAAAGTTTTAAATAAATCTAATTTAAGATGATTTTGACTTATTTAAATAATTCTATAAAACCTTCTCACTCTAAGCTGCTAACCTGTAAATTTATTGTGAAACTTGTAGGCTTTTAATAAACTCATGGCAAAAAAATTTACATCACTAAAATTCTTGCATGCTGTCTTTTTTAAGGTAAATAAAGAATAAAATCCTACTGAACAGAAATATTGTTTATTATATTTTCATGTGTTTTTTGCAAGAATATCCATGAGAATTTTTTTTCCCACAAACTCGACAAGAATAGGGTTTCTCTCCAGTGTGTTTTCTTACATGGCTATTAAGATTTGAAGTATCAGCAAAACTAGCACCACAAAACTCACAGTTGAATGGTTTTTCTCCAGTGTGTATTCTCAGGTGTCGCTTAAGGTGTGAACTTTGAGAAAATGCTGTCCCACATATTGTACAGCTGAATGGTTTTTCACCTGTATGAACTCTCATGTGGTCTCGAAGATGTGCATTTAAATAAAATTTTGAATGACAAATCTGACACTGGTAAGGTTTTTCCCCAGTGTGAGTTTTCATGTGTACATCAAGGTTTGATTTGAAGGCAAATTTTGATCCACAAACCTCACAATGAAAATTTTTTTCTTTTGTGTGTGTTTTCATGTGAATTTGAAGGTGAGATTTTGTAGTAAACATAGATCTGCAGGTGTCACAAGTGAACGGTTTTTCTCCAGTGTGTGTTCTTATGTGCACTTTGAGACTTGAACTACTTGTGAGACTGGTACCACAGAACTGGCACTGATATGGTTTTACCCCAGTATGTGTTCTCATGTGCACCTTGAGGTTTGAACTACTTGTAAGGCATGCTCCACAGATTTGACACTGGCATTTATTCTCTCCAGTGTGTATTCTTATATGTGATGTGAGCAGATAACTGTATATAAATCCTGATCCACAAATTTCACAGTTGAATGGTTTTTCTGTAGTGTGTGTTTTTTTGTGCCGGTTGAGTATGTATTGAGAAGAATACTTCTTTTCACAAAGATGACATTCATAAGGCTTTTCTTTTGAGTGTTTGCTCATATGTTCTTTAAGCTTTGATGAGTAGAAAAAAATCGCTTTACAATGATCACATGTAAAACACTTTTGCCTATTCATTTTTGCAATCAATTCTGAAGATAGAGCCAGTACTTATAGATGAATTTAAATGTCACACATGCTTTTCTCAGAGTTGTATCCATGTATTTATTGCATGTTTAGAATGCAACTGTGAATCTCTTTGCTCTTGGATTAAAAACAAAATCTCTGGCTTTGTCTTCCATTATTAGTTCAACCTGAAACGACAAAAGAGATTTGAAAATATGACAAACCTGTTTTTAATATAGATTATTTAAATAAGATAGTTATTATTTTTAGTCTAATATCAAAATAGAAATATAATTATATATAATCAACTTTACAAAAAAGGATTGATAATGTACTTTATAGCAAAATTATCTGGTAATCTTTGAAGGGAATTCCTTTTCTCATCAACACAATTCTTAAGCAGATATCAAATCTAATATGAACCAAGTATTTTTCTTAAAACGAAAAGTATGATAAAAGTCTAGTAAAAATAAAATGAACTGTCACAAATTCATAAAGCTAGACATTCAAATAGCTGTAAATTCACTCTTCCTGTGATCGGCTTTCTTGCACTCACCACTGACTTTATATGCTTTTGAAGGCCAGTATGCTAATCCATAGGCAACACAACAGTGTTATTTCATCAACTATTATTATTGCTATTTTCATCAACTATTCTCTGTTATAAATGACAGAATGAATCTGTCCTGGTTTTTCTTTGTATCATGGAGCCAATGGCATTGGCAGGTGCAGATCTTCAACTTTTTTGAAGGTAAGTACATTTCTTCTGTGCAAAAAGTAAACACTTTCAGTTATTTTAGCTTAAAGTACAGATGTATCTGTTTTACCATCATTAGGATACTTTAATTTTAAAAGCTGGTATGTTTTGTTTTTTTGTCTCAAAATTGTACAAAATGGCACTGAAAAATAATCCACCAGACCCATTTTATAAAATCAGTATTTTAATGATCAAAAATCAGAATATTGATTTTAGGAATTTTCTATACGCTACTATTTAAACAAAAATGCAAATAGCTTAAAAAATTTTTTTTTTAAAGATTTCATGTTATTTTGTTGTATCACACTGTGTACCCTCATAACAACCATGATAATTTACAATGTTAAACTATGAGATTGTCTTTTAATTTCTAATTCAGAGTATATTTAGTTTACTATTACAGTTGTTGATTTGAATCAAATTACAAATGATTTATATTCTCCAGGGACTTTTTCTTTAGCATTCAAAAGATATTATCATCACTGGTATTTTTAGTCACAATCTAGCCATCTGATTATTTATCTTTTCATATGTCCCTCAAATTCATTTCATTAATAAATGTCATGTCATCATTTTTTACATTGACACATTGTGTGAAACTTTTATGAACTTTAATGTTAAAAAAATTTCAACTTTTCAACAAAACAATGTTTTCTTCTTTGCCAACCCCCCCCCCCCCACCACCACCACCAATTAAGGTCATTTTAGAATATTTTTTTTTTCAGTAAAAATGTTAAGGAGCAGAGGACATCAGTGTTTGATGTTGGCCAATCTAGTGTAAATCCCTTTATCCATTTTTAGCTATTTGATTTCAATAAAATCTGCAGATTTTTTATTGAATCTAATTCACCCTATTCAAGGCAGTAAAGCCACTAAGAGACAAAAGGTTACTGGGTGTGAAAGAATTAGAAAACAGAAACATTATTAAGGAGTAAGAACAACAGAAGAGTAATCGGGAAGACAGTAGATAATGATTGGCATTGCAATTTTCAAAGATCAAAGTTGGCTGGAAAGCATGGAGCCAGAAGAGAATTCCACAAGTGAGAAGTGCGAGAAAAGAAACTGTTAGCATAGAAGTTACAGTGACATCTAGCCAATTCAACTGTAAATTGATGAGACCTTGTTGCCAATCTAGTACTGTGCTTAAATTCATGAAGTCTAGGTGTCATAGTGAAGAGTTCATCCAAACAATTACCATGAAAGTATTTATAGAAAAAGTACAAGGAATCAACTTTACAGCAGTGGGAAGTAACTCAAGCCAAGAATCCAGGTCAGGACCAATAATATGAATATTATATTTTAATTCTTCTTTAGATTTTATCAAGAATCTCTAAATATATAGCAGGCAATGGCAAAAGAAATATTGAGGAAGGTTATTGAAAAAGTTCAAGGGAGGATGATACACAGGTGTAACTTGTATTTTACTTAAAAGACCACAAATAAATCCAGTTGTTTTGCTTTGAATTCCAACAGTTTAAGTACTTTGAAAGCATAATATGAACAACTTAATAAAATAAATACATGTCATATTTTACAAAAAGCAAAATTTTTAGGCAAGAGAAAATTCTACAAAAGACATATCAAGCATTGAGCAAAACTTTTTGACACTAATGCACAAATTAATTAAAATACAGATATATGAACAGATTTCAATAACGCTCCATTGATAGGAAGAAATTATAACAAAATCCCAAGTTTTAAGTAATACACATATGAATATGTTGTCGCTTATTAGATAAAAAATTATTTAATGAATTTAGTAATTAACATGTATTCAGGTGATGTAGAGAATTATGGTTGTTAAATATTGTCTTACATTGTCAGCAAAAGGTAAAATCTCAAAATATACATTTTTGATAAAAGGAATTCAAAATGGATTTGTTTCAGTTTTCTGGTATTTAAACTGTCCACATAGGAGAGAGAGCAAGTAACTTTGTGCAACTTTTTATTATTTTTTAAATGGCATAAGAAAAAATCACATAAATATATAATTTCCTCTAAAATTTTAAATAGATTGTGTAAATAAACTGTAATTTTTTTCTTTTTTTTTGATAGCATATCACTCATATAGCTCATGGCTCTCCACAGATTTTCTCTATTTTATTAATTGTGAATTGTCATGTGTTTTTGGAAACACCAATGGAATGGTTTTCCATTGCTGTCTTTCCTTCTCTTAAATTGTTGCCACCTAAAGCTAGACAGTCAACCCTGGTAGTTGGAGTGGGAAAGAGACAGATTCATACCTTCCTCCAAGGGTGATACTGTCATGGGGAACACAACAAACTAAACCAGAAATTGAACAGAGCTTGTCAAATCTACTTTCCATACCAGTATCTGTTATGCTACCCACACTTCCAGCAATACAAATAGTACAATGGAGGAAGTAGCCTTTCATAAAATTTCATAATTTAAGTATTTATAATTTTTGATATCTTGCCAGAAAAATTTCATTGCTTTACAAGTAGGACTTTCCAAAAAAGTTAAAAAAAAATAAAATAAACACATTTTCTTTAATTTACATGTCTTTTTTTAAGTTAAATTTTGGTTTTGTTTGAAAGATAATAATCTAAAGTTACTAAATAAAAAAGAAAAATAATTTTGTCTTTGAGCTTTTAGATATTTCAACCAAAAAATTAAAAACTCACTTCCACCCATTTCAATTAACTATTTTGATAGATGCTAACAAAAGAAAAATTAAAACACTTTTAAAATCTCTTAAAAAACAGTATTTTTCCCAGACATATATTTTAATGAAAAAAATAGTCAATTTATGGATTAACTACATTTTTTTTAAATCATGAGTTACTTTTTGCTTAAAATATAACAAAAAATACATTTTTCCCAGTAGAGTCTATCCTTGTTTGACAATACATTCATAGGTCAAATAATCCCTGCCTCCTAATTTAAAAAAGTTGTCATAAATCAAATATGGAAGATCAAAATTACCACAATCAACAAACTATTTTTTAAGAAAGGAAACAGAAGCTTATAACTATTTCAACTTTCTGAAACTTTCTAAACAATTTTGAATTTCTTATGCCATCAAAAGGAAGTAGATTGATTGATTTTTTTTATGACTTATCAACCCTTTATGCATTATTTCATACCAAAGCATATTTCAGATGGTCCTACTGTGTAATCCCCCACCTAAGTACTGTCCAGGCTAGACATTTCTTAACTTGGTGATCAAACTAGAACCTGTGTTTTCAGTGTGATTTGACTGTTGGCTATTAAAAGTAATATAGAAAAGAAAAAGGATTAAAAAAAAATAGTCAAGTCATACTTTTATTCATTAATTTATAATTATGTTTTGACAATTTTATTAACTTAGGGACCTCCATGAGATCGTTAAAAAAAAAAAAAAGAGTATAGAATGATGAAAAAGACACCAAACTTGACAAAATTTTATTGTCTAAATGTTTATGTTATTATTAAAAGGCAAGATCAAAGTTTATTTTAATTATTTTTAAAAATTTGCCTTCTTTTTAGAACATTCTGAATTTTGATTTAAAAATCCTTGTTTCTCTTTGTATCACCGGAACTAGTAAAATAACATACAATTTTTAGCATGTTTTTTTTTTTTTGTATGACACACATTAATTTGGAAAATCTTGCACAAATAAAAATAATTGTCAGATGTTAATGAAACTATTCACAGATGATCAAAATTATTATAAATATGTTTGTTTTTTTATTAAAGTCATGGCAGAAACATTTTTTTATATCTATTACCACCCCCCAACTAATTTCATGAAAACTCTAGAAATTCAATTGAGTCCACTTTAGTAATTACAATAGTCAAAAGCACAAGACTTTGAGGAATGCAAATCATGTTTTTTTTTTGTTTTTAATTGGAAAACTGAAAATCAGCTCTGAATTGTGACATACAAAACTCAATAAAACAGATATTATTTAATTTCAAATGCTTTTATTTGCTTTTAGTTATTTTTATGAATATGGACAATATTTTCTGAAAGCAAAAAGTTTTTCCGATGAAAAATTAATTTTTAATCCATTTATTTGCTATTTAAGTTGTCAAAATATAAAATTAGTTAAAAGCTGCATCAACTTTCATACGTGTCTTTATGAAATAGATTGTTTTTTAGCACATTGTAAATTGTATCGTTTTGACTAATCAGAAGTCCCGCAGTAATTAAGAAATGTAATTTTGTGTTTATAATCAGGCTGTAATTATAAAGTATGGAAGACCAACCAGAATACAATTAAGTCATGTTATTTGAGTTAAGTATTGTTCTTCGCTGTTAAGGCCTTTACTTTTACGAAACATGTGTGGAGAAGTTTATTTGATTTTTCAATTTCAACTGAGAAAGGTACCTACAAGTATCAGTATCATCTTATAAAATTTATATTATCTTATTTTTATATCAATCTCAGTTATGACATTTTTCCATAAATGAAATATCAAAATTAATAATAAAATGAATGGAAATACAAATAACACAGTAAAATGTAGTAAATGTACATAAAATTATAGTATTTTATGTACAGTTATGATAAAATTTAATAAGAAAGGTACCTATAAATTAATTAGATACCTTTCTTATTAAATTTAATCTCACTCTTAACAGTCTTATTTTAATTTCTTTATAATATATTTTCCATAAAGCATCGTAAATGTAAAAGTGAAAGCTAAGTACAAAAAAAAAAAAAAAAAAAATTAGAGCACTGAAAGTTTTCCTTAAAAATAACAAGGTAAATAATTTGTTCCCTTAAATCTAAGTAATTTCACTTTTCTCCTTCCGTAGAACAAATTATCCTCACGTAATCCATCAATATGTCATTCATCACCTGTCAAGTGACACAAAATGTTATGACCTGCTTTGTTTTATTTTCAAATTACATCTTTTCAGTGCAGAAGCTAAGTTAAGCTTGGTTCAAAATGTTTTAAATAAATATTATAATTTCTGATTTTCTTAAAGTAAGTTTTGAAAAAAATAATTGATTTTTAAAAGAATTTCAAACTGAGATTTTCATTTTCTTTTATAAAATGGAAAAAAATGGTGGCCATGATCGATTATCTGTCAATTTTTTTGCTGAATCAAAACAAAAAAAAAAAAAAATAGATTTTTAACGAAAATTTCGGACGTGCTAGGAACGATTAAAAAATGTAAAAAAAATTACCCCCCAAATACTTTGATCTTTCCTCTTAATAATAACACAAACATTTTTTAGACGATAAAATTTTGTTTTCGTCAAGTTTGGCGTCTTTTTTTTTTTATCATGCTCAAGAGTTAGGTACCTCCACGAGATCGCTAAAAAAGTTTAGCGATCTCGTGGAGGTACCTATATAACTCTTCATTTCATGGTCCAATTAAGGATTTTTAAATTATTTTCATAAAAATTACTAAAAGTAAAATAAACTAAAAAAACTGAAGTTATTGAATTGATTATTAATTTTTTTACCTTCATTTTTTTTTTTTTTTTTTAATAACTTTTCAATTCATTAAAGACAAAAAAATATTTGTGACGCCACTAAGGATCATACACACTTTAAAATTGCACCCTCAGATTAAAAACAAATGATCAAAATTCAGGAAATTATATAATAAAATTTTCAACACTTATTCATTAATGATTTTTTTTTTATTATTGTAAACGTTAACTTATTTAGAAAACTGGAAATATTTTTAGTTTTCACGTTCCCTTTTTTTAAAACTTATTCCATGACTTCCAAGTGATTTTTTTATTTACTGTATTCCTAATAACAAAAACTTTATTAAACATATAAAAATACTCTCAGCATGAAATCAGTAAAAAGTAAAAACAAAAAAACAAAAAAAAAACTTTAAACAGAAAAATGAAAATCAACATTCATTACACTTTTCGATTCTTCAAACGAATTTTGATTTTTATCAGCAACGACTAAAAGGCCTGGAAAGAGTTTTAAAATCGCCCTAAAATACATGTCAATTTTTCTCAAATATACATCAGAATTTTTCATTGTGAAAACAAAATAAACTTACACAGGCTTTTTTATCTCATAAAGTTAAAGCATGTGAAGTATATTTTTTGTTTCGGAAACAAAAAATTATTTTTGCTTCAATTCCCTTATGATTTCGGACTATATTTTTGAATTTTGATGAGTTGTTTGATGAGTTGTTCTTCACATTTTGTTTCTCTAGAATCGGGGCTATAATTCACGAATTAAAATTTATTATATCGTTTTATTTTTCATATATACATTTTTTGATTTTTGTCGAAAATTCTATTCAAATTATATTCCCATTCCTGTAGATGTTTATTGGTTCTTTTCTTCTTTTTTTTTTAAAATACTTTTTAGTAGATGAAGTCATTTATTTGGTATTGTTTGATGAACTAAAGAAACATTAATGTAAGTAAACAACAAAATTATTTTCATGAATTATATAACTTTGTGATTGTACCCCAGTTAGCCCATTTAAGCGGACCAAACAATCAATATAATGATCGTAAAAAAAGTAAACGTAGTAGGTAGAATCTCTTGTTCAATACGTAAATTAACTGCTTAACTTAGAGTGCTTCTCGATCTATCAGGAATACATAATCTACAAAGTAATTTAAATCATTCAGAATTTCTTTCAATTCCTCCAAAGAGCCATTATCGATGATGCACACGGCCCCGGTTTATTTTTACAATGTTTCAACTTTCATCTATATCCCAATTATTCTATCTATTTTGTCTGTCCTTCCAATTTTATCACCACCGTTTGTTTTATTTTTTTCAGTGAAGTAGTAGCACACATTCCTATAAAATCTGAATCAGTCTACTACTGTTTGCTTCGACTAACTGTTTGTAGTGGTGTAAATGTAATAATCATTTTAAAAATCAAGAACTCTAATTAGCAAATATCATAAATCAGCAACCTTACTTTCATTTTTGCTCATGAGAATTATGGCCCCTGTTTTATCCCCCACCCCGATTCTAGACGTTTATTGATAAAATGATGATATATAAACACTGACTAAACAGTAACAACTTCGGACACTTAGCTTTATAAAAATGTAAAAATTAGGAACATTTAAACAAAATTCTCTAGTACTGATTAGCACGAGTTAATTAAAAATAACATATACTTCCACAAAAAAAGTAAAACAATCAAAATCAGTTCATTATTATTATTTAATGAATAAATGCAGAAAATATCAATGAAGAAATCGGATAAATTCCTGATTTTTGGCAAACTTTTTCGCGTGTTGAAAATGCGCATTGATTTGGAGGTGCTAATTTAAGTGCGAAGCATTAATATTTAAAAACTTACCTTCGTAAAAATCGAATTAAGTAACAAGCGAAAATTCAACGTATTAAAAAAAGTAGTATTTACCTTTTTTTTTCTTTTTTTTTTTTTTTTACTTTGAGTTTAAGATTTAATTTTTGTCCTTAAACAAAAACACACTTGAAAATGAATTGTCAAAAAAGACAACGGTTTTTATTTCTGCGTTATTTTATCTTGAGGCTTTTTGTTTAACACAAAGTCTGTGTGTCATAATTTGCTATAACTATAAAAATACTGGAACCAAACAAACTTAAATAATGAAAACAAATGTAACAACAACGAAACCAAACAAACAGTGAGAGCAAGCGGTGTATTGAATATATAGGTTCCCCGTGTAAAAAATATTGGTAAAAATGTGACGCATCAAAGCCGAAAGTTTGGAGACGAATTCATTGACCCAAAGTGTCTTCATTCGTCCTTTCAACACAACGTCGCATTTATTTTAAATCTTTCGTGCAACAATCAATAAAAAGTTGCATTCTCTTCATGGAAATCTAAATACTCGTATCTACAATGTTCTTGTATAGAGGAGGATAAAAAAAGAAATGATTCATATTTTATTTGCAATTTAAAAAGTGTTCCCACCAACACACTGTGGTTTTTTAAAAAAAATCACCCTGGCAAGTGATGGCTCATTTTTAAAATGACAAACAGGGACTTTCGTGTTTGTTTGCAAAAAAACAAAACAAACTCTGTTAAAAAAGGACGGTTTTTCTTATGACGCCGCTTTTATTTGATTTTTTAACTACTTCTCGCGCTTCAATACATTTTTTTTGTTCGTACGAATTTACAACAAAAAAATAAAAATTAAACCAAACACTTATGCATTATTGTTTACAAGAATAATTTTAAAGATTTAAAAAAAATTTACAAAATTATTAAGATATGTAATATTTTTAATTTTTTTAACCCTCAACTGCTCAGTGGCTTTCGGGTAGCTTGGCGGCACCCATCCCCTCTCTAAGCTCTTGACCAACAAACGAAGATCCCGAATTATGGTATGGGTCATCCACGGTCCGTATACTAGGCACTCCGGTTTTTTAATTCAGAATTGACGTTCTCTGACACTGTTTGAAACAGTCTGTCCCGCTATTTATAGCTCGCGTTTTTTACCTTTCCCACATAAGTGAATGTAATGAACTCGACTGGAATTTGAACTCGGTTCTCCAATTTCTCAAAATAACGCTATCCATTACTTCACCATGCCTCCATTTTTTAAATTTATAGCTATTATTGTGGTTCCGTTAGTGTTAAAAATAGAAAACGATTACCATGAGTGCTACAAGTAACAAAATAAAGAAGTTTTTATTGCCTTTTCTTTTCACAACGCAAGAACTTGTGGAAATATTTGATGACAAAAAATTAGTCGTTTGTGTTTTTTATTGCGCCAAAGCCAAAGTTGATATGATTTTTTTCGAACTTTCCTTGACGGGAAATTGCATCATTTCCTATACTATAGGCTAGCTACGAAAAAAAGTTTTTTGTGCATAATTTTATAAAAAATATCTATGAACTATAACAACAATAAAGAAAAAAAAATTCCAGACATTTAGATTTTCTTCTCAAAATATTTTATATCGCGGATATTACTTGTTTTTAAACTTAATTTCCCAATTTTTTTCTAATCGTGATCTAGGATCGACTAATTTTCAATCAATAGTAACTTTATAAACGAAACTAAAAAGTTTTCATTACATTGATTTAATAAGCGCAGCTTAGATGCGGCACAAGGCTGAAAGCACTCTGTGAGGATCGAGTTCACTATTCAGTTTTTTAATTGAGTTAGCAAGACAAGCTTGCTAACCATTACGCCACTTTGACATGTGCATTATCAAAGTTTTCAATTTTTTCATTATACGTAGTTAGTTCACCTTTTTACAATTTACTAATTTTTTTTATAAATTTATAAGGAAAATTGTTTAGTTTACATTATTTCTCTATAAATTGATAAAGATTGCATTTACGTTGTAAATTTTAGTTCCATGCGACCGGCATTGAAGTACTCGGCAGTGTAAAATTACTATTATTGCCCTCTAACCAGCATAGGATATTTCAATGAATTTTCTCTCAACAATCCAAGAAAGCTAAGTTTTTTTTTTTTGTTTTTTTGTTTTTCTTTCCCTCTCTTTCTCTCTCTCTCTTTCTACTTTTGAACGTCTCCAAACCATATCCTTTCGATGAGCAATGAACTCTCTTGCGTTTGTTTTAAACATTTTTATTTTTTAAATATTATTTTGTGTTAGATCATTTAATAAATTAATATGGACATTTCCTCTTCATGACAATACATTAAAACTACAGACTTTAAGAACTCTGATTTATTTTCTTGAAACGAGCTACTACTGACACTCACGACTTCAAGTGTGCAAATTTATGAATAAATAAATTCTTTTGTTTTGTTAAAAATTCCTCAAGTGTTTCCTCGTCATTATCATCCTGCATCAATCCTCTCTAGACGTGGGTAAATCAACTGTTCATTTTTAAACACCTAAGCCCCACGCTACTATAAAAGGTCCGTACCTACTTATGCGTAAGTGTACGTAGAGACTAGAGAGACATTTCCGAGGAAAAAACGAAAACGTTGGTAGGATTATCTCAGATCTGTAATGTGTGCACCAAGTTGTTGGGTCTGGGGAAAGAAATCTCCTCACGAATGAGTCTCAGTTGTCGCTACCGCAACATGGTAGTGAGAGAGAAAAATAGTTTTTATGTCTTTTTAATTTTAACCCTTATCGCTTATTGCCGCGCCACCTTCTGTTTAAGGGAAGTCCACCGGTGACAAGGTGGGATTATATAATTAAATATATCACACTGCATTGTTGCTCTGTATAAGAAGCGAAGTAAATATCCAAATGATGGAAAGATTGACGGCCTGAATAAAGTTGCAAAAAAGCAAATAAAAAGATTGACGATCAAATTAATTGTAAAAATGTCAATGCTTCAGTTAATAAAATTTAGTTAGACACTAGTTCTTTGTTCAATTTTTAAACCAAATGACAGTCTCCTAAGATCGCCAAAGCTCTTAATATTCTCAGCGACTTTAACAGTTCTGTGGTTCGAAATGTAGCTAAAATTCACGTTTTCTGTAAGAAAGCTATTACGATTAAAGAAAGTTAAAGTTTAGTTAACGTTTTAATCCTTCAAGCCCGTGGAATATTTATGCAAAAGGAACAGGTTACGAGTTTTCACCGTTCGTTCTTTTCGTCCAGCTTTGTTAAAAAGCAATTTGCTTTTTTTTTTTTACTGTATTTGGTGTATAGGATCATTTTTTTTTTAAATGCAGGTGTGTAAACAAAAGTTAAATTGAGGTAAGATTATTTTTCTTTTTAATTTTATCTTCTCAGATGGTAGTGATAGGGTTTAGAAATGAAGAAATACGTACTCTACTTGTGTTCAATAATTTCAAAAATACGGGTTGCCTCATAAAATTTATACTTGACTTGTTACACAAAAGTTTGTTTTTAGTTTACAATAAAGTTGAGTTCTATTGTTATAGAGTTGATTACGTAGAGAAAAGTTAATGTACAAATTATTACTGCACACTTATTTTCTTGAAAAATAAATATTTTCGGGTCTTTTTATTCACGGCTTGACTACTGTTTTACAGGGTCCAAGGTCCTGGAGGAAGACAACTTGAACAAATGAAAAAAAAAACAGGTAACTAAATGGAATTAATAAACTGTGTACAGTGTTGATAATTACGGTGACGAAGAATAAATAAAATAACCTCACACAAGCACTAGATCTGCCATCAATAAAGCAATTTTCAACCTTACACTTTTTAGCGGTAGAAAGTAGTAGTTCAAGTATGTTGATCCAATTATTCAATGAGGTGATGTATATGTACTTGTCAAAATTTGAAAATATTGTGAGGAGATTGTATCACTATTAGTTAGGCTTAGCTTTCTGATCCTTAACTTCGTTTTTAGTCAACTCTTTCAAGTCGCTGTCTCCCTCAAGGACCGTGTACTGTAGTCAAGGCTTACTTACTTTGCTTAGTTTGGCTCAAGACCACATGCATGGAACACCCATTTATTAGGGATAATTCAAATTGTCAACTCTTGGCTGAGGTGTGCATAGGATGTTGTTGTTGGCCAATTTGGGAGAATGTATTGTAGATTGTTGAAACGTTTGTCTGTTTTGTTTTTTCATTTTTCGCCAAGAAATTCTTAATTTTAAAGAAAGCCAAATAATTTTTTTTAGGTTACGATTTTTAGTTGTTTTCTTTTTCTTGTCATTGTAATTAATAATGTAATTTATTTTATTTTTAAACCTGCAAAAATTCGAAAAAGAAAACGACAAATGTACAAAAATAACATCATAAAAACATTTCATCGCCAAAATATTTGCGTTATTAAGAAGAGGAAAAAATCAAAGGATTTTTTTTATGGAGAAGTTATTTTTTTAATCCTTTTTTTTTTTTTTTCGAATCTTGAAAATTTTGGTTTAAAATCTTTTTCCTTTTTGTGGGGTGGTGGTCAGTGCGAGACCTTAAATTTGTATGGGAAATTTGTACTTTTTTTTCTGCTAAAAACACGTTGATTTGGAAATTCTTGTAAAAATCTGATAATTGTCCGATTTTAATGAAACTTTTAGAACTTATTCCGAAATTAATAAAATTATATTTGAAACTTTTCTTTTATAGAAAATCTTTGTAAAAACATTTTTTTTTTTATCTGTTATACCTTAGTCATTTAAAATTTTATGAAATTTCAAGAAATTTTTTTGTATCACTTGTTTACGTTTGTTATAAGGACAAGTCCTCAGACGATTTAAAATATAAATTTCTTAGAGAAAACCTGCATTGAATGGTAAAATAAAACATGCAATAGAGCCAAGGCATTATTTAAGTAGAAAATTGTTGACAAACTGTCAGAATAAGCCTGCACCTCTCCTTTACTTCTATGCTCAGCACCAGTTAAAGCCCTCTTCTGTACACAATCTACACAATTGTGATTGCATTCCTACCCATCCTACCAACACGATTATTTAGTTTGCAGACAACACTATGGTGGTTGAACTCTTTCCTGGGGGTGATGAGTTAGATTACACGAGTGAAATAAAAAGATTGGCTGCATGGGTCTCAGAGAATAATCTTGCTTTAACACCATAAAGTCAAAGGAGTTGGTGGTGGACTTTCAGTGAAATACCTCAGCACCTGTCCCTTTGGTTATTGGTGGAGTTTGTGTGGTGAGGGTAGATGAAATTAAGTTTCTGGGTACATCTACTTACAGAGGATCTCTCCTGAATTAGCAATATCGGCGTGTTAGTCAAGAAAGTGCAGCAGTGACTGTTTGTTGAGAAATCTCAGAAAAAAATAATTTATAAATGGAGATGCTGTTGAGCTGCTAATGTTGATCTATTGAGTATGTTGGTGTACAGTATCATTATTAGGTAGGCCAACTGATTGGCAGTAGACAAGAGAGCCCTCCAAAGATGTTGCCCAGAAAATAATTGGCTATTCACTGTCCTCTATGGAGGACATTTCTAATTTTCACCACAGCAGAGCAGAAAACAATGAAAAACAGCATGCATCCTAGATACCACTTGTTCGAACAGTTATAGCGTGATATTTTAGTCCTAGGACAAAGCTCTTGATGAACAGCTTTTGTCTTTGGGCTCTGCATGAAATGAATGCTGCTTTACATTGACAATTTTCAGCATATTTTAAATGTATTTCCTCATTTAATGCTGTTCATTTTTTTTTGTTTTTTTTTTTGTTTTGGTTTGTCTGTATCGGTACACTTGGGAGCTGCTGTTAAAGTTCATTGTGCATTGCCCAGTGACAAGAATTTTTGTTAATACAGATGCCCATACACAACAATTTCAGGCAATAAGAGGATTGCTTATAATAAATTAAAAATTTATTGGTAATCTTCTAACATTCTTTCAATAAGCATCTTTGTAATTATAGCCATTTTTTCAGTTATATCACCATTTAGTTAAATTTACCAAACATCAATAAATCATTAAACAAGTCAGAAAACACCCACCTCATGTTAAAAAAATGTTTTTCTGTGATAATTTAAACTAAAAGTAATATTTGTTTTGATTTAGATTAATTGAACTTTAAATCAGCTAATTTTCTTCAATGTTTCAGAAAAGTATATTTTATTTTTGAAAGATTTTTTAATAAAGATAACTGAAATTAAAGTTTTAAGAAAAAACTTTCATTTTTTAAAAATTTATTTTAAATTTTAGATAAACTCTTTTTTCTTTAAATATGTAATCTAAAGTTAGTAGAACATTTCATATATTTATTTAGTTAGAAAATGGAAAATCTGGTAGGTGAGTGAACTTAAGGCAGATGATAAAATGTTTTAGAAAATGATTCACAAAAAAGATTCCTTAAAAACTTTTGTAATAAAAAGAAAATTTCAACCATACTTGGTAAAGACAGAATGATAAAAAAAGACAATTTTTTTTAAAAAATTGACTATTTACAATGAGGTGCTGAAAAGTTATTGGCCCAAACCACTTCCCACAATCTGACAAAGTTAGTAAATATTAGATTTTTTTAAAATAGAATTTGGAAACAAGGCATAAATGTATGCAATATTTTTTCTTAGTGTTTATAATTATAGGGATGAAGAATGAATTCAACATATAATTTAAATCAGATAACCTCACCTATTGTTCTAAATCCTCCAATAAGCAATCGTTTTCAACTTAATTACAATTAACAGTAGATAAATTAATAACAATAGTTCAATTATGGTGATTCAGTTATCCAATAAGGCCTGAGATGTATTTGTCAAAATATTGTAATGTCATTGCATCACTATTTTATTTAAGCATATTTCATTTAATCAACTCTCTTACTCTTCTTATTGAATTGTCTACCTCCATGACTGTGTGCCAGGTAAACAGTAGTGAAGCATAAAATCACTAAATACAGTGACCTGTAAAATAGTGACTGACAAGAGCAACTTCTTAATGTTGTCTTTATCAAAAATAGCCTTTTTTATGCAAAAATAAATCCTTTTTATATCAAATTGAAATCATTTTGATCACATGAAACTTGTCTAAACTTGTGTTTTCATGGATTGATTTGTTTAACCATCCACAATTAATCAGATGAGAACTTTCTTCCTTACAGTGTAAAATACATAGTAACATTTCAAATGGAGTCTTGCAAAGATATATCACTAATTTTACTTGATATAATAAAATGGTTGTTTTTTCTTGTAGGTGTTATAAGATATATATGTGATATGCCACTTGTAATTGTAGTGGCTTGGTTTTTCTTTCTTTTGTAGTAAGAAGGAAGAAAGTTTTCACTTATGGTTAATAATTGTGGAATTTGGATTTGATGAAAAGCAACGGACATAAAATGAAAGAAACACAAGTTGTGAGAACAATAATTAATGTTTCAATTAAGACATTTAAACAATTTTTTGTTTCAATCTGAGTATGTTATAATGAAACAGAAAAATTAAGACATATCTAAATTCTAGTAGAATAATAGATATGTGAAAAAATAAAGTTGCTTCTTGTAGACTAGTGATCATAAGCTATTCTTACAGGTCACTGCTAGTTTAGTGAATTTAATCTTCACTAGTTGTTCCACTAGCACTTAGCTGGATTACAGTAAGTAGAGTAAATATCAAAGGCAGCTGCCATATGCTGATGGTGAATAAACAGGTTTTTAGTATATTTGAGTTCTATCTTCACTATATATGGTATCTTTATGTAGCAAGAATTCATTCAAACAAGTTTTGTCAAATTCAACTGACAAGGTCTGTTTAATTTTTTGTTCTATTTTCCAATTTTCAAATGAGATGTACATTGAGGATCAAAATTATGGATAAACCATCTTAAGTTCTGTTCTAGTACTCTCAACCATCTCAGTCATTATCAAGATCTGGGTGTTGTCATTGTGGTGGACAAGATTTTGTTTGCTCTATTCCAGTAAATTTTTTTAAACCAATAGAATTTGGATTCATCCAAAGGGACATAATGTGTAATGGTTAAATGGAAAAGTATGTTTTGAATATTTGTACATCTTGTTATTTTATATGCACATTAAATATTCTATACACATTTCAAGATATGATCACCTGTAGAAAAATGTTTAATGTGGGTTGTTTTGTGTAATAAAGGCTTCTAGAATTTTGCATCTTTCTTTGCAGTGTTTGCTGTATAGTATTTTGCTATTATCCACTAATATTTGTCTTATGTTAATAGTTGCATTTTGATTGTGATATGAAGATCAATATGTGTATGAATTGCACAAAGTTTTGACAAGTAACAAGTTAACTTATAAAAAAGTGTGGGATAAGTGTGACCAATGTAAGAATTAAATGTTGTTTATTTGATTGTTGGTATTGGAGATGCAATCTCCAAGAGTCCATGAGAATTTTTAAACTACGTTGTTTTTTGATAAGGGGATTCTTAACATCTGGAGTTATTGATAACAAGAAGTTTGGGATATTTTTTAACTTTTCTAGTAGGTGATAAATCTAAAGTATCTGTCAGTTTTGTTAAGTGAGATATGCATTGGCAAATTTTTAACCCTGCTTTAGTCACCTTGGATTTCCAAAAATGTATAGTCACCTGGCATCTGCCTTCCATAACTGAACTACAACTGCACCACACTACATGCTACATACCCTCACTGAGTCAAAAGAGTAGTGGGAAGGAACAAAAGAAACACATTGTCAACTAGGAATTATGAGTACTTTAAAAATTTGGGGATAATAAAACACTCCATATGACTAATGCAGGATTAAAGGCTTTTTCATTTTGTCTTTAGCTAGAGTGCATCTGCCTACAATAGAATAAGTTAATGGTGTGTTTATTTCTGTTAATATCAAGATAATTGCTTGTATTATTTTTTTCAAAATTTCTTTCAGGCTAATTTTATTTGCTCATCAACTTTGTTGTGATTGAGGAAATTATTGTTGTTTTATGTTGCTTAATTCTTTATAAAATGTTTTATCTCAGGGAGACATTATTTTCACCCAACTAATCATGATTTTGGTAACTGCTATTTTATATCTCTGAGGACATTTGCTTTTGTAAATGCGAAGGCTTGAACTTTTGCTTGTGTTTTTTAATGTGTAGTAGTAAAATTATGACTTATCAATTAAAACATTGAAGAAAGTGATTCTATTGCATATATATATATAGTGTGTGTGTGTGTGTGTGTATATGCATTTGTGTTAAAATTGTATTTTTCTATTTCAGGTTAGGAGGTTAGTGTTTGGATGTAATGAAAGCCATTTCCAATCTTTGACCAGTTACAACAAAGAAAACATTGGTAGTGAAGGAAAACTGGGGTGGAATGAAAGTTTTAATTCAAATTAATATGTACAGAAACAAATTAACTTATTTTAAATCGTGTATTAGAATTGATTTGAAGCAAAACTTTTTGCCTGATTTATACAGAAAACACTTTCTTTTTCTCAAAATCTAATGATATAGAAACAATAAAAAAGCTTATTTCCTGGTACATACAAATTTTAACTGATCACTTTTTTTATCTGCTGTAATATTCATTTGATATTTCAAATTAAAAGACAAACGTATATTGGTAACATGGAACTATAATAAAAGTGAGGTATAACTGAGAGAATCCTTGTTAAACATCTTGAAACTGTATACATAAAATCATATATAAATATTCCCCTCTTTCAAAAGATAATGACTTCAGAAAAACAGTCTTTTCCTTGTGTCAAGTGTGAGTCTGTATTTGCATGGAAAAATGACTTGAACAAGCATATGTCTTCACATAATGATGTTAAACAGTTTCACTGCGAGAAGTGTGACACCTCATTTTCTCGAAAGGACCACCTTCGAAAGCACATGATTTCACACACCGGGGAAAAATCACTCCATTGTGATATATGTGGCATGGAACTTTCTCGTACTTCCTCTCTCAAGAAACACAAGTTAACACACACAGGAGAGAAACCATTCCGTTGCGAGATTTGTGGATCAAATTTCTTACTGGAGGATTATCTCAAAAGACACATGACAGTACATACAGGTGAGAAACCATTTCACTGTGATGTATGTGATATGTCATTTTCTCATGCATCATCTCTTACAAAACACATAAGAACTCACACAGGAGAGAAACCTTATCCTTGTGACATTTGTAGTGCAGCATTTGCACGTAAGACTGATCTTAAAAGGCACATGGCCACACACAGCAATATTAAACCATTCAACTGCGAGATATGTGGCTTGGCATTTTCTAGAAAAGATCATCTGAAAACTCATGTGACTGCTCATATTGGCGAGAAACCATTTACATGTGAGATTTGTGATGCAGCCTTCTCCCAATCCTCTTCGCTAAAGAAGCACCTCAAAATACACACAGAAGAGGAACAGTTTTCATGCCTGATTTGTGGAGCAAAATTTTTTAAGAAAGTTGAGCTTAAAAAGCATAAACGAATGCATGCAAGCAGGAAGCCTTTCCAATGTGAGGTTTGCAGTGGGGCATTTTCTGAACCTTCAAAGCTTAAACGGCATGCAAGAATACATACAGGAGAAAGGCCTTTTGCTTGTGAGATCTGTGGTTCTGCATTTGCCTATGGTTCTAATCTCAAGGCACATATGACTATCCACACTGGTGAAAAACGTTTCCTTTGTGATATTTGTGGATCAAGATTCACTGAAAAATCAAGCCTCAAAGTACACATGAGAACACACACTGGGGAGAAACCTTTTTCTTGTGATATCTGTGATTCAACATTTTCTCAGTCATCATCTCTGAAAAATCACATCAAAACTCACACAGGAGAAAAACCATTTCATTGTGAGGTTTGTGGCATGGCCTTCTCAGAGTCATCAAAGCTAAAACGTCACATGAGAACACACACTGGAGAAAAACCTTATGCTTGTGAGCTTTGTGGATCAGCATTTGCACGAAGATCTAATCTTAAAACACATATGATAATTCATAGTGGGTAGAAATACTTGTGTTACAACTTCTGAAT
The DNA here is from genome assembly GCA_963932145.1 of Acanthosepion lycidas. Lineage (NCBI taxonomy): Eukaryota > Metazoa > Mollusca > Cephalopoda > Sepiida > Sepiidae > Acanthosepion > Acanthosepion lycidas. The sequence continues at coordinate 43,533,695 of OZ010575.1, read as the reverse complement.
ATTGATCCCTTGAGAGATTTATAATATCTTTTATTCAAGTCATCATAAAAAGGAAACGTCCAAGTTCATTTTTGCTTTGTTACATTTGTATCATTTGGTAAGAGCAGCAAAAAATTTTAAAGATAAAAGGATTTTAAGGTAGAAAGTTATGCATATATGTATTTGGTGCTCAAATTTATATTAAAGCCAAAATATATTTGTTTAACTATTGATTTATCTCACTTTTTTGGTGATTACTTTCTATCAAAGGAACTTTCAAAGATTTTTTTAATAATGTTCACCCGGTACAAAGACCAAAAGCCACTAGAGGTAAAGGTTTACAGACCAATAGTTAAGGGGCACAGTTTATGGGGATATATGGGAAAATGATTAACACTAAACTTGAACAGATTAAAATTGTTTTAATTAGGAAAGCATCCTCTTGGGAGTTGGTTTCACAAAGTAGCGGTTCATGGGAAGAAACTGTTCAAGTGGAACTTGCATCTCACTAATGGAATATGAAGGGAGTGAGTATGATTCACAACAATGCATGTGCCATGGCAGGTCTTAACTTTACTATATCTGCGTCATAAAAGTTGTTACATTATATAAATATACATGCACACATATATATAACTGGCAAAGTTTAACTGTATCTGCAAAAAAACAGTATGTCAAAAGGACGCTTTTTTTCTCTTGATACCACTATTACTGCATAGTCCCTGGTTAATTTTTGTTTTAAAATGCTATTTTTAGAATTTTAATAAAAGTGAAACATATGAAAATGGATTTATACACTTTCTTTCTCGAGAATTGACAAAATATACTAAGCACTATTTATTTTATTAGATTGTTAATTTACAAGAATATTTTTATATTTACAAGGTTATAAAAATCTGTGAACCAACTACAAAAAAAAAATTTCAAACTGCTGACCTTATAGTTAAAAATAATAATTCACCTCCTAGGACAAAATTAAATCGAACAAATATTTACAAATTTAAATGTCCATTAAGGAATTGTGTTCCTGATCAATCAACATTCATAAACAATTATATAGACCACACTACAACATGTTTGACATGAAGACACACACTACGTCTTTCTGACCATAGCTCAATTAGGTCTCATTTAAATACTCATGGAGACCTACCAGACCCTATTTGTAACATACTTGTTGATAACACAAATATTCTAGCATCATCTACATGTAAAAAAAGGCTAAAAATAATGGAAGCCTTCTTAATAAAAACAAAAAAACAACACTCAATAATATCAATTATGAACATGGACACAATATGTTGACCATGCTTTCAAAAAGAAACATAAACATACAACAATCTATTTCTAGTTAACAGTTAATGTATTTCAACCTTGAAAATGGCTAAATGAATAGCCAGAAGCACTCGGGGGGGAAAAAACGTTTGGACAGTTTTATATAATTTATCTACTGAAAAGAAAAAATTATATGATCACATGAGAAATTATATAAAAAACTTAAAGCACCTTGTCTGTCACATTTAAAGAAACTTGCATGAAAGAAGGATTGTTGCCTAAATACACAATATATATATATATATATATATATATATATATATATATATACTTTGTTTCATGAACACAAAAAAACAATTATACAGCAAATAACTTATTGAAAACAGTTGGTGAAAATGCAGTGTATTTTGCAGGCATCTGCATTATCTGTTCAGATGCAGTTCACTAGAGTTAAACAAGGTACAATATCTCTAGAAAAGCCATTCATTATATCTTTTCAGTCTCACATTTTCCACTGACTTGAAGTAGAACAATTATATTGAATCAATTACAAAGTCTGCTGCTAGAAAAGTTCAGATGATTCCTTTTGCAAAAATTCATTTTTCATGTCCTACCATTCCACTACATTAAATATTGCTTCCACATCTAGTCTGGTGCTCCTGCTATATATCTTGAGATTCTTGACAAAATCCAAAGAAGAATCTGCAATGTTATTGGTCCGGACCTAGCATCTCAACTATATATTTCCAACAAACTTTGTCACTTTTTTCTTTTAATCCATAACATTAATTTCTTCTCTATTTTATGCTCACAATGTTACAAATAAATAAAAATAAGTGAAAGATTCCCAGCTGATCTGTTATAATTATTGCCTTTTTCACCAAATAAATATACAGTCTCATGTTATACTGATGGAGTAATGTGTTTTCTATTAACTAATTCTGGATGCTTAATTGATTCCTAATTCCAACAACCTGTGTCACTGTTTATCAGTTTTTTGCTTCTCTTAATCCTTAACTTTAATTTCCTCTATTTTACACAATATTAAATTTTATAAAATACTGCCAGATAGTTCTTTGTTTTGTTTTGTTTTGTTTGTTTGTTTTTACTTAAATTTTTAAAATAGAATCTCAATTTTCTCGATCAAATTTTGGAGCAAAGTTATCTAATGCAGATAATGAGGTCAAACTCTATATTTATCTGAGAAATGTTGGCAATCTTGGACCTTCCTGCCTGAAAAAAAAAAAAAAAGAACAATTTAACATATTTTTATTGGCAAACTTTGACTTTCATGCCCGGAAAAAAAAAACGAAGTGTCAAAAGGATGGTTTTTCCCTTGACACCACTATTATTTTCACTACCTTTACTCCCTGACAATGTTTATTATTTTAAAAAGCAATGATTCGAATTTTAATAAAACCTAAACATATGATAAAAGGGAATTTATCCATTTTTTTTGTTAACTATTATTAAATATAATGACACCAGCAAATGCCAGTGAATTGGTCTGTCAATTAGAAGAAATTTAATGCCTTGACCATAATTTAGTCTGGAGTAAAAGAGGTCCTGGAAAATTCCTAATGCATCTGTACTTTATATGTTTCTGCCATAAACGTTTTGCAGTTAGAAACCCATCTTTTTTTATATACTCTGGTAATTGGCCTTTTTTAGTGCCAAATAAACCAGCAGAAACTACTATTCTTGTTGACAGTTGTTTCCCATCTTAAAATAGTTACTTCTTTGTTGACTTGAAATGATCTACACATTTTAGAAATTACTCTTGTTAAAATTTTCAGTGTTGAATCTGATTGATCTCACTATGGTAAAATCTATGAAGCAAAATATGTCTCATACTTCAAAGATATCATTGAGTTTATGTGAAGCTTTCAGTATTGTTTGCCTGATTGATATGTCTTTTATGGGTTATCAACCTTTTGCAGGTTATTTAAAGCCAGAAAATATTTTAAGATTTTTTTTTTGAGATCCAATCCTACTAATTAGCCCATAGCTGGAAAGGAGAAAAGGTGGATTCATACCTTTCCCAAGGGCATTTTGTATAAGTAAATATAATGAATCCAGCCCAAATTGAAACTTGGATCTCCAATTTTCAACTCCAAGCTATTATCCATTACACCACCTGCATATCAAAGCTTACAGCACCTAGTATTCTCAAGCAATCACTCATCTAAGTACTGACTGGGCTCAACATTGCTCAACCTCAGTGATTGTACAAGAATCAGTGTTTTTTTTTCTCTTCCAACTTGTTGCTTTCCAGTAAACTTTGACCCTCAAAAATTTAAATGCAATGTCAGTTGTTATCTTTTGTCTTCTTAATTCCTGTTCTTTTATCTATTGCCTTGCTTGGGATAAAATGATGAAGAAAAATAAGACAGTAAACCAGGCTTTCAAGACAAATGTTAACAAGAAGCTTGAATGCTGGAGAAGCTACAAAAATAATAGTGATTGGATAGATTTACTGGAAGAGGAAAGTTCAGATAAGTATCAGAGCTCTTGATACTGCCACAAACATACTCTCCATTTTCATTTTTTTGTTGTATATTAAAATTTAGACAAAGATATTCCCTCACTGCCATGATTCCATATCCATTGGGTTCAAATCATCCCTACTCACTTTGGTTTGTTTTGGACCAAAGTTCAGATCAAGCATATTAGGGTTTTTAATTACATTTACATATTCTTTGTAATTATGCCAAGTTTTTTGTTGTTTAGAAAAATAAATAAAAATTGGTTGCAGGATTTTCATTATAATTAGTATTTTTCCCTGTCTAGCCAATGTATTATGCAACACCACTTCTTTTTCGCTGTTAACTGTTAGGTGCCCTGTACCCACATGTAATATGTATGTGACACTATTATTGGGAAACCTCCATAGAAGAGGATTGTGCATGATTTTTAAGTCTTAAGTGTTTCATGCTTTAGGACCAGTGATAAAGTCAGTGATATGGAGCCTTCAAAACAGTCACTCACTTGACCACAAGAAAATAAAATAATAAATAAATGAAATCTTTTGGGTTTGGTTTATTTTGATTTACGACATATCAACCTCAATGGGTTATTTAATGCCAACAGCATTTTTAGGATAGATTCATATGAATAGAATATGTATTCTTTGGTTTAGATTGGTTTGGTTTATTTTGTTTTACGGCATATCACCCTCAATGGGTTATTTAATGCTGACAACATTTTTTATTGCTTGTAATATTTTGTTTTGTCAAAAATCTGTTTCTGGCAATATTTTTCCTTCAAAATTGTATTGCTGATAATAAACTTTTTCAAAAAAGTATTGCTGGTAATAGTTAACTATTTGCCCATAGCTGGGACCCTAACAGGTGCTACCACACTGGGTTAGGGTAGACCTGGGAACACCAGCAATTAAGAGGTGGTTCCACACTTCAAAACCTCCTGATCAGAGGCCTTGCTGCTGGATGTAGTTTATCGTCTTACCCAGGACGCGGATGTAGTTTAACGTCTTACCCAGGACGAGAAATCTTTTGGGATTAAATGATAACAAACTGAATGATGAAGATTTCCAGTTGTTGGTCTATATTAACGGTTATAGTTGGGATTGAGGTGAGTTCTGGACAAACATTGGCAGGAGACGTAAAGTAATGACAGGCTGCCCATTACTGGATAAAGGCTGACCATCAAGATAGCTGCAATGTTGCCCGTTAGAGCTGCCAGCCACATCAGCCACAATATAATGTAGAGATGGACAGAAGGGTGATAGGAGACAGAATTATTGCTGGTTGAAGGGAAAAGCTGATCTATTAATCTGAGATGTCGGAAGTTGTCCCCAAATGTCACCTACCTTCTCACTCAGACTGTGTAGGAGAACTCCTGAAATAAACAATAAAATAGTTTGGAATTAGTGTTTGAATTTTCATTTCTTGGCATTTATTTTCCATTTTTGTTTCCTTGTGGGTGTGCAACAGGCCTTTTTCAGTGAGGTACCCACAGTGAGAGGTTTATAGTTATTTATTAAGCTTGACTTACTCTCTTACACTCAGTACTAGCAATGTAGCTTGCTAAATATTTAACACTGACATATGACCAAATGTAAGGATTCTGGTAAGTATTCTAACATTAAAATCTTAAAACAACTTTTCTTAACTCTTGTAAGAAATTACCAAAGATCCCACAAGATTTAATAATAAAAAAAGAATATAGATATATATTGGGTTGTAACAAAAGTCCATGGTATTTTTAAAGTGAATTTCAAAGATAATATTTACATATTTGTACTTAGATTTATTCAACCACATTTGTGACATTTTGTTCCACTACCTTTTTGTCATTTTTGAAGCAGCTTTATGATATCATCCTCCTATTACTTGACATCCTTCTGTGTAATCAACTGGTCTAAGCAGTTTTTACAAGCTTCTATAGAATTTAAGTTCTTCCCATTAAGAAAATTTGGTAGCATTTGAAAGGTCAAATGAGTATGGTAGGTGTAGCAAGACATTCCAGCCCAGCAGTATCATTTTCTTTCACGTCTGCAAAGAAATATGAAATCTGGTGTTATCCTGATGGAAAATATGACGCCTTTCTGATTGACAAATTAATGCTTTTCATCAAATGCTGCCTTTATTCATTCTACTAAGAACAGTATTTGTATGAATCCAATGTAAGATTTTTCCAGAATTGATGTCCAGGGCCAACTCCTTGATTGTATGCCTCTAAGATTCAAGTAGGGAGGCTAGTACTGAGTAATTTGAGTAATGAAGACATTTTAAATATGTAAAAACTAATGAAACATGAAATAAACACTATTTTAAATTTCAAAACCTGAAATTTTTATTTCACTCTTTGATTGGATGCCCTCTCGATTTGGATGCGTTTTTTCCATCATGGTCACTGCCCCTACTTCTGCACACTACTGCTTGTAATACACAATGCCTTTCCAATCCTACGAGATACACAGCATTACCTTTAAAATTCACATTTAACATACAATTTATGTAGAAAAACATCAAAATGTCACCTTTGAAAATATGTCATAAATTTCAGTTATGTGATATCCTATTCAAATATCACCTATTGAAAAACACTGAACTTTATGTTTCAACCCAATAGATTATAGAGAATTGTATTCCTCATACATTGTTTAAACAGGGTGTCGAAAGGGCCTGTAGATGTACTAAACATGTTCTCTGACAGGGTGTTGTAAATGTGTTAAGATAAGCATTCAAAAATATAATACTGGCTTTGGTGTTTGTCGTTTCCTGTATAGTGGGTGTTCTTTTACAGAACTTGAATATATATTGCTATTTAAGCATTACAACTTACTGATCATGTTAAGATGCCATGTTTGTGTTATTTTTCAGGAGCGCTTTCAAACATAAAAAAGGGACAATTTTAGTGGACCACATTAAACTATCTTTAGTTCAAGAGTAAATTCTGTGTCAAAGTAGCATCACAGATAAAAGAAATGCAAAAAATTGAATTACATCAATAATATTTTCTAACCAATCAGAAATGGAATAAATTTTTTCTAACCAACCAGAAATAAAATGAAACATTTCTATCCAATCAGCAAGTTGTTCATCTAGATCCACTCTTTGTTTTTAGCCTCTTGGAAATTAAGTTTCACTTTTTTTGCAATGGTTTTCCTATTGAGAATACACTTCATGTATTTAAACTGAATTACTTTAATATTTTTCATTTTTTCACTTTCTATTTCTTGACCAAAATGAATATTCAATTTAGCACTGTTAATCGTTTTTTGGGAAGACATTTCTTGCTGCTTATCAATATTTAATTTTGTCGTGCTTATAACAATTATGTGTTGCAGACAACTTACCTTCTGCTTCAACCATTTTGCTTTTCACAGCTTGCTTATCTGCTGATTGCATTCACTTAACTTTTACACACACACACACACAAGAGTATATATTTTACCATACATAAACATTTATTACATTTTTACTCTTTGGATTATGTGTACAAATATTTGCAACTTTTACAATTATGTACACAACAAAAACAGTAATTTTAAACTGTTGAATGCTACTAACAACTTACATTGTTTATTAAAGAAAATTCTTTGACATTGTTTTCTTTTTCGTCTTATCTTTTTCAATTTTCATACCTGTTTATTTCTTCCGGAAATTCTTCAAATAATTTATTTATTATAATTTTTTTTCCATATCCCTTCAGCATAATTGCAACTTTCCATAGATTCCTTTTCTTTATTAAGATAGGAAAGACAGTGGATTGGTTTCCTGCTATCAGGTATTTTTAAAATGAAAAAATACTCTTCCAAAAATTGTCTCTTACATTGAAAAGTATTTTATGCAGAATATTGAGGAATAATTAAGAGAAAAAACATAATTATCCAAATATTAAGTGATTCAATTGATTTAATAAAATACACTTTTAGAATAAAATGAAACTAGAAAAAATGATCTGTATGATAGCAGCTGCAATAGTTGAACAATTCTCATTGGCAGCAGCTGTTTGAACCTAGCTTAAAAGTGAAACCAATTCAAAATGCCTATTTGATTACAGTTTATACTGGCCACACAATAATGAGATTGCATCACTATTTTTTAGTCAGTTAGGCTTTATTTGCTTATCCCATTTTTAGTCTTCTCTACTGTTTTACTTAAAAGTAAACAGTAGAGAGACTAAATGAGATAAGCGGAAGCTTAACTGATTAAAATAGTGATGCAATATCTCATCACAATATTTTAACAAGTACACTTCAGGCTTCTTTGAACAATCAGATCGACATAATTGAACTATAGATTCTTTACTTTGCTAAGTATATGCCGTTGGTTAATTTTTAATTCGGTTTTGAATATAATTGCTTACTGAAAAAGTGAATAATCCAATAATTAATGAGGTTATCTTAATTTAGGGTTTTTTTGTTTTTTTAATTCATTCTTCGCCACTAATTATCAGCACTGCCTGTGTTTATCAATCAATTCCGTTTTTTTAGTCAACAGTTTTACTTATTATTATTTTTTAAAGTTGTTGTCTTCCACCAGGGCTGTGTGACCGTTAAACGATCAAAAACCATCGGTTTTTTGTTTTGTTTTTTTTTTTGTTTTTTTTTTGTTTTTTTAGCTGTGTTGTAGACAAACGACTGAGCATTTCATTTTCATTGTGCCGTAATAAACAAGAAAATGAAAGAACAGCTGTGACAGATCAGGATTATTTTCATTAACTTACTGAATAAATTTAACCACGTTTTTAAATGGACAGTTTTTTTTTACCAAGAGAATAGATGTCATATTTTTTTTTGTTTCCTTTCAGTTTCAAAACACGAAAAAGAAATTTCAAAATAGTCGGGACAGATATCGGTCATCACCGAAATTGTACTTTTTTTTTTCTCTCTATTTATATTTTGGTTGAATTTTCGCGTAAATATTATGTAATGTTCGTATTTTAAATAGGAAAAAATTGACTGAAAACTTCAGTTTAAATCAATAATCTTTCGTCTTGGCCGCTTCTTTAGTAACAGATCCTCGAAGGAAAATTTAACCTAGACATGCAAAACATCTGAAGGTAAGTTAACATAAGCATGGCACGGGACAACAGACTGCGCGCTAATTTATTTATTTAAAATTTCACCTTTTAATTTAATGTTTTTCTTTTTTCTTTCTTCTTTTTTTTTTTTGTTTTAAATGTCATTTAGTGAAATTAAGCATTTGTTTTTCACTTTCATCAAAATTATAATGGATTTAAAGAATTATTTGTGATTGTAAAAAAATGCAGACTTACTTCCTTTTTCAAGCCATCACTGAGAAAAAAGAAAAAATTAAACAATAATATCTTCATATCGAGCATTTCATATTCAAATTCAGTTTTTTACTTGTGGCATTATTTTTTTTTTTTTTTTAGTGCTAATAGCTAATAATTTTTTTTTTTTGGGTATTTTTTATTTTTAAAACTAAACAAAGACTATAAAGGATCGTGGTTCCATCCGAAATAATGGGTCATTTTTTTCCGTTAGTTACTTTTTTTTTTAGTTAGCCGTTTGAGAAGTAAAACAAAATCACCCGTCTTCCCTGAATGAATAAAAACTAATTTTTAAAAAACATCATTCTCTCTTGTTCTCTTGTTAACATTGTTTTACCCGCCATATAAATTATATTTATAGATAAATTCATTTAAAAATTACCCATTCATTTTAAATTTAATAATTAAAAAAAAAAAATGTAAGATTGATTTTTAAATTTCTCAGTTTGCAGCTTCTGGTCATAATTTATATAATTTTTTTTCAGTTTTATACTTTTATTTTAGAATTTTTTTTTTTTTTTTAATTTCAAAAAATAAATCTGAATTTCTGTTAAATATACCTAAAAAAAAAGTAAAAATAAAGTTTATTTTTACTTTTTTTTTTTTTTTTTTTTTTTTTCGGCGTTTTATTACCAGTATGGTTATATTTTTTAAATGATAATAAATAAAACATTTTTAAAATGTCTTTTTAAAAATTGATAAAAAAGATAGTAACAGACGAATTTAAAATAAATGTGATAAATATTTTTTTCAAATTTTTTGTATCAGCAGAAAACTAATTTTTATTATTACTCCTCTAGTGCGAATACCGTTGGGAAAGGTATGAATCCTCTTCTCCCCCCAGCTATGGATAAATAGCAGGACAGACCGTGTTCTATAACCTTGGATGGCAACTGGTCTACTAAACATGATCGCTTAAGCGTATATCACGCAGGGCACATAACTGACTGAATCCTACACCGGTAGTGTAACCAAGCACATGCTCTGTTCAAGCCTTTTTTTATTTCCTGATTATTATGTTGTCGAATAGAATAATTCGATTAAGGAGGAAATAATTTTAGCAGGTAACAAGTATTGTCCACTTAGTGAGAATCAACTTCAAAAATAAGTTAGTCAGACTAACTCGCAGACTATTTGACTGTAGTGTACTTTTTCTGGAACTTTGAACATTTCTAAATTCTTTATGAACTTTTTATTTTAAATTTGGAGTCCTAAACTGTTTAGAATTCCAAAAATCATACATTATGGCACTACTTAAGTAGACTGGTCGACTCATAAAAAATAGGGAAAAAAATTTTTTAAAATAATTTTTATAGTACTCTTTTTTTTTGACTTTCCTTAGGCCATGACATTTGTCAGAACCAAAAAATATTTTTACTTGTTATCATTTTATATCAATACAATGTCAAATCATCCCTGACTTTTTTATAGAATTATAGAAATTGCCCTGTTTGTTTATAAATGTCAAGTTTGAAACTGTGCTTACCTCACTGATATCTGTGTATAAAAAACAGATTTTTTTAAAATTCCAATAAGATTTCTTTTAAATAAAGAACAAATCAACATATACATTTTTATGTGTGTTATTTTAAGAAAATATTGGGTAATTTGCATTGTAATCCTTGCGTTCAGTTTCTATTAAAAAAAAAAAGTCGTATAGTTAAATTTAGGTGTAAATGTACATGCTTAATTTGAAAATAACAGGAATTTTGCTAAAATGTACCATTTAGGAGTTATTGACAATAAAAGTTTAGACTCGTTCACATCACGGCTACAGCGCGACAGCCATTACTGACATTGTTTACCTTCATTTGACTTGGAGCAGTCATTCGTGGAAGCTTCACTTGTCTTGATTAATGCACAAAATTTAAAAAGTGCATGATTATTTACAAAATAAAAAAAATGATAGAAAAGAAAATAATAACAAGAACAAATTTATAGTTCAAAACATGATTATTAAGTACCTTAAAATAAGATTTCATTACTATTACAATTTGTTTTATTATTTATTTATTTAATTATTATTTGTTTTATTATAAAAAAAAACAACACTTGTCATTTCTATTCTAAATAACTTAAACAAATTTACCAAAATCTATAGCCCTACCCTTTCATTTCTTACATCACACCCTTGCACAATAATTGAGACAAGTAAAGTCAGTAAAAAGGCTGTTAACTAAGTAAGCTTCTACAAATGACTACTCTGAAGTGAATGTATGTAAACAATGCCAGTAATGACAGACACAAATGTCCAAAATTTTATTGTTGATAACTCCAAAATGGTAGATTTTAGCAAAATTCTTTTGTTATTTTTGAATTAAGCTTTACATTTACACCTAAATGTAACTATTTGGGAAATTTTGATTAGAAACTGAGCACAGGGATTACACTGTGAATTACCCAAAATATTTTAAACAAGCAATTGTTTGGTGAATTTTTTTTTTTTTTTCAAAAAATATTTTTTGCCATTAAAGAACAAACAGATGTAAATTTTTAAAGTAGTGTCATATTATTAATTAAAGTACAAAGATTTGTATAAATTAACTAAAGTATAAAAGAAATATTCAAATATCAATGACATTTCAATTTGGATTTATTTGAAAAATGTTAATTTTCATTCAAATTTAATAAAGATTATTTTTATGAAACAAATCAACTATAAATAAAAGTTATTATTTTGGCCTAAATTTCCAAATATTTCTTAAAAAGTTCAACTTGTTAAGGAAAAAAATAGTAAAAATATCGTTTAATTTTTTAAATGAATATCAGTTAATGGGACTAGTGTACTTTATTGTTATTTTCAACACATTGTCATTTGTTGTTAAAAATTTGCATAGATTAAAAAAAATTTTCAATGTTTCTTATCGTTTGTCTTTCTTTGTGGCAGAAACTAGGTATATTATGATTCGCTTTAGTGATGCAACATGTTTGTAGGCAATTTTCTTTATGTGTTTTTATATCCTTTGAAAAAGAACTTTTTGGTCAGGGAGAGGGTCACTTTTCAATGTAAGTATAATGTTAAACTGAACATTTACTTTGTGTCCATTTTATGTAAATAAAATATCTGCCAAAATAAACATGGACACAAAGTAAGGCCCCAGTTTAAATATATATTGTAAATCAAGCCCCCATTTTGATGCCATTTCACTTGTTCCCAGTTTAAAAAGTAATTTTTCTTTAAAAATGCAAAATTTCCAGAAGAAATAAAGGCTATTTGGCATCTCTTATCCACAAAATGAAGACAAAATTCCTTTTATTTTATTACAAGCTGTTCAGTAGTGGGTCTACTATGAAATGAATGAAGCTTAAGCCCCTATTCCCAGAGGGGCTTCAGAAGCAACTGTTTCAAATGAATGTATTTTTCAAGAAAATGTTTTTTTTTTAATGTTTGCTTTTAAAACATGTTCATTTTAGTGATAGAATCATAAGCCAATAGGTTGAAGTATCTAATGGTGTCTGTAAAATATGCTCTAATACCCATTTGATATAGCCTCAAATTTTCCCTGTAATTGGTCAAACTTCAAAATTTTCTTTGGGGCTTGCAGTGTCTGAACTGCCAGGTGTATGGGTTCATTGAGCTTGCAAAAATCTGTTCGTAATCTACATTTTGGCAGTAGGATCCTCAAATCTATTGTTGCTGGTTGTAAAGGCGCCCCCATATTTGTTCAAGCTTTAAGGCCTCCAAAATGTAGGTCTGCCACTGAAGCTGATACATCTACAGTCTTACAACATTATAGAACTAGACAATGAAACAGACATAGGTAGAAAAACATGCAAATATACAATAAATTAAAAATATAATACAAATATATACTGACTACTTTTGCCTACTTAAAGGCTGAGAAGGTGGTTAATGTCCCTTGAATTCTTAATTAGAAGAGAGAGAGTCCCAATCCTCCTAAGCTGATGCAAGTGAGACTGATACCTTATGGGAATTCAGTTGACTTCTATGGGCAGTGGTTACTGTGAAAAGCAGATAACTCTATGTCTACAACTAAAGCCATATTTGAATAAAGGAAATTAATTGTAATTTGTAACGTGGGAAATTCAAACCAAACCCTTTATTCAATCCACTTTACTGTTAATGTGAGTTAATTTTATTTGTCTCTGCCACTGAACCAGAGCATATTACTTTTTGGACTACATAACCTAGGGATTAACCTAACAACTGCTATGTAAATCTATTCACTTAAAGCTTTATCCATGAAACCATGGGTTCCAGTGGGAAATTCAATACTATGGTGCCTTAAACTCAATGTTCCCTGTTAGCCTCATCAACTGACTAAGAATATATGACTTATCCAATACCTATCATGTCAATTAGGTTTGGTGCTTCTTTCTTTTTTTATTTCCTCTTGTTGTATTGTGTTGTTCTATGACACATGATCAGTAGTTAACTTCCATCTGTCTCTTAGTTTACCATACACTTTATATCTCTTTTACTTAACATATGAAAATAGGTACAATCCTATTTACCAATCCAATACACCTCTGTAAACCAAAGAGGTTTAATGCCTTTGATTGTTCTTGAACTTCTTCTGCAACCTCTTTCCTCCTCTCCCCCTTGAGGTTTATGTCCTGTTCTTTTTAATGGTGATTTTAGTTTCATTTCATCTTCTTTTGTGTCCGAGTCACTTCTGCTATCATTCATATGCTAGTCTTCTATTGTATTATCTTGATCTGAAAAACTCATCCTTTCTTCTCTGCCAAGGTCTCCATACATCACAACATCTTCCTCTTCAATTCTGGGTCTTAATTGGTCAGAATGAGCCATTAGACTTTTTCCTTTCTTTGATATAATGGCCATGTTATGCATGGCAAATTAGCTCTCTCAGTATTTGCTACTTTGTATTTCTTACATCACACATCTTAAAGAAGCACTACCTATGCAAAGCTTTAATAACACCTTCACTAGACCTAGCATAGTCATGGATGCTACTTAGGAGCTTTTTAAGAGGATGAAGGTGCATGTAACATAATGCTCATTGGTATTGAAAGTAGAATTTGTAAGCTGCATTCAAATTTCTGTCTAGTTTGTTGTGTTCACTTTTGTACTAAGGTTTTTCTTCTTTCAGCTATGGGCTAAAAGCAAGGCAGACTGGGTTCTCTGGCCTTGGGTGGAAGCCACTCCACTGTCTTTTCAAAAAAATCATGGCAGAAACAAACAAATTGTTTGTTGAGCTTTGGTTGCCTATGTCCTGAAAGGACATGAAGTCTTAAAAAAAATTAAGAAGAAAAAACATTAGATCTCAGATTCCAAAAGATTCCACCATCTAAATTATGCTGCAAAAGTAGTTTTGGAAGTAATACACACTTTAGAGGCATAGAAGCATTTTAATTGCTAACTCAATATATGAGGTATTCAGTCTACTGTACACAATGATGTAAAGTCTGAAAATAAAAAAATGTAAATTTTGACGTCATAAGTCTTTTTTCTTTTTTAAGTGACAAAATTTATCTATTTTTGTTTAAGCAATATTTTTTGTTTATTATACTTTGTCATTTTAAGGAAAGTAAAAATATAACTCAGAAGATTTTAGCTGTTTATGGAGAAGTTACAAACATGCCAAAAGTGATTTGAAGAGTTTTGTGATAGAGATTTCTTGTTGAATAATGTTCTACAACAAGGGAGATCAATTGAGCTTGATAGTTACTTTCAAGTTATGTCTTGAATTGATTATTGACATTATATGATGCAGGAAATAGTCAACATCCTCAAAATATCCAAATCAAGCATTGGAAATCATTTGTAACAGCTTGGTTAATATTAGTCATTTTGAAAAAAAAAAAAAAGAAAGAAATTGCATTTAAATATTTTAATTCTGAAACAACTGTAACAGGTAATAAAAAGTGGATATTTTACAACATGGAATACAAGTGAACATAGGACAAATGAAATGAACTACAATTCACCCCAAAAAATAATGTTATGTATATGGCGAGAGTGGAAGAGAGTCATTTACTATGGTTTTGGGGGGGACTTTTTTAGAATTAATTGTTTGATTTGAAAAGGTTTTGGTCTTGATTAGACTGGTAGAAGGCAACAGTTGATGAAACATATCCAGAATTAGTCAACAGAAAGGAGAGGCTAATATTATATGAGGATAAAACTAGACTGAATTTTTTTAATACACTTACCCTCTTATTCACCAGATATTGCTTCAATTGATTCATTCATTCATTTTCTACAGCTTATCAGGTTATTTAAAGCCAGAAAATATTTCTACATTTTGAGAATCTCTCTCTCTGAGATAATAATAGGTTAGTGATAAGAAGTCTTACTACTTAACCCATAGCTGAAAGAGAAGAGGTAAATTCTTACCTTTCCCAAGGGTATTTGTGCATAAGTGAATATAATGAATATAACAAGAATTGGAACTTGGCTCTCCAATTAACAATTCCAAGCCTTTATCTATTACACCACCTGCATATCCAAGTTTACATCACTTGGTATTCTCAAGTAGTCACCCATCTAGATACTGATTATGCCTGAAATTATTTTACTTTGGTGATCATATGAAATCCAGTGTTTGAACATGATGTGACCGTAAGCCCCAGATATTGCATTTTCAGATTATCATAATTCCAGTGTTTACAGAAATCTTTGAACATCTGCCAAAGCTGTAGAGAAGTCTTTTATTAAGGAAGATGCACTAGAATTATGAAGTTCCTTAAAAAATGGCAGAAGATAGTGGAACAAAATGGTAACTATGTTGTTCGATAAAGTCAATGCTGAAAATAGAAAAATATTTTATTTTTACTTAAAAAAAACAAATTACCCAATATATGAAACTGTTCTTATTAGTTTAAAAATTAGCAAATAGAAAACCATGTAGATTTGCTAGTCTGAATGTCTCTTTTAAAGATTTTTGATTTTGTTTGACCATACGACTGTGTTCCTCATTACAAACAAAAGCCATAAACTACTTTTTAATGTATTAGAATAAAGAATTAGGGAATGCTGAAAAGTTTTTGGCCCAACCAAGAAGGTATTTTTCCCCAAATTCTGATGCTTGGTCATATTTTGGAAGCGTGTCATGCCAAGAACTTTTCAGCAACTCCTTGTATAACCAGACAGCCAATTATAAAGTTGATTGTTGCTTTCTAACAAATAAATGAAATTTGTCTTCTTTATGTTCCAGGAGTTCATTCGCATTCATTTTTTTAAGGCTTTGTATTCATTAAATTTTTTATTTTATTTTATTTCTCACTGACTAATACTTGCTTTCATTAATATCAGTACAGATGTTTTCTGTCTGCATTGATGTTGTGTCAAATTCATTTTAGAGGGTCTGGTGATTTTGTTGTCTGATTTCAGAAAGTAGAACAATTTTAAAAATTTACAATGAGCAGAGAGGAAAAAAATTGCATAGTAAAACATCAAAATTTAAAAAGTATTGTATTTTCTGCTATATAATGTTTACTGTCCTACGAAAAAAAAAAAAATCACCCTGCATCTTGTACCCCAATAAGAGGGTTATCAGTACTAAAATAACATCCAAATAACTCTGTTTAACACTTTAATCTCCTAAAAGCTCCAGAATTATACAGGATTATAAATTATTAAATTATAAATATGAATAAAACTGCAACAAAACACGATTACACAATTTCCTAAATATTCTTTGCCAAAATATAAGTGCATATTTTACACATGGAAATATAGTTGCATATAATTTTTAAAAAATTAAGTCCTAGTTAATATTCTTGGAATATAATCTGGCAATTTAACTTGTGTCAGCATTTAAGAAAAAAAATTGCATGACTAAAAGTACTTTAATTTTATTTCTGTCCTTTGATAAATACTCAACATTTTTCTTGATTCAGTGTGTATGGTAGTGTTGATTAACTGTGACATACACCAATATTTTTTACATTTCCTCTGTGAAGGAAATCACATTATAATGAACATCGATACTATAGCAACTTGAAAATTTCTGGAATTCATTAAGGATGAAATAATCTCAGCCAATAATAGCATGGAAAATGAGATTCAAAGAAATTGAGTTCCAAGATTTATTGCATGCTGATAACAAGTTTCTCAATGTGTGCAGATAGAATGGATGTTGACAGAAAAAGTGGAATCAGTGAGCCAAGTTCAAATTCTACCGTAATTTACTCTTGCACAAATGTCCATTGAGAAAGGACATAAATTCTTCCCCCTCCCCCCACACACACTCCTCCACTAACGGATTAAAGAGTAAAATAGTAGGGTAAACTATGCTATCTAACTTTGGCTGCTAGCTAGTGTAAGAAGGCTACTCTGAATTCAAAAATCACTTTATTATTTTTCACCAGAAAGTCATGACATTTCAAAAAGAAATACATCTGTCAAGACTGGAATTTAAACTCAGCTCACTGCTTTCACTTTCTGTGCTAATATCTGTTACACCACCTGCACATTCTATACTTTAAATAACTAAGTTTCTTTCAATAATTTAAAAAAATATCTACATAAAAACTGTTTCATCTTCCTCGAATAATAAAATTTCTGATAGTGAAATAAAATGGAACATTAATTTCATTAATCAAGGTATTGGTGTATTCATTAACTTCATTGTTATATTTTAGAAACAACAGAAAATTATATATCTCTTTTTTATTTAATAATTTTTCCATTTTCAGATTTTCATCTTCTGATGTAAGACTATGATGAATGGAACTTTGAGCTGTTCTTTCTGGAGATTTATTGAAATTACAGATTATTCAGTGATTAATTCTGTATTCACAATTACTTACAACTCACTGAACAGATGCCTATTATTCTTGGGACATATCAGTTTAAGTTCAATTATGCTATACAGTTTAAAGAATACCAACCATGGTTTGATTTTTTTCTGTGCATGGTTTTCATGACCACCTATATACAATTCTATCAAAATGATTATCTTAGTAGAAAGCATTCATATTTGAAATTTTTGTCAATTAAATCTTTCTGAAAGATTTCTTTGTTTTAAAAAAAAAATCTATCATGACTGAAGTAGACCTGAAAAATAACAAAAGCAAGAAAATATTTTCCTGTGATATTTGTGGATCGCTGCTTCCAGGTTTAGCATTGCTCAGGACTCATTTAAGAACAATACACTCAGTAGAGATAAAACCATATGAATGCAATCTTTGTCAATCAGCTTTTGATCAGAACTCAAAACTAAAGCGACATATGATAACACACACGGGTGAAAAGCCTTTCCAATGTGAAATATGTGCAAAGGCCTTTTCTCGGTTATCACTTGTGAAGAGGCACATGATAACACATACTGGAGAAAAACCATTCCCTTGTGAGATTTGTGGGTCAGCATTTGCATGTCATGCTCATCTCAAGAGACATATGAAAATACACACAGGAGAAAGACCCTTTTGGTGTGATGTGTGTGGCTCTAGGTTTTCTGAACATTCAAGTCTCAAGAATCATATGACAACACACACAGGTGAGAAAGCATTCCACTGTGACATTTGTAGAAAAGCATTTTCCTTATCTGCCACTCTTGAGAGGCACATTAAAACACATACAGGGGAGAAACCATTTCCCTGTGATATTTGTGGATCAGCATTTGCCCAAAAGTCTTCTCTTAAGTTACATATGATAACACACACAGGTGAAAAGCAATTTCAATGTGATATATGTGAACTGGCATTTGCCAGTAGGTCTCAACTTAAAAACCATATTAGAACACATACAGGAGAGAAACCATTCATGTGTAAAGAATGCAAGAAGACATTTTCTACAACAGCAAATCTCCGAAGTCATATGAAAACACATTCAGGAGAGAAACCCTTCAAGTGTGAAAATTGTGGTGATGTATTTGCTTATAAGTCTAATCTTAACAGGCATATGCTGAGACATAACATGCCAAAAGACTTTAGTTGTGACATCTGTGGAGACAAGTTTTCTGAGAACTCAGCTTTGAAGTCCCATTGTGAAATACATACAGGTGAGGGAATGTTTCACTGTGGAGTTTGTGGATCATCATTTTTACAATTAGCAAATCTTAAGAATCATATGAGAACACATATGAGTGAAAAGTCCTTCAAATGTGATATCTGTGGAGCAGCCTTTACTGAGAAGTACAGTGTCAAGAGACATATGATTACACATACAGGAGTAAAACCATTCAAGTGTGAGATATGTGCAAAGGGATTTTCTCGAGCATCAATTGTCAGAGACCACATGAAAAAACACATGAAGGAAAGAAATCCTCCCGGTGTGTTTGTAGAGAATGCAGACAAATCTGTTGTCTCATAATGAATTTTTCATATCATCTAAGAATGCAATATTTGAAATCATTTTCTTGTAAATTTCTGGCTCAAAATTAACTTCTTGCTAACATAGTAAAATGCTCATCTCTTAGAGATCTTTTTTTTAAACCAGGTTTAATAAGTTAATTTGTCAGTTTACTTCATCTTCCTTTTCATGAAAAAACTTTTCCTGATCTAGCTGTGATACTGTAAATGTTGGGGCCATGGAACAAATGAAAATTGACAACTTTTAATATTAGGTTGGTGCAAAAATAATGACGTAATAATGTTGTTTTTTGACGTTAAAAAATACGTCAAAAAACAACATTATTACGTCATTATTTTTGCAACAACCTAATATATTCTGCAATGTGTTACAGTCTAATCTCTTTAATCTGGCACCTTAGGGACCAGGCCAGATAACAGAAATCACTCCTAAAATATCCTATATAAATATAGTTTTGCCATTTCATTCTACATATATATTGCTGTGTTATCAATAACACAAGCTTAACCCCTTCTCTGGTGTAGACATGTATATACATTTTTATTGAAAGTGTCTTTTCAGATACAGACAAATAAGCACATCTAATACGTTCAAAAACCAGCTACAGATACATTTATACATCAATCTTGATACATTTTATGCTCTTGTGAGCTTGAAATGAGTGTCAACTCATACATCTGGTAAAGGAGTTAGCCACCACTTGGGTAATTCAAGATGCCTCAGTTTCTTAGTTACAATATTAAAAACAAATAAGAAATTTGTCTGAAAATGAAATGTTTTTCCCAAAATAATTGTCAGAGAAGGGGTTAAAACAAGAAATAAAGCAATCATTAATGCTTCCAAACAAGGTTTTTATTATTGTTTTATGCAATACAAAGGCTAAAATAAAAAAATCCTAAAACCAAAAAATAATATGTACTTACTGTCCTGAAATTTGTTAACAATGTGTGTCACTGCTCTTATAGATGTTCAATAAACTAATGGTGGTTGATTCAAAAGATTGCAGAACCATGGGAATAGTTGGATCATGGAGTGCCAGATTAAAGATGTTGGACTGTATAGGCAAAATACATGTCTTTTGCATTTGGTAACATGATGTGATTAAGAGAAGAAACTTTTTTTTTTATCATTTCACACCAAAGCAATAAAGCAACTGTGATGCAAGGGGTTACAGAGAGTGAAATAAACGGAGAAAACATTGTGGAGAAAGAGGACAATAAAAGACCAGGCTTCAAGATGCCAACATTGCATTTAAATCTTTGAAGAAAAAAATTGGGCGAGAGTTCTACAAGTGGGATGTGCAATGAATGAAACTATTAGCATAGAAGCTTACATTTACATCTAGCAACTTCAACAGTAAAATGACAAAACCAAGCTGCTTAGCTTAAATTTATTGCATGATTACATGTTTCCAGATGCTGATGTAGATTTGGTCAGGGAATGCATATATAAAACAACCAGTAAGCATTTATCCCGGCATTTGCTCTTTGGGCCTTCTCTGTCTTTTGAATGCCCAGTACTGTTGAAAATGGTCAGATAATTTTAAAAAAAGGAAACTTTTTTTTTTTTCTTTTTCAACTTTTCTCTTTCCATCCAATGTTTGAATAAAGTGAGGACCATCAATCAGCAAATAGTGAGTTGTTTTTCTATTACTACCACAATATCAGGAGATAACTGGGCTGTTGGACATATAGTACGGTGACAAATTTTTATATGAATTGACCAAAAATTAATACATCTCAGGAAAAGACTGTTAAAAATGACCAACTAAGGCGTGTCAAAAGATGTTTTTTTTCTTTAACATCACTATTACTGCATACTCTTTTGATTCTTTTCATAATGTTTATTGTTTTAAAAAGTAATGATTAGAATTTTAATAAAACGCAAACATGAAAGTGGATTTATACATTTTCTTTGTTCTTGAGAATTGACAACAAAGATATTAAACACTATTTATTTATTAGAGTGTTTATTTACAAGAATAATTTTATATTTACAAGATTATATAAATATGTAAACCAACCACAAGTAAATATTTATTATTCACCATTTTATGGAAATTTATTATTTACCATTTTATAAAGAAATAAATAAGAAAAGTATTAGGTTGGTGCAAAAATAATGACATAATAATGTTGTTTTTTTACGTTAAAAAATACGTCAAAAAACGACATTATTACATCATTATTTTTGCACCAACCTAATAATTGTTTATACATAAATTTCTAAAAGTTTCTGTGAACAAGAAAATTTAATTAAACACTTAACAATGAGTAACTGTATTCATAAACTTTGAAAAAATGCATTTTCCAGTTATTTCTTTCATTTGCATTCAGCGTGAAAATTAAATCAAAGAGTTATGTGATATAAAATAATTTAAGAAGAAAATGTATAATGTTCAGAAAAAACATGTTTATTTAAATTTTCTTGCACTATAGTTTATAGATATTTTTAGGAATAAATAAATTTTCATTAGTTATTTATGAAATGATAAATATCCCCTTGAACTTTGTTCACATATTTTTATGATCTTGTAAATAAAAATTGCCAAGTGAGTCAAAGGCATATACAGTAATAGCGGTGTCAAGGAAATAACTTCTTTTAACAGATTTTTTTTTTCTTTGTTGGATTAATATTCTTTTAATGTCTACTATTTCTAGCTGGACAAGTTGAAAAAAATAAAACCTGTAATTGGCATTATGTTCCAGTTTAAATTTGTCTCTTTATTTTTGAGTCAATCCATCTGTATACCTTCTTGTTTAGATATATTATGAGTATTATCAATGGGGTGAGCATCAATTTCCCAACCACAGAATACATGACCTCTCTTTGGAACAGGTTATTAGCCAGGGTTCCATGAACATACAAAGCTAAATTAAATTGGTTTGGTATTTTTGAAAAATAGGAACTGTGAAAGGGAAAGGTAGGACAGAAGAACATGTAGAGAGGCAAGATTTCATGTTTTCCAGCCATTCATGTTTAGTAAGTACATCTTTAAAAAAAAAAAAAAAAAACTAAAAAATTGTCATCTATCAAAATGCAAGGCAAAAATGTGTCCCACATAGGTTAATATAGCACACATCCTTCAGCATCAAAATCAACTTTTCTTCTCTTCCGTGGAGAGGAACTAGAACAATTTTCACTGACCTTAAAATTGATTTGACTGTTTGTTGACACTTGGTGTGTACTAGCTCAACACTGCTACTGCAAAACTATGAAAGGGATGAGGGACAAATTCATTAAATTTTGATGAAAAGGGTTCCCCAAGGGCTGCAGAAAAATGGTCCATGGGCTGCATGTGACCCACAAGTCATGTGTTTCAGCTCTTAGGGGATAAAAATATTGGCTAAATGTCATGAGTTCAATCCCCGAGTCCAGTAATAAATGTTATATTTTGTTTCAATGGAAAAAAAGCAAAAATGCCATCACTGGGATGAATAGACTCTCATACAAAATGTCCTTTGGCATGCTCCTTGGAATAAGAAAAATCTGTTCTCATGGACTGAATAAAACATTGCAATTTCCAGATTACTTAATATGACAGACACAGGAAAGATAAATGAAGAGCAAAAAGGCCAAAATATGACTATAACAACCAAAATGAGGATACTAGGCTGACTAGATCAGTGTATTATTAATTCATTATAGTTGTCTTTCTCTTTACTTGTAATTTTAATTATAAGGTCATAGAGGTGATTGTCTTCCAATAATTTCACTTGTAACAGAGAACAGTACATATACTGTAAATATATATATATATATATATATATATATATATATATAATATTTTCAGTATCTTTCACTGGTTCTTTAACCCCAACTATGAGCAAGGGTATCTGCTATGAAGCAAACAATGAGGAAGTCTGGTCATCACTTTCCTAACTTTAAACTAGTTAGTCACAATCACTGGCCCAATTATACAATTATTTTCCCAAAACTTTGTATTTATACTATTACTTGTACTACAGACACTATAACATTTCTGATTCTCTATGAAATCCTAACTAGAAACAACTTTACAATTTGTGTGCTAGGAGATAAAAATAACAGTAACTAAAATTCCCCAATGTATATTAACAATGAAAAACAGTTGTTTAAAAAAAAGAAAAAGAAAAGAAAACTGTATCTGTATTAGACCTTCTGCCACCATCAATAGTTCTAAATGTGGCCAAAATAATAGTTAACTAGTTGAAGAAATACAGGATGAATAACAAATAAATAATTCACTCTAACAAACACTCACACATCTACACACATGCCTAAACAATAATAGGAACATTCAAAATGGAAAAGCATCCTACACCTAACAGAGAACTGTAATTTCTGTCATCTAAATAGTGAGGGAACAAGAAATGAAGTTAAAATAAAAAGGGGGCAAAAATACACATGCCAATGAGAATACATACTCAAGCTTAGTTAATAATGAATGGCATACTGAAAGAAAACTGTCTTATTCTAACATAGTTAGGACAAGATACCATTGAACAGTCAACTTTTAAGTCATTCCTGAGTTTGATTACTACTGATATACTATTGTAGCTTTGTGTCAATCTATACTAAGTAACGTCTAGATAGTCATTAGCTTATAAACTAGAAGTTAAAATAATGACGTAATAATGTTGTTTTTTGACATATTTTTTAACGTCAAAAAACGACATTATTACGTCATTATTTTTGCACCAACCTTATATTTACTAACTACAAGTTTATTTAAATTAATATATAATACATACATACATATATATATATATATATATATATATATATATATATATAATTTCACCCCAGGCAAGCCATTAAAGCTACTATGATGCAAGAGGTTACTGAGAGTGAAAGAATTTGAGAAAATTCATTATTAAGGAAAGAAGATAATAAAAGAACAGGATTCATAGAAACAAAAGAGTGTTCCACAAGCAAGAAGTGCAAGAATAGCAACTCTTAGCATAGGACTAATGGTTATATCTAGCCATTTCAACTATGAAATGCAGAGACTAGCTGCCAATCTAAATTTGCACAGTCGAGGTACCAAAGAGGAAAGCTTATAAAAAAATTAACATGAAAATATTTATAGAAAAGAAACAGAAGCTATATTACTGCAGTGGAAAAGTGACCAAAGCCAAGATGTCAAGTCAGGACCAATAACATTGCAGATTCTTCTTAAAATTTTGTGACAAATCTCTAGGTACATAGTAGAAACATGAAACCAGAAGTCACAGCAATATTTAAAGCAGGAGTAGTAGACTTATAAGGATGTGAGAAAAATTTGCTAAAACAATACGGAACTAAATTTACTCGTAGCAGACATAGCAGTTGATTCAATATAATTGTTCCATTTTATGTTAGTGGAAAACATTAATCTGAGAAGGCACTATGAGTTAGCATCAACCATGCTGATGGAAGGTGATATGTCCTGGAAAGGATATATTTGTTCGAAGTAGCAAAGTGGTTGTTGACTACTGTAACTAGGTAGGACAATCTAGCAGGTAACCGTAATGGACTGGCCCTCGTCATAGTGGTAGGCAATAGGCGAAGACAATAGGTGTCGTCTCTGTACCTCCACATCAGTCTGTATTTATGGCTGACACCAGCCAATCATATTACTGTGAGGGGGAACCCAGGTGTACGTGTAGTCATTACATTAGAAGGCAAAAAAGGTTCTCTAACATGATTAAAACAATAGTTTAATTTTGGAGATGTTAAAATTAACAAGCCAGTTCTCACCTCAATTAAATACAGATTGTAGTTCATTTTGGAGATCAGCTGCCAGTTTGTTCTTTTCAAACCTATTAGACTTACTATTATGACAGGAAAAAATAGTTGTGGTATCAGCATAGATATCTGGTCAAAAACCGATGACATCAGGAAGGTCTATGAAAATTACAAAGTAGGTCCAAGGATGGAGCCCAGGGTGACAAATGTATTAATGTAATAAGATCTACAAGAGTGGCCATTCAAGATAACTTTCATTTCATGATTTGATAATCAAAACAAAAATTTGTCCAGAAATACCATAAACTTTCCATTTGTGAAAAAAATCAGAATGTCAAATGTCTTCAAACCTTATATATTATTTTCTGTTTATTGCAAAATTAAACTTTTTTATGCAAAAAAAACTTTTTTTCACTAAAAAATTTAATTTAGGAATATTGGTCTTTCACTTGGAATAGTCTTTAACATTTTTCATTTCATTTAATATTCCCTATGAAATTTTTATTCATAAAAGCAAATACACTAATGGTAAACTTTAATTTTTTTTTTTTTTTGCATAATCTGTATTTCTGTTTCTAACAGGTAAAACAATTATGCCAATTTTTCACGACAGTTCTTATACCATAATGTATTATTTACACTACAAAATTAAAGAAAAAATAATTGAAAATCTAGACAAGGCAGTATGCTCTAAGCAAAACGTGTGCTATTTTAATTGATTTAAAGTGAAGGCAAATTTATAGCACATATTAAAGAATAGAATTGGAAATACTAAGAAAATGTTCTCATCATCATCATTATCATCATCATCCCTTTGACTTTTCTAATTTTAGGGGTATCCAAATGCAGAAGCCACACTGAATCTCCCCACAATGGTCTTTGTTGTCCAGGCATATTTTTAATCATATTCAAAATAGCCACTGCAACAAAAGATGACATCAACAATTTGAACAGAGCCAGTACACTCAACCCCAGGTTGATAAGTTCAATAAGTTACCTTGAAAAAATCAAACATGGTGAGATTCGAACCTGGGTTTCATGGTTGGAAAGTGAACTATTCAGCCATGTGCAGATACAATATATAATAAACATATGAAATATGATATATAGTATAAAATATTTTGGAAAGATTCAATAGAAGCACCCCCAAGAATGTTCTGTCTAAGTAAGTTACTTTCTCTTTTAATAAGTGTAGCATTCTTTAGATCAAAGTTGTGGTTGACTAATGCATTTGATAAATCTTTGTGTATAAGATCTTTTTTGTGTTCAATGGCTAACATTAATAGTTGTAAGGAGGCCTTGGAAGATTAGAAATAAATATAATGATCATGCAATGTTTCTGATAATCTTCTCAATGTCAGTGAGTGATATTATGTCCACTGATATTAAGATATATAGGTTATGATTGAGACATGTCCTGAGGATGTCGCAAGAAGAAGACTGAATGTTGCCTTGAAATGAACCCCAATTGAAAAGATAAGGTAAAAACCACCTAGAAGAGGACAGTAATGAGGAAACTGAAAGAGATTGGACACCGATTGGGGCAAGACATATAATAATTCAATGAAGGGATAGGATTGCAGTTTGGCATTCCACTTGAGATAAAGAGAAATGAAGAATGCCAAAAAGAAATGAAGAATTAAATTAATATGCTAAATGCAATCAAACAATGGTTCCTTCTGCAAAGGAGGATGCAGATTCAGATTCTGCATTTTCTTTATTTTCTGAAGCACACAGGCTTGTATATGAAATAAATACTGTTTAAAATAAATGGAATGTCTATTCAGATAGGTGTATTAACTAAAAATAATGTTTGAAGTAATATAAATAAAAGCAGATGTATAAAGTTCCTCCATGTTGAAATTCATTTCTTTTGAAAATGTTGAATTACTTAATTTTGAAAGCCTTCATCTATCTCAGCCGTTAGAAGTAACAATTCCTCCCACTAAAAACTGGTGACCTATAGCAACCTCATCCAATACAAATTGTACCACTATTTGCTACACTTTCATTTCTTTGGATGAATTGTGAAGTGTTTGTGTAGTAGAGCAATATAAGTAGAGAAGGCCTCTTGCTTTCATATACCACTCTTGCATCAGTTCTATACACAGGCACAGAGAATGTGGAAGAACTGAGTGAAAGAAGGTTGATGGGTTGAATGAGTGAGAAAAGAACTGGCAAAAAATCAGTGGCATTTGTTGGTTCTTTGTCTTGAAGATGATGATGAACAAAGTGCATGGTGCTGATACATTCTCTAACAAAGTGATCAATAAATTTACCAAAAAAGAAATGAAAAATTGAATTAATTTACAAATGAATAAGTTTTCAATGTGTTATTATTTGTTGACATTATTTTGTTGGATTTCTCCTGTCACCATTAATGGTCATCATGAACTGCGTGATCTGATTTTAAAGTTCCCTTTCACCACTGATATATAAATAAAAAATTTATTTTCATAGTTATTTATAAAATGCTAAATAATAAATATTACATTGTAGTTGGTTTATGTATTTTGATAATATTTTATAAATGTTTTAATTAGATTTATTATTTTCAAATTTTATTTCTTTATAAAATGGTAAATAATAAATATCAAATTGTACTTAGTTCACATATTTTTATAATCTTGTAAATAAACATTGCCAAGGGATTCAGAAATGTATACATTTATAGTAGTGTCAAGGGAATAACATCCTTTTGACAGACTTTTGGGAGTTGGGGGACAAAGGTTAAACATTGCCGAAGATTCAGACTACTTTGAAATAATATCAATTTTAATTAAATATATGAATAAATATTTTCAGGTAGTTTACCTATTTCTTTGTAATGGACTCTTCTGATGATGTAGAACAGTGTTACACATGCATACACACGCATATATATATATATATATATATATATATATATATATATATATATATGTCACCCACAGACATCCTGTTTCGCAGTTTCACAGCTCATCAGTGTGGCTAGACATCCGGTTGCCTCTAGCTCGGATCGAAACCCGACTGAATTGGTGTCAGCCGGAGATTCTACCACTAAGCCGTCGGCGCACGACAGGGAAGTAGGTGGATTTTTAGCGTATTTATTTTTAGAAACACGCCCAGTGACTCAATTCACTATGCGAAGGGTCTCGCTATATTAGCTATAATAGTCACTGTTTACAAACCCATAACTACTCCCTAGAGAGCTCAACTGAAATTAATATTAACAGGAGCCAATATAACGTCATCCACAGACAGACTGTTTCACTGTTTCACAGCTCATCAGTGTGGGATGTATGTATGTATTTATATATCTGTATGTACTTACATATATATGATGAATATTTATGAGTGCCTATTAAATTAAATTTTTTTTCAAAACTAACATTTTATTTTTGTTTATAAATAATTACTGTACAATAAAATCCTCACATTTGATAAAGACCATCAGAGAACAAAATGAATGGCTAAGTTTTCCTTTTGTCTTTATTCATAAGTACATATACATACATACACATATATACACACACA
The DNA here is from genome assembly GCA_963932145.1 of Acanthosepion lycidas. Classification (NCBI taxonomy): domain Eukaryota; kingdom Metazoa; phylum Mollusca; class Cephalopoda; order Sepiida; family Sepiidae; genus Acanthosepion; species Acanthosepion lycidas. The sequence continues at coordinate 43,505,209 of OZ010575.1, read as the reverse complement.
TATATATATAGAGAGAGAGAGAGACATACATACATACATATATAAAAATATATATATATATATATATATATTATATATATATATATATATATTATATATATATATATATATATAAACATACATATATATATATATATATATATAAACATACATATATAAACATATAGACATACATACATATATAAAAATACATACATACATACATATTGATTATTGGCGACTACGGTGATGTAATGGATAGCAGCTCGAATTGAGTAATTGGGGAGCCAAGTTTGAATTCCAGTCAGATCCATTACATTCAAATCAATTCAATTATGTGCTCCTTGGGAAAGTTATGAATCCTCTTCTTCTCCCTCCAGCTATCGGTAAAAAATAGCAGGACAGACCTTGTTCTGTAGCCTGGATGGCAACTGGTATACCACAGAAAGAAATAGCAACCTACTGCAGGAAAAAATCTGCCTCGTCAGATCAAAAGATACATGATCGCCTAAGCGTGTATTACACATGGCACATAACAGACTGATTGTTGAATTCATATTTGATTCGCACTCAAAACAAGAAATGACTTTTTTAATATCCCCCAAAAAAATATTTCGAAAGTTATTGATTTCTTTTTGTATGAAAATTAAAAATATTTTAGTCATCTCTGCTAGTGATAATTTTTTCTTGTTAAAGTGATTTCTTTTTTTTTATTGATATTTTATCGTTTAATTATGAATTTATTTTTATTGTATATCGAATCGTATTAAAAATCAAGAGAAGAGTAGTCAACACCGTCACCTGAAATTATCTCCCTTGTTTTATTTATTTATTTACTAATTTTTTCCATCCTGAAAGACTGCTTAAAACGAATTCCTTAACCGGCTTTTTGTGAATGACAGAATGCTTTTTAAGAGAAGATTTTCTCAGAAATTTTTAGTTTATTTCATCTTTGCGATTTCTCAAACATTGTAGCACGAATAGAGAAAACAATCAAACGGAGAAAAATCAAAGATATTCGCCCTAAGTTTTTCACTTACGTAAGGCCCCGGGTTTTCATTTCAATATTGAAATATCGGTAAGTAAATTTATTTTGTAAAATTGATGTGTCGTTTTCTTTCTCGGTCATCTTAATATTTATTTATTGAAAAACATTTTTTTTCTGAATCGGTAAAATTCAATGGTGTGGGTACATTTTTTTCTTGTTTATGAAATTTATTTATTTACAATAATTTTTTACATAAAAACTAAAAACAGTAACACTGGAATTCCAGGTTAAAAAAGATTGATCTTTTTCTCATGAAAAACATACAAACCTATTTTTTGTTCTTATAATGTAGTTAAACTGGATTTCCAATTTAATAAATTATCATTTTTTTTTAATGCGAATAACATCGTCAAACCTAGATGTTCAAAACAGCAAACTGCAAAAACAATGTCTTTTTGTGTGTGTTTTTTATCTCTTGGTCAGAAACAGAAGCATCTTTTCTTTCTCATTAGGTTGCTTTTTGGATTATTTCATGTGCCATAATATTTTCTAAACTTGAATTCTCACATTAATCACGCAGTTTTTACGCACTCCCACTTCTCTTGAATTGTTTATTTCCTATATTTTGGTCATGGTGCTGCCAAAAATTCAAGACATATTTGAATTGCAACCCCCTTTTTTTTTTTAAAAAAAAACAAACAACAAACTAATAATTATCGGTTGATATGTTTAATAATTGTGAGTAATAAATCGTGTAAAAAAAAAAAAAAAAAAAAAAAAAACTTAAATTAAGTATTTTGAAAATTTAAAAAATTATAAAGTGAAAGTTTGATAATTAAAAAAACTCGTAGGGAGTTACAACTTTACTTTTAGTTTTAACTTTACTGTTTAGTTTTTGTAGATAATAAGAAAAATATTTATTTGACCAAAAAAAAAATATATATATCAGAATAACGATTCCCCAAGCGCACATATTTTGGATATTTATTTTAATTTTATGATTGAATTTATTTATTTATGAAAAGAGAATTTGAATTTACGGACATTTAAAGGCAGTTTTAATTTAACAGGTGTTTTGATAAAATTTGAACACTTTTTAGTTTTAGTTTTACTTTTAGTACAATAGAAATCAAATCGAATGAAAATTTATTTTTAAGCTACGTTAAAATTATGCCCTGAATTAGAAAATACAACTATCTTTTGTTTCAAATGTTTTTAAATAATAAAAAAAAAATTAATAAGATATTCTGTAGACTTTTTTTTAAGTTGTGAAAAAATCGTTGATAATTTTTTAAAGATCTAATTTCATTTGATCACTAAAAACAGCAGAATTTCACAAAAAAATCCTCCAAATTTCGATACATCTACAAGGTAAATTCATACACAGTGAAAACTGAAAAGTTTTGTTATTAGGTTGGTGCAAAAATAATGACGGTTTTTGACGTTATACGTCAAAAACCGTCATTATTTTTGCACCAACCTAATAAATTCCTCATCTCAAAATTAGTAAGATTTCAAAGTTTCAGGTATATACCTTCAAATGGATAATTCTTTATGGCAAATTCAGGGTGGTAGTATACTTTTTTCTTTTGTAACTTTGACCTGTTATTACCCTAAAATGTCAAATTTGACTGTTTTTTGATGTAAATGAGTTTTTTTTTTTTTTTTTTATTGATGTACTACTGGAAAAATAGCTTATTCTCTGTTGTGCTGTAAATGTAAAATAAAACATAGCAAGAAGTTGCAAGATCTAAATGATAACAACTGTTAACTTAAAATGAAATGAAATGAATATGAGCAGTCAGAATTGACCTATTTCATTTTTGAGAAGACAATTTTTCTCAAAGTTTATAATCACATCTAATCTAATAATTATTGATTCCAGAAGTATTATTCTTCTTTTACTTGATGACTATATGATATTACATTTATAATGATTTTTCACTTATTTGAAGCCTGTAATTTACACTGTTAAAATTGGCTTCTGTCTCAATAGCACACAAGATTGAAAACCAACTTTGAATAGTCATGACATGGTTGCTTATTGAACTACCAAGATAAATTTGGTACCATTTTTTTATGTTTGGTCAAACTCTCTATGTCTGTATGGAAATAAAATTTTAGTTTGGAATACCTAATTAAACAGATTATAATAACAGTAGAAATTAAAAGTGGAATTTGATGACTTAAAAATTTTTTTCTCCAATTTCATCACTCAGTATATTAAAAATCTGGAAGAAATAGATTTTCAGTTATCAGGAATTAACTTAAGTGTTACTGACAGAAGAAGGCTATTATATTAATATCAAAAGTATTTTCATTTTTTTAATCATCTGTATGTTTTTTGAAGCATATATCAGAGTTCCAGACTAATTTTTTTCACCCGTTCTAAAAGACAACTTTATTCATTCCAAAAATATTTTGAACTATTCTGAAATCAAAAATTTATAATGTTATCATTTATAATTCTTAGTTGCATAATGAAAATATTAAAATGTTAAAGAAATTAGATTATAAAAGCTGAAATATTAAAGTTTTAAAAATGAATAAAACAAAAATTATTTAAATTTTACTGTAATTTATATAAAAAAATCATTTTTATTTAAACATTTTGGTTAAATCACCTTGAATTCCATGGAAATGTTCTTATCAATTTTTATGTTCAGTAACTTTGATCAAACTTTAAGAATGCATTCATTTCAGGAGAAAGAATATTATTAATAATAACAACAACAATAATAATAATGATGATTATACAATTATAAAGCTATAATATGCAATAAATCAAAAGTTCAAATGGCTCATCTGGTTAACTGACTCAAGTTTTGTGTTGAAATTCTCACTGGGGTCAAATGTTTGATTTCTCAAACAACTACCTCCAATGAGTATTTTCATGTGAAACTCTCCAGTCAGTTAACCAGAACCTTTCTTGATTTATCAGATATGAAAAATACTAGAGTGTTTATCATTTTATTTAAATTTTCCCTTGTATTTTCAATTTAGTTCGCGATAAGTAGAAAACGTAATATATAATGTTTTTGGTTAATAGATCAGTCAAGTTTTTTAACATGAATTTGAGAGAAGAAATATATCTTTTGGTTTACTTATAAAAGCAAAATTAGTTCCTTCAATTAGATATTTAAATTTAAGTTCTTCAGCATTCATGGACTACCCTGAATCCCTTGGAATTCTTTATTTAAGGTGTCTTGCTTAGTTCATTTGTGTCATGGCAGTGGGTGTAGGTGGTATTTACTCCACAACATTCACCCTTTTGGGATTTTTCTTTTATTAGTAAATATTTTATTTCTTAGTATTCACCCCCTTCTCTTTCTGGTGAGTTCACCAATGTACTGAACTTTTTATTTCTTTCATTTTGGATCAACCTATAGTTTTTCCATACATTTCCTTTTCCTGATAATCATATTTGTACGTTAAATGAATTTTTGGAGTGTTGGTATATCAACAGTATCATACAGTACTTGCATAGGTTCTTCCTTTCTTGTGGGCCTTTTTTCAGTAAACTTTTTTCCTTTTACAGTATATATCATTTTTCCAATTCATGACCTTATTACGTTGTCTTCCCACATTTCTTTTCCATTTTCATATCCTCTGAAAAACCCTTTTTCACTAATTTTGAAAAATTTTGTGTCCTTTTTGTTATAAGTTCTTATTCTTTTTTAACCTGGTAACAACTTGTCGAACACCAATTTAATTTTTCTTGCAAACATCAATTCTGCCAGAGACATGCCAAACGGAGTATTGGGATTTGGCATTATCCAGAATATCCTCAAGAATTTCTGTGGTGCTTCTTCACTCATTTTTTCATTACTTGCTTTTTTCCAAACTCTCTTAAAAGGGTAGTAATATATTCAACTGAGAACATTTTACAAAAATTTTTAAATTCATCAGTGAATTGTGTACTGTTATGTGATCCAGGATGCCATATCTTGCAAACAGTTTGTGTAAAAAAATTCACTGTAACCGTAGAAATTGTTTTTTTGCACTTAGAAATTTCAGTCCATTTAGTAAAACTATCCACTGCTACAAGATGATGTGATCCTGCAAAATCTATGTGTAGTAATGACCACAGAGTATCTGTCTTTGTATCTGTCAAGGTTGTAATTTTGTGGTATGCGATTTTGTTGCCAGAGCACAACCTCTGCAGGCTTTTACTAATTGTTCAATGTCTTGTTCTATTTTGGTCCAGTATACATAGCTTCTCCTAAGAGATTTAATTTTTGAAATTCATTTAATATTCACTTTTGTAATATGCTAGGTATTACTACTCTTTGTGCAAACATCAGTCCTCTGTCACATAGTGAGTCTGGATTGTGTTCTAAAAATTGTCTATCTTTCTTTTAGTTAATTTTTTATTTTCGAAATAAACATATCTTGTTCTGCTTTTACTTTTATTTCTTCCAGAGTAACTGGTAGTTTGCGTACTACATTGCATAATATATTTTTAATTTCTATTTCAAATTTTAAGGCTGCAATAACATTGTCCTCAAATGGTTCAGTATTTTTTTTATATCAATCTTGATAACCCATCAGCATGTTCTAATTTATGTGTACAGTTGGTATTCCATCCTGAAATCAAAATTTAATAAGATGTATCCCAGTACTGTAATCTATTCACTGTATGCATAGGAATTCCTTTTTTCAAATAATCTCATTGATAATAGAAGTCGATAGTCTGTCTGCAAATGAAAACTCCTTCCATGTATAAATTTGTGAAATTTTTTCACTGCAAATATTATTACTAATACTTCTTTATATCTGGCTGTAGTTTTTTCTGCCAATAGTACAAAGCATGTGCGATGGCTTTCATGTTAATGTCATCATATTTATGTAGAATTACTGCTCCTATACCATATTCACTAGCATCTGAAGCCAATACAATTTCTGCTTTTGGATTGTAATGTGCTAATTATAAGTCTGACGTTAGTATTGTCTTGATTTCTTCAAATGCCTTCCGACACTTATCAGTCCAGTTCCATTCAACACCTTTTTAAGCTAATTGTTCAGTGGAGCTCTCAAATTCTGTATATTAGGTATATAAATTTGATAATAGTTTGCTAGTCCCAGAAATGCTTGTAACCTAGTAACATTTATATTCTTAATTGCACTTGCCTTTGACAAATCTGGTTGAGGACCATTTTTGTCAATGATTTGTCTTAGGTACTTGATTTGAGGCAAAAAATAATTCACTTTCCTTCACTGAGTTTGAACCTGTACTCTTGTAGTTTTCAAAACATTTTTCATGTACCCAACATGTGGTTCTTTAGATACACTTTCAATTGATATATCATCCAGATACACAACTGCAAAATCACAATCTGCAAGCTTGTTGAAATATAGCTGCAGTCACTTTTATCCCAAAAGGAAGTCAGTCAAACTAATACAGTCCCTTGTGTGTATTTATAGTTGTTAACTCTGAACATTCTTCTTCAACTTGTATTTGCAAATACGTTTCAGAGAGATCCAGCTATGAAAAAATTTTACCAGTTTAAATTTGCAAAAATTTCCTCTGGACTTGGTAATAGGTAGTTATGGGGTTCTAAACATTTATTTAACCCTATCAAACAATCAGCACAAACACAGACTTTTTCTTTTTTTTTTCTTTTTATACACTTCTGGTGCTTCCCATTTTGAATGGTCAATATTTTCAGTTACACCTATTTTTTCAAGTATGTCTGATTCTTCATTGACTTGATCCAATGCTGCAAATGATACACTACATTTCAGTTTAAACTCTGGCATCAATCCTTTTTTTACTTGGAATTTTGCTTTGACTTTGGAACACTGACCCAGCTCATCTGACAGAACATTTGGAAAACATTTTTTTCAATTCTCCCTTTAAATTTTCACTGTTTTTTAAACTGGTTGCTTGTCCACTTACATTTTTGCAATAAATATTTATGGGTAAATCCCACAGTTCAAATAATTTCATCCAGTCAGTACTGAATAAATTTGTAATATTTTTTAACACATAAGTCTTAGGTTTTACACACTTGTTACGGAATGAGACATTACAAGTCATTTCACCTATAAAAAATAATTTCTCACCTGACATGCCATGTGCAATTTTCAAAGTTCTTCTTAATATAGGATTTCAATTTGCTTTCCATGTGGCTTTGTTGGTTATTGTGATATCTCTACTAGTGTCTAGTTGCAATTTTACATCCACATTGTTAATTTTCACATACACAAATTTTCTTTGGTTTACTGTAATTATTTTTCCATCGCAATGCTGTGTACAAAATTTTTTCTGTGAGAACTTTTCCTTGCTTTAGTTTGACAGTGTGACTTTTAATACTTTGAATTCTTAAAGGGACAGTTGGCTCTAAAATGTAACCATCTACAACTGAAACATGGATTAATTTTTCTTTTTCCACATTTTTCTTTAGCTTCTATGTATGCACATTCTTTTTCTTCAACTTCTTTCATATTACATCTTAGATTTAGGATTCTCTGATATTCATCTGATATTTTTTGTAGTGTTAGTTTTTTTATTCTGTTCACGTTTCATAAGAAATCTAGCATGTATTTCTGCATCTTTTTTTCATCATTAACCCTTGACCAAAAATTAACACTTTAAACATATTCAGAGTCAGCTCGTTTAATTTGAATCTTTCACACTCCTTGTTAATGATTCCAGCATATGTGACAAAATCTTTGTCTCCTTTTTCTCATCAGATTCATACATTTCCAACGAGTAACAAGCTTTTCTTGCTAAAAATTTTAGTCAGAATATTTACTGTTTCTTTAAAACAAATTTCTCCTGGTTTTTTCAGTAGTACAAAATTACAATATTTTTCATGTTCTACAAGTTTTAACTTTCTCAACAAAATTCTTGTTTTTTTTTCTTAACTTCCCAGTCACTGCATTCTTCTCTGAAAATTTGCTCATATCTTCTAAAATAAACAGAAAAGGTAATACCATCATCTGAATTGTAGGTGAATTCAGATGACATTTGCCGCCATGTTGGGAGTGAAAGAACCTGGTGAATTAAATTTTGTTGTTTCTGGAGTTCCAACAACTGCTGTTGTTGCTGTTGTATTTTTACCACTTGAGCTCATAATTCTTCCATGTTTTGAAGAATTTTTTTTCCCTCTTTCTCTTTTTTACAAACACCAAAGATAAAAAATTAAACCACTGTGGTTCTAATTTTTTTTGTCACTGTTATGATGTACACCAAAGTAAAAAGTATTTTTTCCTACTCTGGAAGTTTTGACCCCTCATTACTACTGTTACAACTCACGCCTAGCAGTTCTCACTGTGACGTCTATTAGGAATTCTCCTGACTGAATCCAACAGATTACCCTGATTCACTTGGAGTTCTTTATTTAAGGTGTCTTGCCTAATTTGTTTGTGTCACTGGGGTGTGTTATTTACTCCACAACTTTAGAAGCAACACAAATATTTTGGTACACTTATATGTAAATTTAAAAGTGTATTTTAAAATAGGTATTTATTGGGATGGCAAAAAAGTTTGTTCAGTTATTAAGTAAATTTTCTACTTAATAAAGCAAACAAACTTTTTGGCCAACCCAATATATATTTTGTATATTTTAGCTGATAAGTGAAACTTCAGAACATTGTTAGTAATTACTTTTTATTCACTAAATTGAGGAGTAATTATCCTTTTCTGTCTGAATTTCTGATATGAGGAGTTATTATTTTCACTATTTATATTCAGACTATTCTCCTCATTTTTCTCATCATTAATACATTTCAACTGTTGTGCCCTCTGGGTAACCTACAGGGAATTCTGAACTGAACCCTTTATTTAATCTTTCGGTGTAAACTGTTCTTGTTTCATTGTCCAAGTCTAGTGATATTTTGCCTAGTTCTTTTTAATACTGCTCAGTTATTGCTCGACCTGTTTCCACTGAGTTCAACTTCACACTGCCTGGCTCAGAGATTCAACTCACAATTACTATGTTACTAAATTCACAAACCAACACTTTGATCCACTACAGGACAATGGCCTAGTGGATTAATGTGTTGGTTTGTGAATTTGTTGACATAGTGGTTGTGAGTTCAATCTCTTGGCCAGGCAGCATGTATTTGGACTCAATGGAAACAGGATGAGCTGTACTGTAAAGAACTAGATGATATCCCAAGACATTGGCATTGGAATGAGAATAATCTACTCCTGTAGATTAAATAAAGGGTTTAGTTAAAAATTCTTTGTAGGTTACCCAGATGAATATATACCTGAGCAAAACCACAGGGCACAATGGTTGAAACATTTTGATAACAACAACAAAAATGGAGGACAATAGTTTGAATATAAATAGTGTAAATAATTACCTTTTTTATTTCCATATTGTGATTATGATTTGCAGTTGTTAACACCAATTATCTGTCATTACCCAATGATTAGATGCAATAAAATACATTATAAAGTTTTCATTTTTTTTTTTTTTTTTACTAGTTTGGTACTTGTCACTTTGCCTAGAGCAAGAAAACACATTTTAGATCTAAATTGTCTGTTCATTTGAAACACTATGTTTATTAGAAAATATGTTCAGTATAAATATAGGACTTCACACCCTTTTTCTTCTTACCTAGAGATTATTCTCAGGCAGAAACCAAAATTTGTCCAAACAACTGTTTCATTTAAATTGTGCATATATATATATATATATATATATATCTATATATATATATATATAGTTTTAAAAGGTGCTATATTTATGGGATAAAGTGCTCAATATCAGAGATAGAGCGTATGTAAATATAAATATAAAAGTGAACATTGAAGTCAACACTCAGAAGCAACATGCTGTTTCATGCTAGATGCAATCGTCAAGCCACGAGTGTTGGAATTTTTCTCAACTATATATAGGTAAATGGGGCATTGTGGGTAATCCATTCTGGCAATTATTTTTGCAGGAGTGGCTTGTTTGCTTATTTATTTATTTATTTGGGTTAATTTGTTTTACTTGTTTTTTATTTTCACTTTTTATTTTATATTTATTTATTCTTTTCAGTTTTCGATGTTTTATTAACATAGTAAAAAATTTTGAGAGGATTTGTTTAGGTCACTTATTTGATATTTTGTTCTGGTCTGAGAAAATAAAGCTATTTGTCCAATTTTTGGATTGATTGCCATAGTCTATTCTGCTATTTTGGTGGAGGACAGTTTTTAATTTGTTTATTTATTTATTTGGATTGATTATTTTTACTTGTTTTTGTTTTTTGTGTTTATTTTTATTAGTTCTAATAGTTATTTTTGAGGAAGTGATTTGTTAATTTGTTTATTTATTTATTAGGATTAATTTTTTCTTATTTGCTTATTTTTTATTTTGTATATTTTTATTTACTCTATTCGGTTTTTGATCTTTTTATCATTATATACTAGTAATAGCTATTTTTGGATTGATTGTTGCAGTCTATTCTAACGGTTGTTGGTTTGTTAATTTGTTTATTGTTTACTTTATTTATTTGGATCGATTATTTTTACCTATATTTTATGTGCTTATTTTTTACTTTTATTTGTTCTATTTTGTCTATTCTAATGGAAGTGGTTTGTTAATTTGTTTATTATTTGCTTGGGTTAATTTATTTTACTTGTTTTTTATATTATTTTGTTTATTTTTATTTATTCTTTTCAGTTTTCAATTTTTAAGTAACATAGTAAAAATTTGTTTTCATGTCTGCATTTTGAGATGAGCTTAGATCATTTATTTAGTACTATTTTTTCCTCCAGGCAAAGTTTGCAGGTTTTGGATTGATTGTTGTAGGCTGATGATCTTTACTTTATTTTCCATGATATTTTTGGTGTGATTTGCATTTTGTTTTTAATTTTGCAGATATACTTAAAAAGCATTGTGTTGTTTGCATATTTACTATTTGTGAAAGATGTTTTGTGTGCATAGTTTCTTTGTCTCCAGCGTCCTTCAGTTACTCCTATATATATACTTTTTCTTCATTATCTGGTGATTTCACAGTAACTTGGTAAATGACATTGTTTTGTAAACAATTACCGTTTAAAGGACGTTCATTCTTTATTCTACAGTTACATGTGTTTAATTTGTTCAGGTGGTTTCTTGATAGTTTTCCTGTTGTGCTTTTTATTATTTGTGCCATGTTCTCAGTGCAACTGTAGCTGATTTTTACAGTGTTTTTATTGAATATTTTGTGTAGAGTGCTTGATTCCGGGCAGTGTTTAAGAGTTTGAAGAATATTTTACTTACATTTGTTTTTATGTTTTTGCTGTATGGTGGGTTGAACCATATGATATTTCTCTTCCTGTTGGCCTTTTTTGTGCTCACCACTCACCACAGAGATTGCATCTAGCATGAAACAGCCTGTTGTCTCTGAGTGTTGACTTCAATGTTCACTTATATACATTTGCATGTATGCGTGTATATTTTAGTTCAATGAGACAACTAAAAATAGTTCTATAAAATTAAAAAACAATCTTCAAAAATTAATTCTAATTATTACTGAATAATTTCTAAAAAGTTCAATAAAATCCCATTATTATCTGATTTTTAAGATTTCAAAAAAATTAATGGTTTTTTCCTTTTCTTTCTTATCTGCAACTTTTATCTTATTACTCAGTCCTGGTAGGTAGTGTCTAGACTGAGTCAAATTGTACATGTGAGTGCTTGTGTATACAATAAATGGTACAAGCACATGTAAGTCACTCATGCATAACAAAGTGCATGCAAAGTTACATGCAAACAGTGTGTGATAGAGAAACAACTCTTTTATATTGGTCATTTTTTTTTTTTCATATTTTTTTCTTCTGCTCACATAGTTACATCTTTTATATCAGTGTGCTATAACACAGTTTAGAACTACTGACATACATTATCTTTTGATGCTTCTAGCTCTTTTAAAAGTTTTCACATACTAGTGGTTGGTTTCTCTTATACCTTGTATTTTAAAACATCATACTTGACAACTGATGGTTGTCTACTTTGGGACATTATTTCAAGTTACCAACCATAAAAGGCTTGAACCTGATTAGGCAAAATGGTTAGATATTTAATTTTCTACCACTTCCCAAATTTTGAAAGGTAGTAAAAAATCAGTTATATTCCTTGAAACATTTCTATAAGAATGTATGAAATGTTAATTCTTAAATGTCCTAACCTGAAAGGTAGGTTATCAATATTTTTTTCTTTGACTGCTTATCCTCAACATGCCTTGTCTTTAATTATGTATAATTTTCCTTTCAGTTTAATATGGCTGCAATATCTGAAGTAGAAGATGTCAAACCTGAGATGAATGAACCAAAGCCACCATGTAAATCTGTCATTCAAAATAATACAGCAGCTTACGCTGAGAGACGTTTTGGTTGTAACATTTGTGGGGCCAAATTTGTAAAAAATTCAGGTCTTAATCGTCATTTGAAAACGCACAATGATGAAAAATCTTTTGGATGTGAGGTTTGTGGTAATGCTTTTTCCACAGCAGCTACTTTAAAACAGCACTATATAACACATTCTAAAGAAAAACCGTATAGCTGTGAAGTTTGTAGTGCAGCATTTGCCCGTAAGGGTCAAGTCAAAAAGCACATGGTCAAGCATTCTAACACTAAACCATTTGAGTGTGAAGTTTGTGGGAAAACATTCTCGTTATCTTCAGTACTTAAACAGCACATTAGAACACATACAGGAGAGAAACCATTCTCTTGTAAACTTTGTGATGCAGCATTTGCCAATAGTTTTAACCTAAAACGGCACATGGTAGTACATACAGGGGAAAAACAATTCAGTTGTGATGTTTGTGAAGGTAGATTTTCTGATAAGACAAGCCTTAAGCGCCACTGGAGGACACACACTGGTGAAAAACCATTCCCTTGTGAAATTTGTGGGAATGCATTTTCACGATTATCTGTGCTAAAACGACATTTCACAATACATTCAGGAGAACAACCGTTCCCTTGTGAGTTATGCAAGTCAGCCTTTGTACAAAAAGCTGATTTAGAGAGACATATGAGAACTCACACAGGACAGAAACCATTTCATTGTGACATTTGTGATAATAAATTTGCTACACGTTCAGATCTAAAAATTCACATCCGAATCCATACAGGTGAAAAACCATATAGTTGTGATGTATGTGGTGCTGCGTTTTCTCGTTCATCAAATCTTAAACAGCATATAAAAACGCACACTGGTGTGAAACCTTTTGCCTGTGAGATTTGCAAAACTGCTTTTGCCCAGAAAAGTGATATCAAGAGACACATGCTGAAGCATACTGGTGAGAGACCATTCAAATGTGACATTTGTGGGACAAGTTTTACCCTTGCAGCTTATCTTAAGAAGCACATGAAAAGAAGACACAAGACAGGGACTCCTTATCCTTGTGAGATTTGTGGATCTGTATTTATGCAAAAATGTGATCTGCAAAAACATATGCATGTTCATACTGATGAAAGACTTTTCTATTGTAAGGTTTGTGGCTCAGCATTTGAGGAGAAAGCTAATCTCGAATTGCACATGATAACACACAAGGAAAATACTCAAGTTTAGCCCTCTGTTAGAACCATGGGGTGTTTGAACACTCCTCAAAATTTTTTTCCTTAATATTTAGCAAGTGGCAAGACAAATTTTCATGATTAGTTAAATAGTTTTCTGAATATCTGTCAAGTAACTCAAAGAAATTTCTGGTTTTACTCCTAATATTTGTGTGAAGTTTTATTTGTTTACTGAAAATGAAACTATTATTGCATATTTTGTATTTTTGAAACTTAGGAATTCATTTTTTTATATTGACCTTTTAACTCTTGAAGATCTTGAGGTACAAAAAATTATAGTTAAAAGGAACAGACATGAGGACAAAAAGGGGAAAACAACGACAGTAGTTTAATGTGAAAAAAATAAGAAAAAAAATAATAAGGAGCAAAAGATGAGCTAACCAATCATCACTCCTCACTCATCAGAACTCAATCAAGGAAAATAAAATTTTTGTGTACAACCAAATCAAAAAGAAAACATGAAATAGAAAATACACACATATCAAAAATATATTGAAATGGATATATCAAGATATTTAACGACAAATCATGTTTTGTCACAGCAACTATTCATGTTGTTTACATAAGGAAGGTTGTCTTGACTTAATGAAAATAGTTTCAAGGACTTTTAAATTATAATTTGAATATCAATAATATATTGAGATGAATATATCTTTTTAAGATGAATTATATTCAAACCCAGAAACCATTCATTCTATTTACATAAGAAAGATTGTTTTGACTTAATGAAAATAGTTTCAAAGACTTTTAAATGCTAATTTGAATTTTCAATTCAAATTTTAAAAATAAAACCTTTCAATCTTTTCATTTTTATTTAATTTAAAAACCAGAAAGAATGCTCAAGACAATATATAACAAGAAAATTATGAATTAAATGATATATCTATAATATTTTAAATAATAATAACCCTCCAGTTCTAATGCTGTGACAACAGTCCAAAGTACTAACGGAGGTTTAAAGAAGGAAGGAATTGTTATCTCTGAACTGGAATCATAAATCATTTCATAGACATTATTTCTTAATTGAAGGTTAACAGTTTGAGCTGCATTATCATTTTAAGGAGAAAATACATGAAATTTGTTAAGTACTTATTAGTAATAAGTAGTGCCGAAAGATCAATGGTATGAAGAATGGTTCAAACTGTGACTGGGTCACAGTTTGTTTTTGCTGTAATGCTCCTTGGAAAGCTATGAATCCACTTTAACCCATCCCATAACATCTATGTGAAAATAAGGCCGTTGAATTCTTTGAGTTCTGCACCTTGGGTGTTGAGCTTGCCAGTTAGCCCTGTAAAAAAATTTACATGCTACCAAAACCACAGCAGGATCACTTGATGTCATTTTAACTTTTTACTCCACAAGGAGTCTGTACAAATAACCAACATTAATTATTGTCTAATTATAATAAAAAGTATCCAAGTCTAAATGTTAAGCCTTACAAATTAAAGGTTCTTTTTACTCTTGTAAAAATAATTAAATATTTTTATTGGAAATAAAACTTCAATTAAGTGGATATGATCTAATAAAATTTTCTTGTGTTCTCAAATATTGCCTTCTAATTTTTGTGGGTGATTATTATGAATTAATTTATAGTTGAAGCAGTATTCTTACTGTTCAAATTAAAAGTGAGAGAAGGACTAACAGACAGACAGAGATACACACACAGAATTAATGGATTTTATTTTTAATGTTATTTTAAAATGATATTTAGAAAAGTAAGAAATATATAATTAAGATAAACATGTTTAGTAGGTTCATGCACTTGAAAAGAAATCCCAGTTTTATTCTTTTTTTTTTTTTTTTTACAGTAAAATTAATGTCTACTAATCAAGAAGTTAAGCAAAAGAAAATGTGCTACCTAACAACATTTTCTTTAGGACAACTTATCAATCTCTAGGCCAATAGACATTAATTTCACTGCTTTAAAAATATATATAGGGATGTCTACTCGAACATATATAAAGAATAACCCTGAATTTGAAAAAAATAATTAACTGCATATATGGAGAGTGAGAGAGGCAAAGGCACATGTGCATATATAATTTTAAATGGGAATAAATTCTGTCTTATTTGTATATTGTTGGAGATAGTCTCTTTTGTCTTCTTTTCTTTTTTCTTTTTTGTTTATTTTTTTAAAGAAATTTTTGTACAGATGAGAACAGAAAATAAGAAAAATATATATATATTATATATTTGGTTAGCAATCATTTTTCATGTTCCATTAAATATAGGCTTCCAGATCTCAAAAAAGGAATATTTTGTAATTTTATTTATTTTTTTTTTTGCATCCTGAGAATTTTTTAGGATGACTGGGTATGTGGAGAAACTGTCCATAG
Organism: Acanthosepion lycidas; assembly: GCA_963932145.1. NCBI lineage: Eukaryota > Metazoa > Mollusca > Cephalopoda > Sepiida > Sepiidae > Acanthosepion > Acanthosepion lycidas. Next base: position 43,489,404 of record OZ010575.1, on the reverse strand, counting down.
CATTTATTTTTCCAAGTGCTTTTGGCTAATATTAGGTTGGTGCAAAAATAATGACGTAATAATGTCGTTTTTTGACGTATTTTTAACGTCAAAAAACGACATTATTACGTCATTATTTTTGCACCAATCTAATACTTTAGTCATTTTCAAGTACCTCATATGAACACAGGTAAACATGTTAGTTGTATTCTGAAACTAAGCAAAAATTCCACTAAATGAAATTACTACTCAAAAACAAAATGCCCCTCACACAATACAGTAGTTTGTTCCCATGAAAATTACTCCCCACCACCCTTGAAAATGGCTAAAGTATTAGCCAAAAGAACTCGGGGGAGTGGGGATAAACACTATAAACAGTTTTTATTAGAAAAATAAAAGCTGATGTATCAAAATTCATTTCTTAAAAAAGAGAAACAATAACAAAAACAGGAGTTAACAAAAAATACATATTACCACAGCATGGTACTACTGAAACATAATAACAATTAAAAACAGCTAAACTTGTTTATCAGCCCTCTCTCATACTAAGAAATATTAAAGGAAAAAACATGTGCCCAGACTAATGTCTTATGCAAAAAAATTTTTTAAATATTATTATTATTAAAGGCTAATTACTTTTAAACACACCAACTACTCCTGATTCTAGAGTGATGGTCAGTACCTAGATGGGTGACCACTTGGGAATATCCGTAAGCTGTAAGCATGGATGTTCAGCTGGTGTAATGGATATTGGCTCCAATTTATTAATCGGAGAGCTGAGTTTCAATTTCAGTTGGGTTTATGCACAAATACCATTGGGAAAGGTATGGGGTAATTAGTAATTAAACGGTTATTATCTCAAAAAACATTTTCTGGCTTTAAATAACCTGCAAGGAGTTGAGAGGCCATAGAAAACAAATCAATCAACAAATTATTACAGCAAATAAATGAGTTTTATCATTAGTCTCCACAACACTCATCATAAAAATTAGAATTATTTTTCTGATAAGAAAACCTTTTAACATCCATAATTATAAAGCACTGAAATCTTAGGTTGATGTTTTGTTTTGGGAGAGAGGTCAAATTTTAACAGCATTAAAAAAAAAAGTATTGAAATTATCAAAGATAAAGTATCTTTTGAAAAAAAAAATTTCAACTTTTTTTTTCATATGGTTAGCCTTGTATGTCTTTTTGGAATTCCAGATCAGTCAAGTTAGAATTTTGAAGGTAAGAGTTCATCAATTCTGTATTGTCAAATTTCAAATAAGTGTCAGGGAAGGAAGCAGTATAAGACAGCATTGGAGTGGTCTAATCATAGATCTCCACTAGATGACCATTTTCATAAAGTTAAAATTAATGTTTTTGTGGTGGGAACAAAAAGCTGCAACATTTTTCTTTTTTTTTTTTGTTTTGGCTTTAGCTTTCCTTACTTTAAAATTATGGATGTCAGCTTAAAATAGAGACTGACAAGAAAACAAAAGAAAGACCCAAGTGGAAATTTCTTTTACAGTTGCTATTGCAGATGCATAAAAATAATAAAATTAGCATGTAAGTGAGTATCCAAGCTTTTCAAATGTTGATTGTTAAAAAAAATACAGTTCTTTTTAAATCTTCCACAAATAATTGAATAATTCTATGAAAACTTTTCATTTGTTTGCTTTTGTCTTTTGTTAGTTTTGCATACTAAGCTGTTTGTGGAACCCTTTTCAATGGAATTAAAATGACTCGTATACTATAATGTGAAAATGCTTTGCAAATAATTTGCTGTGAAAAATGATGGATTATGTATGTTTTATATATATATATATATATATATATATATATATATATAAGAGAAAGGGCAAACATTTTTGGTTGTAATGTGGATTTTTTTAAAAGATATATTATGCTTTATTTTCAATAATTTTACTACATGAGTTTCCAGTCTCACGACCTTCATCAAGCAAAGAGTGGATATTTCCAAGTATTATTAAAAGGAATTAATTTTTCTTGTTTTTCTCTCTTAAATATTCTCAATATTCGACATTCTCTTTTTTGTGTGTTAGTGGCCCAAATGTCTTCCTTGAACATATATATATATATATATATATATATATATGTATATATATATATATATAATTTGAAAGATTGCTTTTGAAGCCAAAATTGTTGCTGTTTTTTCAGTGGTTTGCTGATAAGGTGACATTTGAGGTAAGTAGGCTTTGGGGTAGAGTGCTCAATATCGAAGAGAGTGTTAATAGAATTAATTTGAAAATGTTTTTTCACTTAACTCATATTCTGTGTATTTAAGGCAGCAGTTGTTCTTTAAGGCAAATACAATTATAAACGACAGACATTTTGTGTCAATTAGTTTTAATGATTGACTTTTCCACATTAAGAATAATTCTCCTCAGACAAGGAGGAAATTCTGTCAGAAATTATCTGAAGTTCATTTCAGAAGGACATACCACAACCACACTCTCACAGAGACTCACCTGCTGCTTTTCGGACCATAGTGCCATAAGACAATGTATTAACAAGCAGTGTAAGGATCATAGTAAAAATTGACAGCTGCTCACAAGCAATACCAAAATAATGACAAAACCAAATACTAGAAATAGACTTATGATCCTTGAAGCAATAGTTGAACAACAAGAACAACCATCAATAAATTAAAAACAGTTATAACTTAAGAGCTCAATCCTTAAATGTATATAAAAAACATGCCACAGATCACAGCGCTCTTTGCCCATCTCACAACACTCACTCTTTCTATGAAACTCACCAATTGTATCTGCCTACCTTCATGATGACTTAAGCCAAAAGCTTAGACCACAGATTTCTTGTGCTTTTCTTCTAAAATGAATTTCATAATTTTGAAAAGTTGATCATTGAAATTAATTGATACAAAATGCCTGTCATGTATGTATATTGTAGGATAATTGAGTGAATGGTGTTCTGACTAGTTAAAATGGAGGAAACATTTACGAGGAAGCAAAGCTCTTTGACAAAAAAAAAACAAAAAACAGGTGCAGTCATCGAAAGGTGAAAAGGACTACAAGAAATGGGCTGTTAATGGATAATGACAATACACATTTTGTGTATGATATTTGTAGCTGTTTGCCTCAGTCAAGCTAGCCTGACTAGCCATATGTGTCACCAAACACCAAAACCTCCAACTGGCTACTTTTTTCTAGATTTATCCTGCCTTTCCTGTAATAAATATTACATATATATAAGGATGAATTTTCACTTAGAAACATAATAAGAAATACACAACCCCAGTTGACCAGAACAAGAAAATTAAATTAATTATCTACTATAAAAAATTAAAACAGCTAACCTTATAATCAACAACTACTCACCTGCAATATTGAAATTACAGAGAACCAATATCATTTATGAATTCACGTGCCCTTTAAGGAATTGTGTTCATGATCAAACCACATTCATAACTAATTATATTGGATATATCACTACATGCCTATCGAGAAGAGTTACATTGCACCTCTCTGAACATAGCTCAATTAGGACACAAAACACACATGGAAACCTACCGAAGTCCATTTGCAACACACTTGTAGAAAATACAAGTATAATAGCCTTATCTGCAGATAATAAAAAAAAAATAAATAAATGATGGAAGCACTGATAATAAAGAAAAAGCCAACACTGAAGAACATCAACTATGAATACAGCCCTCGGGCCATTTATTTATCTATATATATATATATATATATATATATGTGAAGAAATATACTCTTAAGGTGTGCTATATTTATGGGGTAAAGTGCTCAATATCAGAGATAGGGTGTGTGTAAATATAAAAGTGAACATTGAAGTCAACACTTAGAGGCAACAGGCTTGTTGATGCTAGACACAATCGTCAGGCCTGTTCACTTTTATATTTATATATTTCTTTGTTTTGGTTTTGTGTTCCCAGTAGGAGATGCATATGAGTTGTGCATTTGTTCTAGAACGCCAAGATCCTTTTTACTGTCTCAACCAGAAATGTCCAAATCTCATACCCATAGAGGAGAATGGATACAACCAGCAATTTGTAGAAATCGAGCTTGTTTCCAGTGTAGCTTTTATGAATCGGCACACAATTTCTTTTAATAAGCAACTATATTCTAGTTTGTTTAAATCTTGAATAACACCCTACTAATATCAACATGGATTAAGCAACTCTAAAAAGAAATTGAATTAATAGAAAAAAAGTTAATAAAAAAGTTATTTTTTACTGTAGTCAAGAATTCTACTAGTTCGTTTACATTATTTACATTTGGACTATTGTCCTAATCCTTGTTGTTGTTATCAGCATCTTAAAAACATATAAATATATATATATATATATATATATATATATATGCATTGACAGCAGGCAATGTAATTTTCATAAAGATGTGTAAGTACGTCTTGAAGCATATATGCATGTGAGTATCCCAGCTTGTTTCCCAGGAAACTTGTTTTAACACCCACTAGGTGGCATTGTATAAAGTAGTATAAACAGAAAGGACACAATTTTTTTTCTCTCTCTCTTTTTACCCACAGGAAATCATAGTGAAAAGAATTTTTTTCTTATATTTTTTCACACTCAGTAACCCCTTCTGTCTTAGTGACCTTATTGATTTATATATACAATAGAATCGCTCATATCCAGCCATGATTTTGATGTGTATATCTGAACTATTTGGGTGATATGTAACTTATTTGAAATTTGTTTTTCAGGAAATTTACTTTGGATACTTGCTTATGCTTATTTCACCCTAATGGCTTGTATTGGTGCAAAGGATGATGGGAATAGGAGGAAAAGAATAACTTTGGAGTTATCACAAAAAGTGGAAATTTTAAACATAGACTCTGGTGAAAGTTTATTGTATCTAATGACTGAGTTCAGCAAAGGAAAGTCAATATTGTATGATATAAAATCTTTCAAAGAAACTATTCCCTAGCGTTCACACTCTCACAATGAACACGGAAATAAAAAATATGATTGTGATGAAACTTGGACTGAAATTGAAAAGGTTGTCAGTTTTATGGAAAGAAAGCCAGCATTCAGCTATGATGATTGCAATAATGCATACAGAGTTAAAAAGTATCTTTCATTTAAAAAATTTCAAGAACAAAAGCAAAATGAAATGTGAAAAAAGTTGAGAATGACATTCGAAGAGAAAGTGTCATCATGCAACAGCAATTAAAAAATCCTCATTATATTGTTTTGCATATGTGGCATACATAAAGAATTTTCATTAACATTACATAATTTTTTTCTTTTTTAAAATCAATTCCGCTATATTTAACTCACCATTAGCTTATGTTAATTACAATAAAACATTGAAAGTAAATGTTAAACCTCATTTCAGTTCTTTTATTTTAATCTAAATATAACTCCTCATATCCGGACTTTGTAAACAATTCCACATATCCGGAAGGTCTTCTTAGTCCAGTTGTCAGAGAATCTAGTGTGTGTGTGTGTATATATATATATATATATATATATATATATATATATATATATATATATATATATATCTCTATCTTCAGAAGTTAATACTAATAGATGGAAGCTCTCTCTCTCTCTCTATATATATATATATATATATCTTCAGAAGTTAATACTAATAGATGGAAGCTCTATATATATATATATATATATATATATATATATATATATATATATATATCTTCAGAAGTTAATACTAATAGATGGAAGCTCTATATATATATATATATATATATATCTTCAGAAGTTAATACTAATAGATGGAAGCTCTATATATATATATATATATATATATATCTTCAGAAGTTAATACTAATAGATGGAAGCTCTATATATATATATATATATATATATCTTCAGATGTTAATACTAATAGATGGAAGGTATATATATATATCTTCAGATGTTAATACTAATGGATGGAAGCTATATATATATATATCTTCAGATGTTAATACTAATGGATGGAAGCTATATATATATATATCTTCAGATGTTAATACTAATGGATGGAAGCTATATATATATATATATATCTTAAGATGTTAATACTAATGGATGGAAGCTATATATATATATATATCTTCAGATGTTAATACTAATGGATGGAAGCTATATATATATATATCTTCAGATGTTAATACTAATAGATGAAAGCTATATATATATATATATCTTTAGATGTTAATGCTAATACATAGAAGCTATTAGGTTGATGCAAAAACAATATCGTTTTTTGACGTATTTTTTAACGTCAAAAAAAGATAATATTTTTGTACCAACCTTATATATATATATATATATATATATATATATATATATATATATATATATATATATATATATCTTTAGATGTTAATGCTAATAGATGGAAGCCATATAAATCTTTAGAGGTTAAGGCTTATAGATGGAAGCCATATATATATATATCTTTAGATGTTTGTGCTAATAGATGGAAGTTATATATATATATATATATATAGATAGATGTTAATGCTAATAGATGGAAGTTATATATATATATATATATCTTTCGATGTTAATGCTAATAGATGGAAGTTATATATATATATATATCATTCGATGTTAATGCTAATAGATGGAAGCCATATATATATATATATCTTTAGATGTTTATGCTAATCGATGGAAGCTATATATATATATATATATATCTTTAGATGTTTATGCTAATCGATGGAAGCTATATATATATATATATATCTTTAGATGTTTATGCTAACAGATGGAAGCTATATATATATATATATATATATATATATATATACATATTTAGATGTTTATTGCTAATAGATGGAAGTTATATATACATATATTTAGATGTTTATGCTAATAGATGGAAGCTATATATATATATATATATATATATATATCTCTTTAGATGGAAGCTATATATATTTAGGTGTTAATGCTAATAGATGGAAGCTATATATATATATATATTTAGATGTTAATGCTAATAGATGGAAGCTATATATATATATATATATATATATTTAGATGTTAATGTTAATAGATGGAAGCTATATATATATACATATATATATATATATATATCTTTAGATGTTTATGCTAATAGATGGAAGCTATATATATATATATCTTTAGATGTTTATACTAATAGATGGAAGCTATATATATATATATCTTTAGATGTTTATACTAATAGATGGAAGCTATATATATATATATATATCTTTAGATGTTTATACTAATAGATGGAAGCTATATATATATATATCTTTAGATGTTTATACTAATAGATGGAAGCTATATATATATATATATATATCTTTAGATGTTTATACTAATAGATGGTAGCTATATATATATATATATATATATATATCTTTAGATGTTTATGCTAATAGATGGAAGCTATATATATATATCTTTAGATGTTTATGCTAATAGATGGAAGCTATATATATCTATATATATATCTTTAGATGTTTATGCTAATAGATGGAAGCTATATATATATATCTTTAGATGTTTATGCTAATAGATGGAAGCTATATATATCTATATATATATCTTTAGATGTTTATGCTAATAGATGGAAGCTATATATATATATATATATATAAAGAAATATAGTCTTAAGGTGTGCTATATTTATGGAATAAAGTGCTCAATATCAGAGATAGAGCATGTGTAAATATAAAAGTGAACATAGAAGTCAACACTTAGAGGCGACAGTCTGTTTCATGCTATATGCAATCGTCAGGCCACGTGTGCTGGAGCATCTTTAGATGTTTATGCTAATAGATGGAAGCTATATATATATATGTATCTTTAGATGTTTCATGCTATATGCAATCGTCAGGCCACGTGTGCTCCAGCACACGTGGCCTGACGATTGCATATAGCATGAAACAGACTGTCGCCTCTAAGTGTTGACTTCTATGTTCACTTTTATATTTATATATATATATATATATATATATATATATATCTTTAGATGTTTATGCTAATAGATGGAAGCTATATATATATATATATATATATATATATATCTTTAGATGTTTATACTAATAGATGGAAGCTATATATATATATATATATATATATATATATATATCTTTAGATGTTTATCCTAATAGAAGGAAGCTATATATATATATATATATATATATATATATATATATATATATATATATATATATATATATATATATATCTTTAGATGGAAGCTAGTAGGTTGGTGCAAAAACAATATCGTTTTTTGACGTATTTTTTAACATCAAAAAAAGATAATATTTTTGCACCAACCTTATATATCTCTTTAGATGTTTATGCTAATAGATGGAAGCTATATATATATACATCTTTAGATGTTTATGCTAATAGATGGAAGCTATATATATATATCTTTAGATGTTTATGCTAATAGATGGAAGCTATATCTATATATATATCTTTAGATGTTTATGCTAATAGATGGAAGCTATATCTATATATATATCTTTAGATGTTTATGCTAATAGATGGAAGCTATATCTATATATATATCTTTAGATGTTTATGCTAATAGATGGAAGCTATATCTATATATATATCTTTAGATGTTTATGCTAATAGATGGAAGCTATATCTATATATATATCTTTAGATGTTTATGCTAATAGATGGAAGCTATATCTATATATATATCTTTAGATGTTTATGCTAATAGATGGAAGCTATATATATATATATATATATATATATCTTTAGATTTTTATGCTAATAGATGGAAGCTATATATATATCTTTAGATGTTTATGCTAATAGATGGAAGCTATATATATATCTTTAGATGTTTATGCTAATAGATGGAAGCTATATATTTAGATGTTTATGCTAATAGATGGAAGCTATATATATATATTTAGATGTTTATGCTAATAGATGGAAGCTATATATATATATTTAGATGTTTATGCTAATAGATGGAAGCTATATATATATATTTAGATGTTTATGCTAATAGATGGAAGCTATATATATATATTTAGATGTTTATGCTAATAGATGGAAGCTATATATATATATTTAGATGTTTATGCTAATAGATGGAAGCTATATATATATATTTAGATGTTTATGCTAATAGATGGAAGCTATATATATATATTTAGATGTTTATGCTAATAGATGGAAGCTATATATATTTAGATGTTTATGCTAGTAGATGGAAGCTATATATATATATATTTAGATGTTTATGCTAATAGATGGAAGCTATATATATATATTTAGATGTTTATGCTAATAGATGGAAGCTATATATATATATTTAGATGTTTATGCTAATAGATGAAAGCTATATATATATATTTATATGCTTATGCTAATAGATGGAAGCTATATATATATATATATTTAGATGCTTATGCTAATAGATGAAAGCTATATATATATATATATTTAGATGTTTATGCTAATAGATGAAAGCTATATATATATATTTAGATGTTTATGCTAATAGATGAAAGCTATATATATATATTTAGATGCTTATGCTAATAGATGAAAGCTATATATATATATATATATTTAGATGTTTATGCTAATAGATGAAAGCTATATATATATATATATATTTAGATGTTTATGCTAATAGATGAAAGCTATATATATATATATATATATTTAGATGTTTATGCTAATAGATGAAAGCTATATATATATATATATTTAGATGTTTATGCTAATAGATGAAAGCTATATATATATATATATATATATATTTAGATGTTTATGCTAATAGATGAAAGCTATATATATATATATATATATATTTAGATGTTTATGCTAATAGATGAAAGCTATATATATATATATATATATATATTTAGATGTTTATGCTAATAGATGAAAGCTATATATATATATACATCTTTAGATGTTTATGCTAATAGATGAAAGCTATATATATACATCTTTAGATGTTAATGCTAATAGATGGAAGCTATATATATATCTTTAGATGTTATTGTTAACAGATGGAAGATATATATAAAATCAATAATAAATATCAGGTCCATCTACAATTAACAATCAACACCTGAAAACAATAATTGAACAGGACCCATGTCAAAGTGTCAGAGAAATGTCTCAGATAATAGATGTCAATATTTCAACAGTATCAGGTCATCCCAATACAATTGACAACTTAAAGAAACTAGATAAATGGATTCCACATGAACTCTTAGAAAGTCAACAAATTCAATGCTACATCTGTAAAATCCAAATGATTCATCCATTGCTTTATTATATGAGGATCAGTTGTTGCAGTATTGTTTCTAGGAAGTGAGAGGCTAAGGCTAGGGCTTCACCGTCACAAGCTGACTTTCCTAAGATATACAGGTGCCGGAGACATGTTGACCTTTCAAATTCTTGCAGTCATCTCTGTGTCTTTCGTTGCACCTTTTCACCTTTTATAGGAAATAGAAACAAAAGCAATATATCACTGTCAGAATTCCATGCCCACAGAGTCTTCTGACCACAAATTTGTTATTCTGAACCAGCTATAATATATAGCTATAAATATCTATAACACAAGATATTGCTTCCAGCGTATGAATCATTTATGTTTGAATATCAGGGTTGTAAGGACTTATTATTAGTAATAAATAAAAATATAATAATAATAATGAATATTATAAATAAAATAAAATAAAACAAATAACATTAAAACTTTGTTTAAAATAAATAAAGCCAAAATAAGAAAAATATCCCAGAATGCAACAGGAACTTTTCTCAAGATGTCCATCTCTTCTCCCTGGGACATTACTTGTTATAATACTAAGTGATTTCTTCCTTTTATCACATGAAACCTTAAAACACTTGTAAGTAAAATACACACAAACACAAATAAATAAAAGTGTATGATTTTAATTTACAATTTTTTTGTGTTATTTCCGTGTATGTTTTTATTCCTGTGAACATGAAGCTATCCCTGCTGGTATGATGGGAGTGACTCCACAGGGTAACAATTTTGTTGAGGATCAGTGATATCTCTAGCTGTATCATTTGACTCCTTAAATAAAATCAAATTAATGTTTCTCTAACAATTTTTTTTTAAAAGGTCACCCAATATAAGGATCAAGAGCCATTCAAGGTAGAGGATTAGAGGTAAAAAGGACAATACAGAAGGTGTTTGATACGAACAGAAGAGAAGGCCATAATAAAGTTCATGAGGATAAGGTAAAAAGAATCTTGACATGAAGAAGGCAGAATTGAAGTTTCTCAAGGAAGCAACCACACAAGAGTCTATTCTATCACTACTCTGCTCTTACATCCATAGCAAATGTTTAGATGATCTGCATTCTTTAGTTCCACCAGTTTAGACCTTTACAATTAAGACATGTTGTGCTAATCAACTACATTTCCTACAAATTCCAAATATAAAGAAAATGTTCCATTCAAACAATTTATTTCCCAAGAATTGCTACTTTGTGGAATTTTCTCATCCTTTTCCACTCATGCCACACCATTTATCATTATCATTTTAACAATAACTCTCTACCTTGAGTTGCTCTTGAACCTTATACTGGATGAATTCTAGTATAAGAGAAAAAAAAGACTTATTCTCCACTCTGCACCCTTTTTTTCACAGATGCAATGTTGCATGCCTACTGCTATTGCCATCGCAAATTTTCATGACATCCATTCTTTAGTTCCATCAGTTCAGATGCCATGCTTCTTTCTTTTTTTTTACCAAGCAAGGTGGTAAGGATGCTAAGATGCAAGGAGTTACTGGAAGTGAGAGAGAATGAGAAGATGATGATGTTAGAAGGAACTGGAAACCCAATCCTGAACAGGAATCAAGGGATAAACCTCTACTCCTGTTCAAAAGACTGGAGATGAGTGTCTACTCCTATTGATGTTTTTCAAAGAATCAATTCACCTTCATTTCCTCAATATCTCAAACGTAAGAAGAAAGTTCCCCTCGGATTTTCCCAAGAACTGTTACTTTGTGGAACACACTCCAATGCGATTGCTTTCCTGAACACTTCAATCTTAACCTTTTCAAGTCAAGGATAAATCATTATCTATTATCTTTACCTTCACTCCCAACCGCCTTCTCTTTCACTCATATCACACACTTCATTTATCATTAGCATTTTAAAAATAACCTTCTATCTTGAGTGGCTTTCGAGCTTTGCATTGGGTGTATTTTAGTATTAAAATAAGGACAGAATGTTTGCTACAGAACGATGCTTAGCAAGCCAATCGAATAGACCAACATACCTCCTTACAAAGGCCTTATGCCAGTCTAAAGTAATTATCTCTGTTGTCAGAAGGAACAAATCTTCCATTGCACCTTCCGATTACGTCCCTTGCTTTTTTTAAATTCCGATTTGAAAACTGCTGTTAATTGAAGTCCTTTATTTTCTTGTTCTTGTTTTTTTTAACAAGAAAATTTGACATTTTTTCAATTTTTATCTTCCATTGTTTCAATCGTTCTTCAGGTATTAAGTCGTGAAAATGTTGATCTTACAAGACAAAGGTGAGTATTTTTGTCAGTTTGATTTTTTTCTCGGTTTAATGGCCGAAATACCCAACCATTCTAATTTTTAAAAAGGAACTGTTTTATTATAAAATCTGATTTTGATTTTTGCTTTCTAGTTTCTGCTATTAAACGAATTGTTTTTATTTAGGCGCGCTTATTTTTTTAATAATTCTAAAAAATTTATATTTTTACAAATTTTAGTTTTAACCTTCGTGTGAAATACAAAAAAACAAAAAGCGTCAATTTTCGCTTTTTTCTCTTCAATGTCAAACAGTCGTGTTAATTAGAAAAATAAATATATTTCTTTTTTTAGTAGTAATTGAAAAACCAAAGATGGAATTAAATTATTTAAAAACAATAAGAGACATTTTTTGTTTTCTTAAAAAAATAAATATGCGTATTTAAAAATTATAAAAAAAAAATAATTAAATGAAATGAAACTAAAAATAAAAGATAAAAAAATAACATTATCAAAATTCAAAATCTTCTAAAATTGCATTTTAGTAGTATTAATAATATTAATTTAATATTAAGTAGTAATTTATAAAGTAATGCGAAAAATGCATCGCAAATAAAAATTAATTATAAAAAAATCAAGCAAAAATTGATAAAAAGAAAATAAAACTAAAAACACAAGCAAATGAATTGTTCGTGAAAGTAACTCGTTTTTGGCTAAAATAGCCTACTTTTTTTCTTTTTTTTAGATTATTTAGGTCCTAAAATAAATTATTTAAATTTTAGATTATTTCTAACTAAAATATAAAATTTAAAAATATAAATTATTTTTTGTCTAATAATACGTAATTCTGGATTAAAATTCACTCACTAGAGAATCTAGCGAGTGAATTTTAATTCAAAATTACGTATTATTGGATAAATTTATATTTATATTTTAAATGACTAGAATCATTCATTATTCTAATTATTATGAATTTTTTTATACAAATTTCTTTCTATAATTAAAATTGTTTGATACACATAATCGAACAGTTTCAGATTCAAATCATTTCGCGTAAATAACGTTTCTAAGAGAGAAGACGTCAAAAATGAACGTCTTTTTTAACGTAATTTATACGTTGTTTGTAAATTCAATTTCAATAGATTTATCTTGCCCCTAAATAAAATGTGGATTTACTTCTGAAACTCTGAGTCGGGATCTAAGTCTTTTAACATTTTATTTATTTGTTTTAAGTAGCAATTGATTTTCCAAACAAGTTTTATTAAAAAAAAAAAAAAAAAAAAAAAAAAAACGTAGACATTCTCTATATTGAATCACCTTTTGCAAATCTGGCTACTTCACTTTTACTCTTTCACACTCCTGAAGATAACTAAAAAAAAACAAAAAACAAAGGCGGTTGAGCAGGGTATTTCTGGAAGTTAATGTTATAGCAAGCAGTCTGTAGTGCTCGATATCAAGAGAAATAATTGATAATAATAATAAAAATAAAATTAAATGTTCATTTTACTTTTCCCTACTCTGAGTTTCATGAACATCAGGTACTAGATTGTAAAATTCTACAATCAAGTCCCCTGATAAGTGGATGTAATCTCCATGTAACAGAGTGTAGTGACAAGATAAGTGAACATCTAATTTTATTTATTGCTATATATATTGATTGGAATAAGTTTTTATTATCAATAAAAACACTAAAATTATCCATATTGACAAATCTGTCAAAACAACTTTTCTGAAATCTTTATTTGAGGAAGATTAGCTGATTTAAAATTTAATTAATTTGATTTAGAACAAATATTACTTAGTTTTAGTTTAAAATATTACAGAAAAGCATTTTTTAACATGTAAATGGGTGTTTTTTATGAGATGTTGACAACTTTATCAATAGACTTATTGTATATACTTGAGTATAGTGCAAGTTATTTTTATGAATTTTTATACACAAAATGGGTGTCACACTATGCACAGGTTACTCTTTTGAAAAGGTTAAAAATCTTACCTTTTCAGTGACTAATTGCACTATATACAGGTAATTTTTTTCAGCAGTAGATAAAATTCTTGCATTTTCAGTAACTAACCTGCCTGGTAAACCTAGATTCTCACAGCACTTTTTTTACTACAAAATATATCTAGGATGATACTCAGTAATTGCAGTATTTGACTATGGTAGACCTACTAGGATTACTCAGAAGATGTGGTCGCATTATACATGAGCTATATGAAAAAAATCAAGTTTTTCACAAACTATACATGAAGTAGGCTTGTACACAAGTATATACAGTATGTGTGGGAATTTTTTTTCTAAGGGGAACATAACTGTAGCAATTACTTGAATATAATGTGAATGCCTTTTTTATATAATTTTTTTTGACTACCTAGTAATTTTAAAAATTTAAGAAAATAATTTAAGCAGTCTAATATTTTATTGAATTTTAGATACTTTGACTTTATAGTCTCACTTGTCAAGATGTTAGAAAATTACCAATAAATTTTAAATTTATTATAATTACTGCTCTTATTTTCTGAAATGTCATGTGGATGTCTATTTACAATTTTAAATGGACATGTTTATACATACACATAAAAATTCAAAATTCTTTTTAAAATATTGGGAGCCATTGAATTTTTGATCCTTTTTAGAACATTGAAATTTTGGTTAAAAATTTTGTTTTTCTTGTGTCAGCAGATGACCATAAATTAGTATAGGAAATTTTAGCATTTTTTTGTGAAAAACACATTGGTTTGTAAATTCTTGCATAATCAGATAATTGTTGGATTTTAATGAAACTTTCAGAATTTATTCACAACTGAATGAAATTATTTTAGAAATGTTTCTTTTTTTTAGAAAATTTTGGTAAAAACACTTTTTTATATCTATTGATTCTGAGGTTCAAAATTAGAAAATATAATAAAACATTAGTCGAATTGAGAAAAATTTGTTTGTGTGTGTGTATGTATATATATATATATATATATATATATACACACACACACACACAAAAAAAACATTTCTGTATATATATATATATATATACACACATACATACACACAGATCAGGATTATATTACAGACCCTTGAAGAGTCTGTAATGTAATTGATTCTGATCTGGCATCTCAATTTCAGTCACTTATCCACCACTGTAATGTGGCTTTCCTCTGTTTTTCTGGCAAATATTTTCATGGCAATTGTCCTGATGAATTTTTCTCCTTGGTGCCTCCACTGTATGAATTTAAGCATACTATTAGATTGGCAACTAGTTCTCACTATTTTACTATTGAACTAGTTAGATGCAACCGTATGTTCTATTCTAATAGTTTCTTTTCTCACCTATGGAACATTTTTCTGGTTTCTTGCTTCCCTGCCACATTCTACCTTCAAAAATTTAAATGCAATGCCAATCACCACTTTCTGAACTCTGTTCTTTTATTGTTCTTTCTCTTTGCTAAAGTCTTTTCATTCTTTCACTCACAGTAACCACAAGCATCTTAGATGCCTTCTAGATATTTTCTTCATAATGAGTTGGTTTCGTTTTTTTTTTTTTTTTTTTATTAAGGCAGCATTATTAAAAAATATTAATAAACCAGCAAAATATATATATATATATATATATATATATATATCTTAAGGCCAATGAAAATAAAGAAAAAATATACCTTTTGCATCACTTATTTTAGTAGAGATTAAAAAAATGAAAATGGAAAAATAAAGATTAAAACCTTTTTTTAGCATTTAATAGGGAAAATTTGAATACTGAGAAATGTGTATTTCTTAAATAGGATAATTGAACTTTACTTGTCTGTAAGCTTTCCATGGCTGAGCAGTTGAAAGCATACCAGGCTTAATATTGGTTTCCCTTACAAATGGGACATAGCTTCAAACACTGCCAAAAGGTACATTTTCTTTATTAAGACTCTCTGATGCACAGGCTGGTAGATGTAAATTTACACTGTTTAAAAAAAGTTGTCTACTCCAACATATATATCCACTAAATGTTTAAGCAATAAGGCATATAATGTATATGTAGACACATTTAAGGAATTAATTAAACTATTAAAAATGTTAGCAAAATTATTTCTTGTGAAAATAAGTTACTTGTTTTTATTTCTGGATAAAATTTATTTTTTTTTTTAAATTTTCAGGCTTTTTGTACTGGAAAAATGAAAGACACCAACTCAAGAATATCTGACATTAAAAACCGGTGGAGAAAATTAATGTCATTTAAAAGATACAAAGATAAACTTTCAGTGAGCGAGCCACCATGTTGAGAGATACTATTATGCTAAAAAAACAAATAAAACAACATAAAAACCAAAATTTAACATTTGTACTAACACATTAAACTACATTTTAAATCACGAGAATTTAAAAAAAAAATTCTTTTGGGAGATTGCTAGCCATATTTTTCCTGTATGAATTTTGAACATTTTTTTCTTAGTAATCTTTGACTTAAGATAAAAAAAATAACATTTGCAGATCAGAAATTTAAAGAAAGTTAAAAAATTTAAAAAAAAGAAAAAAGGCATAATGGAAATGTTGGACGCTCACACTGACCTTCCCAGATGTGATAGCAGTAAGGCTGCTTTTGAGCAGGAATCTTGTCGAGAAATGCCTATGAAATCACAACCTGTTGAAAAACCATTCTACTGTGAAATTTGTGGATATTCCTCTTCACGTAAATCTGATCTTAAAAAGCATATTAACACACATACAGGAGAAAAACAATTCCCCTGTGAAATCTGCGGCTCACTTTTCGCAAGTTCATCAAATCTCAAGATGCACTTTAGAATACACACTGGAGAAAAACCGTACCTTTGTAAAATTTGTGGAAACACTTTTGCACAGAGGACAAACCTGAAAACGCACATAACGACACACACTGGCAAGAAGCAGTTCCATTGTGTTATTTGTGGAGCAAAGTTTACCCAGCGTTCAACCCTCCAAGCTCACATAAGAACACACACTGGTGACAAACCCTTTTCATGCAAGGTATGCGGCCAAGCATTTGCTCATTCATCTAATCTGAACCGTCATGTGAGAACCCATTCTACTGAGCGACCTTACTCCTGTGACATGTGTAAATCAAAATTTTTACTGAAATATGACCTGAAACGTCATATGATTGTTCATACAAAGGAGAAGCAGTTTCGCTGCGATATCTGTGGGTCTCGATTTACACTACGTCCAACTCTTCAAGTCCACATAAGAACACATACTGGTGATAAACCATTTTCTTGCAAAATTTGTAATCGAGCCTTTTCTCAATTATCAAATCTTAAGCGTCATGCAAGGATGCATTCTCCAGAATGCCCTTAAAATTGTGATGTTATATAATTAAAAATTCAGTATTTACATGTGGATTATTGTCCACATCTTTGTTGTTGTTATCACAATGTTTCAGTTGTTATGCACTCCTGCCTTCATCAGGTGTATGTCACTCTGGTTAACTTACAGGGAATTTCAAACTGAACCATTTATTTAATCTATGGGGGTATATTCTCATTCTATTGTCCATATCTGGGGATCTCTGATCTAGTTTATATTTAGTACTGATCAGTTATTGCGCACCCTCATTTCCACTGAGTTTAAGTACACACTGCCAAGCCCAGGGATTGAACTGCCTATTGCTATTTCACCAAATTCACAGACCAATATTTTAATCCATTAAGCTATTGTCCTGTGATCTATAAGTATAGTCAGCTAACTTAATGTTACATCAAGCTGCCAACTATTTATGTTCTCTGTGAAATTCACAAAGTTGGTATTCTGTTGAGACCTACAGTCAGCTGCAGTGGCTTGGCATTCCACCCACAGCAGATTTCCTAATAGATATAGTCAACCCACTAGCAAGGAAACCCTTGTCATATATTAACTCGGGACACTTTGTGGAATCAATTCAAGGGTTTCCCATCCATAGCAATTGCATGATAAGCTTGAATGTGGTGAGCCTGTTCATTGTAGTTCCTATGGATGAGGCTCTGCTGATGGTTTGAAACTGACTGAAATCAGACCCCTCCCTTGTAGAACATACTAGCATTCTAATATTTAATCTTAGGGAAATGTTGACATTCTGTGTACAGACAAGAATCTTCCAACTAGAGTCTGATATACCAACAGCAAGACTTAGCTATGGGTTCACTATTGTCACCAGTGATGGTGAACTTGTACATGGAATACTTTGAGGAAATGACTTTAGCCAACAGTATGAGTGAGATACATAGATAACACCTTCATATTCTGGCCTCACAAGGAAGCTGTACAAATACTGCTGGACTATGTGAAGTCAATAACACCTTCGATCCAGTTCACAATGAAAGAAGAAAATATTAACCAGCTAACCTTCCTGGAGGTACTAAACACTTGCACAGAGAATGGATTCAAAACATCCATATAGTGCAATCCAGCCTTCACCAAAAAAATATCTCAACTTCAATTCCCACCGTCCATACAGTGTGAAGAAAGTAACTGTCCAATGCTTGCAACACCATTTAAAAATCATAAGTGGTGACCCAGATGCAAGCCAACAGGAAATGATTAGTATCAAGTGTAACCTTCAGAATAACAACTACCCTGAAAATATAACATCAGCATCTGCAGATGGAAACAGAAATGGGAGGACCAGAAAATTGCCACTGTCTGTCTTCCATATGTCAACGGCTTATCAGGAAAGATTCAGAAAATCTGCAGTTCATGCAACATCAAGACAATATTCAGAAGCAGCTCCACTCTACGGAGAAATCTCTGCCAAGTCTAATATGGAGGAGAGCATTAAGAACTGTATGTATTCCATTCCTTGCAGTTGTGGCAAAGAATATAATGGTTAAATTAGCTGCCCTCTAAAAATAAGACTGGAGGAACATTAACACACCATAACAAGGAGAGAAACAATTAAATTAGGCATGATCATGCACGGAGGGAAAAGGATAGTTATCAAACCCTGTGGAATGATGTGAAAATACTGGACAGGGAAGAACACTGCAGTTAGATATCTGAAAGAATCAGCACATATGCTAGGTTATGAGGACCTCCTTATTAGGCCTAGCCTAGAAATAAATATAATATGGGAACTGCCAACAAAAAAAAAGACAAAATGACAGCAAATTTTCAATAGCAGCAGCAGCTATAACAAAGAAGTTTCAGTGAGTGCAGTCAAGCATGGCCAGCAGCACTTATCAGTAGGCAGGTTAGGTTTAAAGCTCCAGTTTCCCCACACAGAATTGTTATATGGGATAATAGACTCATGGATTAAAGTGTTGGTTTGTGAATCTAATAAAGGTGAGTTCAGTCAGGCGGTATGTACTTGAACTCAGTTGAAATGGTGTGAGCAATAACAGCAATACTAAATAAGATATCCCTAACAATGTACGCCAATAGATTAAATCAAGGGTTCAGTTCAAAATTCCTTTTAGGTTATACTAGAAGATTGCAATAATGACAAGAACAATAGTCTGAATGTAAATAATGTAAATAATGATAACTCATAATTTCTCATCCCAGAAATTCTAAAAATTCCCTTGTAAATATGTCTTCGTAAATGCATGTTCCGAGAAGGATCTCAATTTTTGCAATATTTATTGATGTTGATTTACTAAATATTCAAATTATTGGTGTTCACATACAACACGCATAGATTAAACATTGTTCATATAAACACACACCTATATATTAAAAACAGTAATGAAGAGTAATTTTCTAAATTATCTTTGGAGAAAAGTTTTGCCTGAGATTTGTGCATCTATATGCTGTAAATTTGTAGAAAGCATTTATGTTGTATGTGCATAGGCAATAACTTTGTGTTATTTACTGACGTGACATTTTAAATACCTGTTTTTTTTTTTTTCTACTTTTAAGGAGATTTCTCTAAAAGTGATTTTTGTCTTCTGTATGCAAATAATGAATTATGCATGAATACAAGCATACAATACAAAGTGTACTAATTTTTTGTACTCAGATGCATTTAGGTAGGCTAAGAGCTTGACAGCTTTGGTTGGCAGTCTAAGAGAAGGTTCACTGATTTTAAAACCAAGGTAGATGGGACTCCTTAATCACTTTGATAACAACCCTTCAAGTGGCCAATGGCTTTGTCCTTCTGATGAGGACAGATGAGCTGTGGCTTGATAGCCAGCTTCCAGGGTAATGATTGAAAGATGGTTCGGGACCCATTGATGTTGCCCTTTTCCCAGTAAGAATCCCAGACTCCCAGCTGTAGGTTTCATAGCAAGGTAGACTGAACTCTCTAACTTTGTTTGGCAAGTCTGAATTCAAAAACTGTAACGGTTGTCCAATGAGGATGGGAAGAAGCAAAAGTAACTCATATAAGCATTGCTATTTTATGAAAGAGGTGTTTCTTGATTGATTAAACAACCACAGTTGGGATCATAAAGTCATTGTCAACTCCACAATTCTTTCGTTAGCTGCATAGTATATGTTTTGTCAAGACTACATACAGTTTGGAATTCAGAGTTGTCCTAGACTGGTTTCCAAGAAAAGCTGTAGAGCTCAGTCTACTCTACTATTTAAGCCATAGATGGCAGGAGAAGAGATGAATTTATATTTTTACCATGGATATTTGTGCAAAGATGAATGTAATGAAACTTGACTGGAATTTGAACTCGGCTATCCTATTTCTTATTACACTATCTGATACTCATTATATTACCTGCACATATTATTTCCAATTCAAAATTGAATACCATACACAAAAATTTTATTTATATGAATAAGGCATAAAAAAAAAAGTCTCCCCAGTGGCCTATTGATCAAATTATATTTTCCATAAG
The DNA here is from genome assembly GCA_963932145.1 of Acanthosepion lycidas. NCBI lineage: Eukaryota > Metazoa > Mollusca > Cephalopoda > Sepiida > Sepiidae > Acanthosepion > Acanthosepion lycidas. Next base: position 43,468,182 of record OZ010575.1, on the reverse strand, counting down.
AGAGCATTCTTTGTCTGACCTTTGACATCCAGATGTAGAGAGCTAGGCTCAAAAAACTTAGAATCTGATCTGAATTGACTGAACCAATAAAATAAAGGTAAAAGTTCTCTTTGGAAATGGCAGTGTATGTTTTTTTCAAAAGCGAATGAACATTCAAAAGATGTAAGTTGCTGTTTAGCCTAACCAAAGAAAATATATCTCATTAGCCATTTGGAAAAGATTAAGACAGAAAGTTGTGTTGCCGCTAATAACATACAGGGAAACATTCATAGTGAAATAAGTTCTTTGTTTTATTTTTTCATTCCCCCACACATAAAAGACAAATTTATTGTTTTAAGAAAAACTGAACTTTCTTTTTTCCTTTGAGTGGTACTAAATTTCTCTGTTGTATATAAAAATGTCTGTAACATTCTGCAGTTTCCCCATGTTAAATTATTGAAAATTGAAAAGATGCAAATTTCATTATTCTCTTTTGTGTAGAGTTAATTTAAATATGAGAATTTAGAAGCTAAAAAGCTAAAGATTTGTGTTAATAGAATAGTGTTTTTGTTTTTTTGTTTTTTTTTCAGAACTGAATTTAGATGTGTTTTGAATTAATATGACTTTAATGTAATCTAAGTCTTGGAATAGTTGGTAAAAGCATAGTATTCAAGTCTAAGTAAGAAAAAGGTATTTTTCAAGGCAGGCATCCCTCTTGAAAAATGAGTACAACACATATTTGGCCTTGTATTAGACTAAGGAAAACTTCATTTCATGAATATACTTACAGAGCTCATTCTACCTTGATGGATAATTGCAATATGAGAATTTATTGAACAGCTGATCAGTAAAAATATGAACTGCAATAAATCTGTCAAAAATAAAAAAATAAAAAATGAAGAGAAATGAATTAATGATGTTTTAATAAAAAATACAGGATCTTTCACAATTCTTGAAACAAAGCAGCGGCCTCTTAGGTGGGGAGAGCTTGAGATTCATGAGGACCATGATGAGGAAGAACAATGGTTTCCTCAGGATGGTGTGCTTCCTCACACTGCTAATGTCACCATGGCATGGCTCCATGAAAAGTTTAGGGAGCATCTCATTAGCTGCAAAGCTGAAGTGGAATAGGCACCTCACTTGCTTAACCTGGAAAAGATTTCTTCTTCTGGGGGTTCCTCAAGAACCATATCTACCAGAACAACCCTCACACCATTGCTGCTTTGAAGGTAGCCATCACTGAGAAGATTCAAATGATCACCCAGGAGATATGTGCACATGTTATCAACATCTTTACCCTCAACTGAATGGCAGACATTGGAACATGTACTCTTGGACTCCTCTTGACATATTTGCTTCATGTTTGAGACTAAATGGTTGCAGATCCTAAAATGTTATTCTTTTATCTTTCAATGAATGTAATTTCCATTACTCTATCATTTGTGGTTCTTGATTTGTACTTAGTCATTTTGTTTCAAAAATTGAGAAACATCCTGTATATCTACAATTGGTGGAAAAACTATTCAAAAGAAAACCTTTTAATTTGAATAAGTATTACTACGAATTTTGCTCAAACTATAAACAGCAGAGCTGTTTTAGATTTTATTTTTAAATGTCTTCACACAATAAGAGAATGTCATTAAAAAAAAGTGTGCTGAAATGCTATGTAATATCTAATCTCTATGTCAGTGATTGATTTGTTTTTTATGGATTATCAACCCTTTGTGGAGTATTCAACACCAAAAGATTTTGAATTGTAAGGTTTTTTTTTGTTTTTGTTTTTTTTTTTTCAAGTGAATATTACATTAACTATGTTTTGGACGTAATGATTTTTTAGATACAAATCCTACTATTTAACACAGTGGGAGAGGGGTGAAAAGATGAATTCCTACAAAGAGGGGTGGTAAAGGGTGTTGTGGAGAGCCATTATCACCCATATCATGTAGGGATATGACATTTAAAAGAAGTTCCTCTATGTCTTGTTTGTAAATTTTATTGAACTGCTATTTTGGTTAAAATTCGGATCAACTGAAAATGGCAAAAATAGTATTGCAAAAAAAAATTTTTTTTCAATCAATAAGATTTTCTTTATTTTTGAAAGTGTCAGTTTTGTGTGTGTGTGTGTGTGTGTGTGTGTTTGTTTGTTTTCACTATGCAAAGAACATTTCACTAATATTTTTATCTTCTGTTGTATGGTCAATTTTCTATGTAAAAATTCTTTTACACTTGTAATAAAAGTCCAGTCATTAAAATGTCTTCACACAAGTTAATTGCCTTCCTTTACTTTTTTCCATAGTTTAGTTATCATTTACATTATCTATTTTCTACTTTGAGTATTGCAACAAAGTAGTAATAAGCCTTATTTATTGTTGTTTTGAGAAATCTGATTGGGGACCCCGGGCAGTGCTTTGTGACCCTCATATCAACATTTGCTTTTTTCTACCTACATTTATTTATATATGTTAAAAATTAAACTAAGCACAATTGCCTATTAAAAAAGGATGAAAAGTTTTTGCAAATTTTGATGTAAATCTGGGGTCTTTTTTCTTTTCTTTTTTTTTATTTCATCCAAATCTGTTAATTTAATTCGCTCATGGTAAATCTTAAAAAAAAAAAAAAAAAACACTATATTAAACTCACTATTTTTCTTCATAATGTTGGATGTGTCAAAATTATTCAGCTTTTTAACAAATAAAATCTCAAGTTAATGTTAAAAATTGACACATTTATTTAAGATGGAATGATCTATTATGACATGTCACTAATTTGTGATTAGATACATTGCATTTATTTTCAATTTTTCTAGTTGAATTTTTTTAACTATATTGCATATGTTTTATTATTGTACATAATTAGGTTACAATGAATAAAATTTGTATTTTATATGAATACTATCTTATGAAAATTGAGGTGGGTGTGTTAGATTCAGAGGCAGGGGTATGAAACTCTTGCACCAGCCCTGATTTACTTATTCCTGTAGATTCTAAAAAAAAATCAACAATATTTATATGAATTGAAAGAAGAAAGAAGAGATTGCAAGTTACAAGATGGAGCCAATTTTGAGAATGATGTTTTGCATGAAATAAGAGGGACATTTCTTAATATTTTGAAACTTTTTTTTTTTTTAAATCTGGTAAAAAAAAAAAAATAATATCCCCGGTCTTAGCTTTTAAATAAATAACTACAATTTACAGGGGATTTTGTTATTTTCCTTCACCTTTTTTCTTTAGGTTTGTAATCATGTCACGTTGAAACACTGATTCTCATACAATCACTGAAGTTAAGCAACATTGAACCTGGTCAATACCTCGATGGATGACTGCTTTGCTTGGGAATAATGGCAGTTGATATATAAGCTTGGATGTGCAGCTGGTGTAATGGATAATGGTTCGGAATTGTTAATTAGAGATCTGAGTTCCAGTTTCCGTTGGGTTCGTTATATTCACTCTTAGGTTCAAATAACCTTTGGGAAAGGTATGAATCCACCTCTTCTCCTTCCAGCTATGGGTTAATTAGTAAAACTTGTTTCACTAAATCATTATCGCAAAAAAAAAAAAAAAATTACCTACAATCTAAATAAATAATTCCTGATTTTAAACTTCCTGCAAAAGGATTGGTACACCGTATACTATAAAACCAATCAACCAGCAACTTTTTTTTTATCAGAAGGAATTTGTGTTAAGTCATCATCTAGAGTTACCGCCCTTGTTCTTTGTTGTACTTTCTTTTCTTTTTTTTCCTTTATGTGTATTCTCAGGAAAAACAAACAAAACTTTATCGTGTGAATTTGAATATATTAATTTATGTGTTTAAGGTCTATTTACTGTATTGTCAGTAATTTATCAGAAGTGATTTATTATCTAGTGATAAACTTTGTACACGTTTGAAGGATGACTGAGAAAGGTAAGTGAAGCGATAAATTTTTGCGTAAACAAAACGACACTAAAAAACCTGTTTCTACTAAAAAGAAAAACTAAAAATGAAATAATCTGTGGAGCAAACTAACTAATTATTATTATAAATTTTATTTTTCCTTTTATTTCTTCTGCTTTGTCGGAAATCAGCAAAAAATGACAAATTGTTATGCTTAAAATACCCAATACCGTAATTTAAAAAAAGATTTATTCAAGAAAAAATAATGTACAACGAAATTTCATTTTGTTTGTACCAAAGTCATCGGAGGACTAGAGTTTCTTTAAAATACTGTAAAAATTTTACAGTAAAATTCAACTTGTCTTTCTCTTTATTTTTTATATATCGACACAGCAACAAAAAACGGACACTTTGTTGGTCAGTTAAAAAAAATATATAATATACGAGCTTAATTTTTAAATGTTCTTTGCCACAAAAATCCCGTTTCTTGCTTCTTGTGGAACTATCTTCCGGACTCTTGATTTCCAGTCAATTTCGATCTTCAAAAATTTAAATAAATGCAACGTCAATCGTTATCTTCCTTCTCCTTTCCTGTTAGTGTTCTTAAATTTATTTTCCTCTCCTCAGTTTCTTTCACTATCAATAACCGCCCCTTTTTGCTTCTTCTTACTTTATTGCGTTGCTTAGTGTGAAATGATAAAAAAAAGACATTATACACAGTATTTTACCGTACGAAAACATTATCTTGCTGCGTTATTTTGAAGTTGTGTTTTAATTTAAAATGTCAGTTTTTTTTTTGGGGGGGGGTTCTATGACGTCGACGCAATTCGCGGTATTTTTGTCTGTCTGCAAATAACTTACTGTAAAGGGATTTTTAACATTTGTGTGTCTTATATCCGGGTTACACTGTATTTAAGCACTATGAAAAAAAAACTGTGGACGCTAACGCTTTGGTACATACTTCTTCAACATCCCTTCGTAATGGCAAATCGTTTGCTGTGCATTTTTATTTTTTATAGTAAAAAAAAAAAAAATGCACTATTTCTTTCTCTTTGCAATAAATTAAAAATGCATATGCCCCCACCCAAGAAGCACAGAACACTACTCTAGCTACTCATGTCATGGTCCTTCAAAGTAGAACTGCTACTTCTCAGTTCTGACAATGGAGAATCATTAGAGAAGCTAAAAAGGCTGATAAACAAAGAAAGGGTTACCACTCCGCAATGATTATCAGGATGCTGATTTGGTTTGCTTTCAGTATTCCTTCTTGTAGACTGGCTGCTATCCAAAGCTCAAGAACTGAATCAGCCCTGTTACTTAAAGACATTGCTTGGAGAGAAAAAAAAAAAAGAATTTTTATGCCTTTACTGATAGGATTAGTATGAAGTGAATGCAACAGATTCAGCAGGAATATGAACTTAGCTTACAAATTCCACTGTCCTATGTGTAACACTAACTCTGATACACACATAGAAGAGGAGGGTAAATGATTTTATCCCCATCTTCAATGTTTTCTGTTTTTATGACTAGCAATAAAGACAGGAAGATACAACAGCCAAAATGTGATAACAACAAAGATGAGGACATTGGTCTGACTGTAAATAATGTATTTAATTTTGTTTTAATATTTACTTATTGGTTAATGTATTTCAATTTATTGGAACAAAGAAAAAAAAATTTTCTGTAATTGATTTATAATTTTTATTTTGTTGGTTAATTTTGTACAGTTTATCAACCTTTTGCAGGTTATTTAAAGCCAGAAAATATTTTTAGATTGCATGAATTTTTTTTTCTTGAGATAGTAATCATTTAGTGATACAAGTCTTACTAACTGGAGAGAAATGGATTCATACCTTTCCCAAGGGTATTTGCACATAAGTGAATATAACAAACCCAACTGGAATTGCAACTGGCTCTCTGATTAACAATTCCGAGCTATTATCCATTACACCACCCACATGTCCAAGCTTACAGTACCTGGCATTTTTAAGTAGTCACCTATTGAGGTACTGATCTGACTTGACATTGCTTAAATTCAGCGATTGTACAGGAATTAATGTTTCAATGTGATATTGCTGTAAGCCCCAATTTTTTTATTTCTCATATGATATTCTTTTGATAAAATATTGTTTCCCTCAACAAAATAGAAGATTTAACAATTTGCAGTTAATCTTTATGCATCTAATAAAAATATGAACTATTACCCATTAGAACAGTGATTATAAATAAATGATTATGCTTCAGTTAGGAATCTTATTAATTTTTTTTTTTTTTTTTTTTTTTGCAACTTGAACCTTTGTAACTGCAAAAACAGTGTGTCAAAAGGATATTTTTTTCATTGACACTGGTATTATTTTTAACTACCTTCATTCTTTAGCAATTGTTTTTAAAAGTACTGATTAGAATTGTAATAAAATTTATTTATTGTTTATTGGAATGGTTGGCAAAATATTGGTAAATTGCCAATCGATTCAAACTTTATAAAGTGCTAAATAATAAAGATTTCCTTATAGTTGGTTCACATATTTTAATAGTTTGGTAAATGTTTGTAAATTTATGAATAAAAAATCGTTTTCTTAGTTATTTCTTTATAAATTAGTGAATGATAAATATTTCATTGCATTAAAAGAAAAACTTAGATGATGCGTTTCATCTTCTGAGGGACTTCATCAAGGTAAATTATAGTTATAATACAACTGAATTAGTTTTTAGAATGTTGTACATATAAAATTATTCTTGTAAATAAGCTATTTAATTTTTTTGTTTCAAATTCTCAAGAACAAAAAATTGTATGAATTCACTTTCATTGTATGTTTAGATTTTATTACAATTCCGATCATTGCTTTTTAAAACAATAAATATTGTCAAAGAGTGAAGGTAGTTAAAATATCACCAGCACCAATGGAAAAACCGTCTTTTTGACATTTTGTTTTTTTTGGGGGTTTTTTTTTCATAACTTTTCTCCTATCAAAAACATAATAGTAACAGTATAACATTCATTTATCAAGGATTGTGCAGCTAGGTACTAACCAGATTCATTATGTCAGACTATTATTTAAAATATTCACTTTATTTATAAAAAAAAATCTATATGAAACCACTGTGATAACTAAATGTCAAAATTATCTAATATTGGACTTGAAAATTCAAAAAATACACCACTGATGTCCTTTGGTGGCATAGTAGATATAGGCATTATTTTTTCAAGTATTACAGTCATCTAGTGGTTGTAAGTTCATTTCCTGAATCAGGTAGTGAAATTTATCTACTCTGGTTCAGTAGAACACAGACAAAAATAAGACAATAATCAACATGTACATGATATCCCCTATCAGCCAGATGATGGCCAGAGAGTACTTGTAACAATCAAAGATGACAATACAAGCTGAAATAAGCCAAAGTATATTGGTAATTGCTCACATCATTTCATCAAACTTGACACACTTAGCTTCATATTTAATAAAGAAGAAAGGCTGTGTTGTTGTAATTATCAAATAGTTGATAATCATCCAAAAGCACAGGAAGAAGGGCATTTTAGAATATGTTTATCCTTCTTGAGTTTTGACAATTGAAATTCTCCCCTGTCCTTAAACTAGTCTTGGGAGAAGTGCCAATTCTCATGATAACTAAGGGAGGTGGTTAAAAATGGTGACTTATCTAAAATGTACATAATTTAAAAATGGAAAGTAAAACAAAGATTCTGTATTTTTGGTAACCAAACAGACTTTCTCATCAAAAACACGCAGAAAAAGCAACTCTCTAGAATTGATCATCTAATATCTACATATATAATTAAACATCAATCATAACTTGATAAATACTTGAAGTTAAACCAGTTCTGAAATCCTGATACAGTCTACTTTCAGATTATTACTTTGGAAATCTTCCAAAAATGCCAAATGTCCTTATGTGAATCCACTATGAATACACATTATCAATAAGAAACACGTTAACAGCTGCAATTTAAGAGCTGTGTCTGTCTGCAAATAATTTACTGTAAAGGGATTTAACATTTGATGCAAAGGCCTTTTCTACACCACTTAATTATTCTTTCAAAATGTCTTGAATTTCTTAATACATATATTTCTTTGAAAAGGTTAATTGCTTTTGTAGTTTTATAACAAAATCAAATTTCTCATTTCAGGTTTTGTACACATCAAGATTATAAAGAAGAAAGCATCTATTAAAGAAATTTGCTTAATTTTTAATGGGCAAAAAGAATGAAAAAAATAAATTGGGTTTGGTCGATTCTTTGTGCAACAAAAATGCATATACATTCTTACACAGGAAAAAATATATAAAAACTACAAATAAAATATCTTGTTAGGGTTTACTATAAATTTATGCTTACAGTTTTAGTTCTTCCAGTCTTAATGCAATGTAAGAAAGTATGTTATTAATATCAGTTGTTAATGCTTGTAAATATTTCTTGTTATTACATAATATAGTTGGAACATTTTTATTGCACTTTGAAAAAAGCTTTGTTTATAAACACACTAAAGACTTATTGAAAATCTCATGAATTCATTGATATAAAAAATATTAAGATAAATTGTTCATGCAAAAGTGTTAAAACAATGACAACTGCTGAAAAGAAAGCTTTCTCTTGTGAATTTTGTATCTTTGAATTTATAAGTGAAGCTGATCTAAAAAGACATCTGGTTAGTCATACAGAAGAGAAGCCATTCCATTGTCATATCTGTGGTGCCAAATTTTCTCATTCTTCTTCCTGCAGAAAGCACATGAAAAGATATACTGGAGAGAAACCTTTCTCTTGTGAAATCTGTGGATCAGCATTTGCTCGTAAAGAAGATCTTAAGAGGCATTTAAGAACACATACGGGAGATAAGCCATTTCATTGTGAGACTTGTGGATCAGCATTTTCTCAGAAGTCACATCTCAAATCGCATATTGCTACTCATACTGGTGAAAAGCCCTTTCATTGTAATATATGTGGTATATCATTTTCTCAAAATTCATCTCTAAGAAGGCACATTAGAACACATACAGGGGAGAAGCCATTCTCTTGTGAGATTTGTGGATCAGCATTTTCTCAAAAGTTTCAGCTCAAAACACACATAGTAACCCATACTGGTGAGAGACCATTCCGCTGCTACATTTGTGGAACAAAATTTTCCCATAATTCTTCTCTTACTGAGCATGTTAGAACTCATTCCAAAGAGAAAAATATCCCTTGCTTGATTTGTGGGTCCAAATTTTCACAAAGAGCTTATCTAAGAAAGCATATGAGAACACATACAGCTGAGAAACGTTTTAAATGTGACATTTGTGGAGCAGCTTTTCCAGAGTCATCAAAACTTAAAATGCATATGAGGATACATACAGGAGAAAAGCCATACCGTTGTCAGATTTGTAAATCGACCTTTGCACGTAGATCTAATCTTAAAGCACACATAGATATACACAGTAATGAAAAACGCTTTCTTTGTGACATTTGTGGCTCAAGATTCACTGAAAACTCAAGCCTTAAAGTGCACATAAGGATGCACACAGGAGAGAAACCTTTTCGCTGTGATATTTGTGAAACTGCATTTTCTAATTCATCAAGCTTGAAAAATCATGTGAGAATTCATACTGGAGAAAAACCATTCCACTGTGATATCTGTGGCAGGGAATTTTCAGAGTCATCAAAGCTGAAACGGCACATAAGAACTCATACAGGAGAGAAACCTTTCCAATGTAAAATTTGTGGATCAGCATTTTCTCGCAAATCTCACCTCAAAGTTCATACCACCATACATACTGGGAAGAAGGATTTCAAATGTGATCTTTGTAGTTCAGCATTTGCTCAGCATTCACATTTCACTGCTCATGTGAGAAAATGCCACAATCAAACAAATTGAAAATTGTAAGGCCTAATTTTATTTCAAAACTTGTTTACTCATGCAATCAAAAAATAAAATATTTATGTAAATACAATACAATTACAAAATTATTATCAGTTTATCTGCTAACTAAAAATGAAAGCATAAATAATTGATGGCACTTTAATTGTGAAGCTCATCAGTGCTCATTATGTGATAATAAAGACTATTTTTTTTACCTCCCAAAATAAGTCAACTAGTGTATTTCTGGAGGAGAGCACTTTTAAGGCATGCAGTCTGTAAGTAAAGTGCTCATCATTAAGAAATAGATCATTAATAGAACGCAAATTAAAAATTCAAAACCTATCTCCCCAACTTCAAGTTTCACAGATGGAATCCACTCATCAGGAAGTTAGATAATTCAAGTCAATTGAACTAGCCTCCTTTAAAACTTTAATTTGGAAGAGATTTTTTATAGTTTTATTTTATTTGCTTATACATAATGTGCAAGTATTTTATAGCAGCTTTATAAATGTCAGTAAAGCCCTGGTGTTTGGTAAGATTGTCCTGAAAATTCATTACAGCTTTGAAAAAGATTATACAGGGTATCATGGTAAGTGAGAACAAATTATAAAAGCAACAAAGATATTCAACAGAAAAAAAAATCAGTATACAACAAAAAAAAAAAAATACAGACAAGTTCAACTTAAAAAAGGGTTATTCCTTAAAACCAATTTGAGGACAACTTTGATGCAACTTCATGCCTGAATCATGTGATTCTTGTTCATGAGACTAACAATGAGATTTTGATATTGTTAAGCCACTGGTTGGTCTCCTGCTCAGTGACATCACATGTGAAGTCCAGAGCATTTATATCAGGAAATATTCAGATTTTTTCAAATACCTGATTCACCCAGTTTGTGCCCTGAAATTTTTTTTTACCTTAAGGAAAGAGGACTTTTGAAGTCTTAACATGTACTTTCTGATTTTGAATTAATGAATATTAATATCTTCCTTTTGACTTCACTTTTATAAAAGTCAAGTGGCAATGCTATGGCCTAGTATTAGGGAGAAAATATCTTGAACTGAAATATAGTGTCTAAGAAGGTGCATCTGCTGAAAAGGTTAGATCATTACATTAGTGAGAAAATTATTTTATTTGCACTTCATTTGCTGTTATTCTTACAATGTTTACTGTCATCAGGTGCTTCTTGATCTGGGTAAACTTCAGACAATTTCAAATTGAACTCTCTATTGTTGATTGTTCTTATTTTGCTATTCATGTCTAGAGCTACCTTGTCTAATTCATCCCATTTTCCACTGAGTTTAAGACTGCACTACCTGGACCAAGCATTGAAATTGCAACTACTATGTCACCCAATTCACAAAACTTTAATCCATTAGGCCACTATCTGATGGGACATTCCTGTGTGTAGGACATGGAATCTTAAACCTAATCTGCCAAAATAAAAAAAAATCCAAGGCTTCATTTATGCAAAGTGTTGCTTGGCTATTTTTCATTTGTACAAGTTGCAAGCAATTTTTCTTTTTTTAATCATACCACATTCACAATTTCTTCATCATTGCAAGAGTTCATTGCCAGTACACAGAGATGAGCAATTTGTTTATCTCTGTGAACTAGACTCAACTGATGGCCTAGAAAAATGTAACAAAATCATTGTAATATATGGACCCTCTGTCATGATTGAAACTTCTAACTATGAATTAAACAAGCTTATTTTATTATGCAGTTATTTTTATAAAAAGACTGACAAATATGTTTAGTGATAATTTGAATCTTTTTATAGTTAATGGTTTGGTATGAAAGGAAAAGAATTATTTCATGTATGATGAAGAGAAACAAAAGTTCAAGTGAAATCTTTTAATAGAAACAGATTGTATTAAAATTAATACTGAAGAAAAATCAGATTCTAAAGTAGGAGCTTAAGAATAAATATTTAGCAAGTAAATCTGGGATGTGCTGGTAGTGTAAAGTTTATCAGGATGGAAACTGGAATCAGTTCAGTGAGTTCAAATTCTGACAGTCTGTTATGTTCACATTCTCAATAATGCCTTCTCCACCTCTGGCCATTTCCTAGATAGCAAAATAGACTAAGCTTTTGGGTGTGGCAACCTGCCTAAGTAAAGGAAACATCTGAAAGCAAAAGTATGGAGGAGGAAATGAGAAACTACTATTTATCTGATGGGTGTGCAGATGGTGTAACAAATATTCATGCAGAAAATAAAATTGGAAAGATGAGTTCATATTCCGGCCTAACTTTGTACATTCACTTTTGCACAAATCCATCTTTTTCCTCATAAGCTTTTGGGAAATAGCAAAATATACTGGGCTCTCTCATCTTTGATAACAATCAGTCGATGAGAAGGCAAACTCTCAATTCCAAATTGAGGAGACAGTAACAGGAGACAACATCACTATCTGTCCTAAGAATACATATCAATTCATAGATGATCAGAGAAAAAAATAGGTATCTGTGGAGATCCATGATCGCTTATATCCTAGAAGGACATAACATTAAAAAAATGAAACTTTTCCATGAAAAAACAAATTAGGTGTAGTGCAAGTTACTAATTTGCAATTGAAAATTAATTCTCCGTGATTTTGCTCCATTTCCAAGTAATAATTTTCTTATCAGTGACTTCATTATTACTGTTTGGTGATAATATTTTTTTGTTAATTTCACCAAGAATCTAAATAATTTATAGTTACTTATCAATTACTGCTATAGGAAATTAAAAAATATTTCATAAAAATACATTTATTTCATATCAAAAATAAAAGGTATTTTATAAAAGCTGTGAACTTCTACGTAAGCATTCTTCCTCTATGTTTACTTGGCTAGTAGGAGAAGAATAATCTGGAACTTATTCCACATCTGAAGCAGGAGGATGGATGGGGACTGTTTGCAATACACAGCTGCAGTAATTCTGTAACTACTTTATTGTAGGTAAATCCACAGATTCACGATACCTAAGTTTTAAAAAGAATTTTTAAAAATGAGAAATCTTTCTTGAAGCTTTTATTTTAGTTTTAATTTCAAGCTAATAGATTAATATTTCCAATAAGCAAAATAATTTTCTCTATTTCAAAACTAACTGATTGGAAGTATTTTTGTTTTGAAATTACTAAAATTTCAAAGTTCTTTTTTTAAATATTGGGCATCAATGAATTGTATTAAGCTTTTTGATTTATGATTAGTAAATATAGTTTTACTTATTAACAATATCACCTAAAAGGGATAAATTAATACATAAATTTAAGATTTAAAGTTTATAAATTATTCTAATTCAAAGTTTTAAAAAATGAAAACAATTCTTGTAAAATTCATTATTCATCAAAAATTTTTTTCTTAAGACAATAGTATATCTTCTTCATAAAAGTAATTAAAAGCTTTTTTAATTAAATAATGTCTTAGTTTTATTGTATTTTTATTTTATGATTTAGAGCAGATTTTTGATAACTTAGGATCCTGTTTGACAAAAAGAAATTGATGATTTAAATTCTCCAAGGAGTTCTGCTTTAACTGATATAAACAATAAGAGGGATAAAGTTAATTTCTCAAAATTTCATAAAATTAAATTAGTGGGTGGTAATAGATGTAAAGAAAAAAGAAATATTTCTACCAAGATTTTCTAAAACAAAATATTTTTAAAATAATTTCACTCATTTGTGAATAAGTCTTGAAAGTTTCATTAAAATCCAACAATTATTTGATTTTGCAAGAATTTTCAAATCAATGTGTTTTTCACAGCAAAAGAAGACACTAAAATTTCCTATACTAATCTTTGGCCCACATGTTAAAAAGATTTTTAATCAAAATTTTGAACATTCTAAAAAGGATGAAAAAAATATAATTTAATACCAAAGAAAAAAATTTTGGTCTTTCCTCTTAATAATGACATAAAGATAAAACTTTGTCTTTATTAAGTTTGAGCCTCTTTTTTTTTTTTTTTAATGTGTTACAGTAAATGTCCTGTTCAGTATCAAAGATTTGGTTATCACTTACCTTATCTTAAACAGTTTTGCTGATGCACTGTGCATGAGTGGAGGTAGCATAATGACTATGTGATGATTTTTTTTTTAAGCTTGATGTAATGAACATGACATCTAAATACTAGAAAAACCGGTTTACCGAACCCGAAGGTATTTTTAAGTAGAATCCAACCTGCATGGTTATGTGCTGCTTTTATCAAAACAACGTCACCATATCACGTACATTTGGCTGTGATGCATGTTCTTGGTATACCCTTATAATAGTGGGCATCATAATGAGTATATTTGGATTAAAATATGTTGTATCCTATAGAGGTGCTAAGTCACAAATGAATGAAGTTGAGAACTTTCAAAGAAATTAAATGCAACATTTTCAAAAGGAATAAATTTCAACACGTGGAGGAATATTACATATGGCTTGTAGACACATCACATTGAAACATCGGTTCCAGTACACTCACTGAAGTTAAACAACATCAAGCCTGGTCAGTACCTAGATGGGTGACCGTTTGGGAATACCAGATGCAGCAAGCTTACATGTGTGGGTGGTGTAATAGATAATGGTCTGGAATTATTAATTGCAGAACCAAGTCCAGTTCCTGTTGGATTCATTATATTCACTTACGTGTAAATAACCTTGGGAAAGGTATGAACTCACATATTCTCCCCCTAGCTATGGGTTAATTAGTAAGATATGTATCAGTAAACCATTATTATCTCCAGAAAAAAATCTAAAAATATTTTCTGGCTTTAAATAACTTGCAATGTAGCTGTAGGAAAAAAATATATATATATTTTTATATAAAGAATAACAATATTAGAAAAGAAAATATAATTGTGTGTACACAGTTGAAAAGGATAAAAACATCTGAGGATAATTCCTCAACCCTAATTTTGATAAAATAATTATGAATATTGGATACCAACAATGATAAAGATATATTTTGTAATAAACATATTTTATAAAACAATTTAAGTGAGATTACAAGAAAGGAAAGATCCTTTTCTTGTTTGTAGTGTAGAACATGGGTATTTGCTGTAGAGTTTGTAAGTGACTTACTGCATAAATCAATAGTTCTTTCATTAAACAGCATGTGTTTGACCCCTGACTGGTTGGTTCAAAATGGCTGTCTAGATAGGATGTTAGTGCTATTTTTATAGCCTTAAATGTGTGTTTGTGTACATGTGAGTTAAAATCTAGTAGGTGGCTACTTGGGGGACATTTCTTTCTCCCAGTTCATGTTACTGCATCATGTTGCAACATGGGAAACAAAGAAGAAAAGGATTTATTAATTCATCTTTTTATAGTTCTGAACAGTGACCACTAGAAGACATATTGGCATACAAAGCAGGGTTAATTTCCAAAACTTAGCCATCACTTTGTTGGAGTTCTGTTCTCTTACCCAAAAATAATAATTGCAATCCCCTCCTGGTTCTAATAAATATTCATACCAAATATGAGACTTTTAATTACTAGAATTTTTTTCATACATACTGACATGTGTTAAAAAATCCTCACAGTATGAAATTATTGTTAAAATTTTTTAGTTTCAGATTTTCAAACTCTACATTTCATTCAATTTTGCAAACCAATTGATGAAATTTGAATAAGCTAATGTGTTTGGAAAAATACTTTCACAAAAAACCCTACTTCACAGTTTTTAGTTTTTAAACACACTAGTAAAAGTAACCGTACTTTGTACCTACCTTGCTTGTTTGCACATCTCACCAAAGTTTGTTTTTGATCAGTCATGTATGACTATTTAGAGAATATGACGGATGGACAGACTAACAGAAGTCACAGAATTTATATATATATATATATATATATATATATATATATATATATATATATATATATATATATATGAAATATATGTGTATATGATATATATATTTATATATATTTATATATATATGAAATATATATGAAATATATATATGATATGAAATCAGTCAGCATTATGTTTTCAAATAAGTGACATTAACATTTTTTTACAGTTTATATTTTACTATTTTAAAATTATCTGGTGAAGCCATGGATTTATTCGCGATAATTATAACATAAAATAAGTTTAAAAAAAATAATATTCAATCATGCATACAACCAAAAAAGTAATTTTAAAACTGGATCACATCGTTAAAGAGGGACAGTTTTGGGGCGTAGCAACAAGAATTACTTCCCTTGTTAAGGATCCGTTACAAAATGTTTTAGAAATTAATAAATAAAGATATTATGCATCAAAATTATTTATATTTCTGATGTTGTGATGCCAATTACTGCCGGAGGTAAGCAATTTCGTCTATTAGTTTCATTGACGTTTCTATTTTACTTTTTTTAATAAAAAAAAAAAAAATCCTCGTGAGTTCTTTTCTTGATGTATATTTATTTGTGATAGTGTCTCTTTATTTTTAATGTCTTTGATAAAAGAACAGTCCGAAGTTATTTTATTTATTCTTTATCCAATGAATGCCTAAAAAGATAAAAGTTTGTGAAGTTGTGTTTTTTTTCTTAAACAAAAAATAATACCCCATTAAAAAAAGTGTTTTGAATGAAATGGTGAACTAAACGTTGTTTACGGTTTACCACTGTGTGAAGCAATCTGTTGTGAAACGATTAATAAAGCGGTTTTTTTACTTTTCATTTTTAACTTTTCAATTTAATTTTTTCATAACTTTCAAATAGTAAAGATTCTAATGGCAGTTTAGAATAACGTCAATTGCATAATGGTCTTCTGCACTGATTAGCAAATTTCGTAACCTGGGAGTTTTTTTCTTTGAGTGGTGAATTGGAGCTGGCTAATGTTTTCTCAAAGAAAAAGGAACCATCAAGCATTCGCACGAATGGGAATCTGGATAATATTTATGAAAAATCAGAAAATGTACTTTCATTCTTGTTAGAACGTTCGAAATTTTGACATTTTTTTATGTGTCCGTGGCTGATCATAAATTTAGTATGGGGAAATTTGAGCATCTGTTTGTGGTGAAAAACATTGATTTGGAATTGTTGCAGAACTAGGTAATCGTCAGATTTTAAATGAAATTTCCAGGAATTTTTCACAAATGAATGAAATTATTTTAGAAACGTTTCTTTTTTAGAAAATTTTGGTAAAAATTAGGTACCCCCCCACAAAGACCATATGATGAAAAAAGGCAACAATCTTGATAAAAACAAAGTCTATCGTCAAAGTGTTTTTAATTTTGTTTTGTTTAAGAGGAAAGACCAAAGTATTTTTCGATTATTTTATTAAATTTTTGAATTCTTTCTAGCACGTTCGAAATTTTAGATAAAAATATCTTGTGTTTCTTGCGTCAGAGAGTGAGCCAAAGATTAGAAATTTTAGCATCTTTTTTGTTTGACATTACAATTGATTTGGAAATTCTTGCAAAAGTGAAATAATTGTCGGATTTTAATGAAACTTTCAGGACATATTCATTAATGAACGAAATTATTTTAATATATTATTCTGTTTATATTTTATTTTTATAATTTATTTAATCAAATGCTCTCTTTTTAATTGAACATCATTATATTTACTGGCCTGAATGTTCGCGAAATTTTGTAGGAAATATGCACTCTCTGACAGGAATTGAACCTGTAACCCTTATGGTAACCAACACATATCCTGTTGTGCTGTTACCATTCAGTCACAGAGAAGCATCTGGTTAGCAAAGTCCAAATTACTGTTTATAAATTTCTTGAACATTCAAGCTGTTGAATGTAATTAATACTGTTTAATAAAAAAAAACAGCATTTATTCAAATAAAATAATTCTATAAAAATAACATATAAACAGAAAATTTTTGTAGATATGGATGTTCATACACAACATTATTAGAAAATAAGAGCATTAAATTTAAAGCCAAAGTATCTAAAATTCAATAAAACAATAGATTATGGAGAATATTTTCATAAATTTTTTAAATTACTGAGTGCTTAAAAATTATGTATAAAAAGCACTTGCATTATATTCTTCAATTATATTTTTACAGATAAAATTCTCATCGAACAGCATTAGATAAACATCCATCTGTCATCAAGCTGTCAACAATTCAACAGCTTAAATAAACAGCTACCATCATGTTAAAAATTGCATTTCTGTGATATTTTAAACTTAAAGTAAATAATATTTGTTTCAAACCAGATTAATTATATTTTAAATCAGCTAATATACCTCAAATAGAGTTTAAGAAAAGTATATTTTATTTTTGGAAGATTTTTTTAATAAAGAGAATTACATTGCAATAAATATTGTGTTTAAAATACTATTGATGATTTCTTTACATTGGTCTCAAATGTAACAAAATAAAACTATACAGCAAATAAATTTATTCCCCTTCCTTCCTCTTCATAATATGATACTTATTCTAGTTGTTACATGTTATTATACACATAGAAACATCCATTTTACTGGACATTTTTCATTTACAGATTCTGATGTATTGAGAGAGGAAAATGCAAGGAATGGTAAAACAAATTTTTACATCGACTTCCAGCATTGAATGGAAAACTTATACAAAAATAAAGATGCTATCTCCACCCATGGCAGATTGCACAACTCACATGACTTAAGGATTACTGTCATTGTGCCTTTTTATGGACTGACACATACCTACAAGTGGCCCAGGCTGTTGGGAGATGGGTGTTTGGGTTTTTATAGTCAGTATCTCTAGATAGATTACCAACCAAGGCTAAAGAGCTTCTATCTTCCCATTAGCACACCAAATGGTTTTGAATCTAGAGTTGTTTTTCTCCTAGACTGATTGCCAACCAAAACTGGAGATCCCAGTCTGTTATGCTACTTAATCCATAACTGAGAAAAGAGATGGATTCATACCTTTCCTAAGGGTATTTGTGGGAGAGTGAATGCAATAAATTCAGTGCAATTTGTATGTTCAAATAGCACAGCTACAGAAAAAAGATAAAAATAATTTTATTAGAAAAAATATGGAAATCTGAAAAGCTGATA
Source organism: Acanthosepion lycidas (assembly GCA_963932145.1). NCBI lineage: Eukaryota > Metazoa > Mollusca > Cephalopoda > Sepiida > Sepiidae > Acanthosepion > Acanthosepion lycidas. The sequence goes on along the minus strand of OZ010575.1, from coordinate 43,449,520 downwards.
TTTATTCAAGCAAGGACATTTTATATAATTGTTTAATTTTGTTAACCTATAGCAAATACTGCTAGAAACATTATATTGTTCAAATGACCTACATTCTACTAAAAAAAATGTTTTCAATATTTATTTGTGAGTATCTGTTATACACTAATAATGAAAAAAAATACCATTAATCAATGCAGTACTGTATTTTGACTTGTAAACAAATCAAAAAAATTATCTAGTAGTCTAAACTGTGTTCTGTTATTTTAAATATGACATCTCCAAGAGAGGAGAAATCTTTTGTTTGTGCAGTTTGTGAATTAGCATTTGCAAATAGCTCTCGTCTCAAACGGCATGTAAGAACACACACGGGTGAGAAAACTTCCCGCTGTGAAATTTGTGAGTACACAACTTTATGGGAACATAATCTGGAACGGCACATGCGCAAGCACACTGGCGAGAAGCCATTTCATTGTGAATTTTGTTACTACACCTCGGCCGAGAAAACAGCTCTCAAAATGCACATGGAAAAGCATGTAGGGGAGAAACCATTCCACTGTGAAATCTGCAATTTTAAATTTACCCAGTTGTCGACACTTAAAATGCACATGAACACTCACTCTAAAGAGAAACCATTTCAGTGTGAGTTTTGTGAATATACAACTGCACGGAAAGCTGATTTTAAGAGACACATGAGCACACACACTGGAGAGAAACCATTTGAATGTGAATTCTGTGATTATGCCTCTGCACAGAAAACCGCTCTCAAGAGACATATGAGCATGCATACTGGAGAAAAACCATTTCACTGTGAGGTCTGTGAGTATACCACTTCACAGAAATCTAATCTCAAAAACCATATGCGTATACATACTGGTGAGAAACCGTTCCTCTGTAAGGTTTGTCAGTTAGCTTTTTCCCAATCCTCAAGTCTTAAACTGCATATAAAAAAACACGCAGAGAAGACATGATTCCAATGTGTGATTTGCAAGTACACAACCATGTGGAAGTCTGAGCTAAAATTACACATAAGCATTCAGACTGAAGAGAAACTATTCGACTGTAGAATTTGTGGATATGCAGTAGCATAAAATTTGCTACTGAAAGAGCAAATGCATTTTCACAGTGGAGAGAAACTGGCTGTAAAGTTTGTGGTGTGACGTGCAGATCTAATTCAAAAAGACATTCAATTAAACATTAAAAATCAGAAACATTGTTATTTGCACCAGAATATTTGTATAGCATACATATTTTTGGGAAAACTGTGCCTACATATAATTTTTTTGAAAAAAAACTGAGGAGCATTTTGTCCTGTTTCCTTACAGCTACTCATGAATATGATGGATTCAGATATTTTGCATATATTTAAACATAAAAATGAGAAGCAGTTTTACTGATATTTGTTATCTATTTTTCAGATTGTAGGAATTTTTTTTTTTTAAATAGTAATTGTTTAGTGATACACATTAATTATAACCCATAGCTGGAGGGAGAAGAGTTACATTCATACCTTTCCTAAGGGTATTTACGTGTAAGGGAATGTAACAAACCCAACAGGAATTTGGAAGTTGGCTCTATGACTAACAATTTCAAGCCATTATCCATTACATCACCTGCACATCCAAGCTTACAGCACCTGGTATTCCCAAGCAGTCATCTATCTAGGTAACTTTGATGATTATACAGGGACCAGTGTTTCAACGTGATGTGGTCGTAAGCCTGATATTTATTTATAGATATTTTCTTGGTATACAAATTTTGGTAAGACTATTGGGATTTATATATTTATTTTTATTTTTTTTATCTAGTAGATGTTTTTGGAAGCTTAGATAATGACCTACATATGGTGTCTTTCAAAGATCCTTGCTCTTCTGAATGTTGCTGGTCAGGTTCTCCTTTACATAGTATATTAAAGAATCATAATCAATACCAGTGATCCTCTTCTGAGCACGTCACCACCTTCTAACCAATTTTGGTCATTATTTATATGAATGTCCTCTGTATATTAATAATATAGTGAAATCCTCATCTTTAGATATTGTTGTAACCAAGGGAAGGTTATTGAATAGAATAATCACATAAAGGTTGGTAATGAACAATAATACTTAGGACAAGAACAACACTTATAAGATTCGCCAATGGCATGTAGAAGTAGTCAACTGCTAGAAGTGAGTCAAATGAATTCCACAATGAATCTCCATCTCTAGACCAACATACAGTATTTACTACTGTATTTATATGAATGAGCATATATTCATTATCGTCCATAGGTATGTTACAACAGATATATACATGTAATAAATTTTGGATAAAAACGTGTTAAAATATATTTGATAACACCTAATATATAATAATCATATTAATAATGTGAGTGTTGAAAAATTCTTGGCTTGACCAAATTACCCAAATCTAACAAAATGATCAAGTATTTAAATTATTTAGATCCCTTCTTGGTCAGAGAGAACTTTCAGCACCGAATTCAAAAGTGAAATCATAATCTTTAGACATGTGCATGAAATAAGCTTCAGAGCAACGGTCTATAAAAAAAATATTTTTCATAGAATTTATTGAATTGATTAGAAGTTTATTTTTGTTTTGGTCTCTTTTTATAGCAACTCATGAAAGTGACAAATTCAAAAATTTTACAGGGATGTACTCTTACATTGTCTTAATGGAGGCTGATTGCATTCACTTTGTAGTAATATCCTTAGGAAAGGCAAGAGTCTGCTTGTCTCCATAGCTGTGTCCAGATAGTACAGCAGACTGCTCTCTGGTCTTAGTTGGCAACTGGTCTAGGAAATGCACAACTTTGATTCCAAACCAGGACTAGAGCTCCAAAGATGAATTGGTGGTAAACTATCTTTTTGGCAGATCTACAGCTAAAAAGTCTGCTAGTTTTGTACCAGTGGAGGCTAATGACTTCAGACACTGTGCAAGTGCGATTGACACTCTGCGGTTGTTTTGCCACTTAATACATAAAGGTTCCTGTTATGAAAAACTGCAGGACAATGATTTTTTTAAAAATATCAATGCTGGAAATAATGCTTTATGAAATTCTGTATGATGATCATAGGGTATTGAAGAAAAAGGATCCAGGTGCAGCAAAGTGCAAATAAAATAATTATATAAACAGGATTAGTTACTTCTTTTACATTTTTGTAATCATAACATTTTTTTTTAGCTTATGGTCAAATCATGCTGAAATGCTGGTTCTTGCTTGCTCACTAAGGTTAAGCATTGTCAAGGCCACTCAGTACTTAAATATGGGACTACTTGGAACACTGGGTACTGTATGTGAAAACTGTGTGGGCATGAGTCTAACAACTTCATTCCATAAAAATTTACTTGCTATGGATTTCTTTGTTTGTTTTTATGACTTATCAACCCTTTGCAAGTTATTTAAAGCCAGAAAACAGTTTTATATTGTAAGAATGTTTTAGAGATAATGAATTATTGATAAAATCTTATGAATTAAACCATAGGTGGAGAGAGAAAAGTGGATTCATATTTCTCTTAAAGGTATTTGCACAGAAGGGAATATAATAAACTCGACTGGAATTGAAACTCAGCTTTCAGATTCCATTCCATTATCTGTTACACCACATGCACATCCAACATTGATTGTTTTGCACTTAAATGGTAACTCATCTATGTACTAATCAAGCTTGATGCTGCTTAACTTAAGTTATCATGCAAGAACCAGTGTTTAAACATAACTTGGCCAAAAGCAAAGAAAGAAGAAGCAAAAGAAGAATTCTGTTACTAGTTTCTCATGTGATTAAAAAGGAGAAATAAGACTAACCATATAATGAAAGAAGAGTTATAATTTCTTCTCTTTTCAATTTACTACAATTTGACTCTTCCATAGGTTTTGACATCGTTTCAGCATGTTTTGATTGTTTCTGTGATTGATGATGTTTATCTTTGGTGATCATACAAGAACCAGTATTTCAGTGTGATATAGCTGTAAGCCTTAATTGCTATGGAAACCACAGCAGCAATGCTTAGTGTTGTTAAGTACTGGAGCATTTAGGTCGACTTGAGATAGACTCTCTTTTTTTTTTTTTTCTGGCATATTTTCTAATCATTTTTTATGTTCATTCTTATCTCTTCAATATTTATTCTTCTTTTCATACTTATATTCTTCTATTTCATCTTCCTGCTACACATTTTTCATCTTTTTAGCACATATTCTTTATGGAAGTCAGTAAAAAAAAACACCATCTTTTGTAATCACAAAGCTAGAGACTTTCATCTTATTTTCAGTTTTGATGATGCTGCTAGAAAAAAAATCACAAAATTTCTTAAATATTTTGAAATATTTTTCAATAACCTTTAATGTGTTTCAGACAGACAGGCTAGATCAAGATAGATTTGTTTAGAATCAACTCCAATAATAACAGTTAGATGTATATGGGTAGACACTATTAAAACAGCCCAAGCAACATGGTGATTTCCATGTAGCATGCTTTGAAATTAGCACTTTATCTTGTGTTTTTAATCAAGGAATGGTTGGATTTTCATACCATGTCAATCAATAATAGACTTCTGAATGCTCAAAGAGCCTTGAAAGCCATTCTTGACTTTGGTGATGAATTTGATAACACTGGCAGTAGGCCTAGAGTAATAAACAAGAACATGTGGTTAATATATTTTTAGCAATTTTATTGCATTTGGTTTTCATGGAAATTGACCAAAACTAGCTATCTATAAATAAAAATCTTAAACAGCTTGCACATATTCCTACCAATACATATACAAACATTCACACTATATATATATATATATAATATATATATATTATAAAAACATTTATACACATAAAATCATAAAAATATGCCATATATATATATATATATATATATATATATATATATATATATATATATTAATGTTCTTTTGGGCAGCAACCTTTCTTTCAAGCATATTTCATTGAAAACAGTCAACAAGGAAGATTTAATTAATCTTTTATTTAGTTTTTCCAGCATTCTAGCATTTTTTCATTTTTCAGGGGTTAAAGAAATATAACTTTAAAAATCAGAAGGTCAATTAATATACGGAACCTTACATGGAATGGCTCATGATAAAACATAATAGACATTCATTGTCTGTTACATTTAACAATATATATATATATATATATATATATATATATAAGGTTAATTCTCAGAGTTGAATCAGACCAGAAAACAGTAGAATTAAATGTGTTCAATACACGTATCAAAAGAAATAGAAATAAAAGTAAAAATAACATGTAGAGCATTTAACTTTAAAAATCAGGAGGTCAATTAAAATATGTGACCTTGGTTTCAACCTGATGGTCTCTTCAGCTGATATTTTTAAAAATGACCACATGTACATTGCAGTGAATTTGCTCAGATAAGACTGGAGTTTTATTTGCAAACTATTTCCTCCTCCTCCTTATTGCCATAAGATTTCCCCTGTGGGTCACAGCTTCACTATGCTAGATGTTGCTACTGTAGTTTCTGTTACACACAGGTTTTTACATGAAGTTGCTAAATCCAACCAGTTTTGAATTCAGAGTTATACTTCTAAATTGGTTGCTCACAAAGGCTAGAAATCCCAGTCTCCTATACTATTGAATCCATAGCTGATAGTAGAAGAGATGGATTCATACTTTTCCCAAGGTTATTTGTGCAAAAATGGATGCAATGAAACAGACACAGCTGGAATTTGAACTTGGCATGCTCTGATTTCATTTTCTGCACCAATAACTGCTATGCAGCACAAGTATTTACCTCACCTTCCATTAGTCCTGTGAAGAATTGTTGCTGTATTAGTACCATGGGATTTTCAAATACCTCATTTAAAATAATAAACATGTGTCATTTAGGCCTTTAATTTTCTTGTTAATGTGTTCTTCCTGGTGTTTATTGGATAAATAAAAATTATAAAAAACAAAGATTTGATTTTTCAAAATAAAAATAAAAATTAATTTTTAAGTTGGTGTTTGGTTTCATTTTATTAAAACTGTTTGTAATTCACAGAGATATTTTGACTCAAACCAGACATTTCTTATAGTTACATGACAGAAATATCCAAAAAGCCACTTGACTGATCAGGAAAATTTGATTTGCCACTTGCTAAATATTAAATTTTATTGATTGCTTGTTTTCTATGGCTTGTCAATGCTTTTGCAGGTTATTTAAAGCCAGAAAATATTTTTAGATTATAAGTACTTTTTTTGTTTTTTGTTTTTTTTTTTTTTTTTTTTTTTAGATAATAATGATTTAGTGATACAAGTCTTACTAATTAACCCATTACTAGGAGGAGAATAGGTGGATTCATACTTTTCCCAATGGTATTTGCACATAAATGAATATAATGAACACAACTGGAACTGGAACTTGGCTCTCTGATTAACAATTCTGAGTCATTATCCATTACACAACTACACATTCAAGCTAACAGCACTTGGTATTCCCAAGTGATGACCCATCTAGATACTGACCAGGTTCAACATTGCTTAACTTCAGTGATTGTACAGGAACGGGTGTTTCAACTTGATATGGCCGTTATCCTATTAACCTTTATTACTTAGACATGATTGCAAATGTTAGTTTTCAGTATAAATTAATAAGTCATAAATAGTATTTTATAGTAAATTTTAATACAATGCATGTACTGTATTTCAGTATTTTCTATGTGTTATCAATTAAATAATAATGAATGCTTGTCTGGTATAAAAAAATAAATGTGTTCCACTAGTGGAACAATGGTCACTAAAAATGAAGGAAAAACATTTTGTGAGGTGTTCAAATACTAATGGAGTTTTAAACACCCCAAAAGAGAATTTTCCATTCTTTAGAATACTGAAAGGGAAATCAACATTCAAGATGACTTTAAAAAATCTGTTTAATCTTTTTACACTTTATTTATTTTGTTTTTTTAAACTATTAGTTTAAGTTTCTGCTATAATACCTTTATTTCAGAAAATTACTATGACTTAATTATTATTAACAATTTTATTGCAATATTCAACCAGCAAGTCTCCTTGACGCCAATATCTTATTTTAGACTAAGACATAAAATTTTTAAATATCAATTAAAATTGTTATTTCAAGCTATCAGTATTCACTCTGTTATTTTTTCTGTGGTATGAAATCTTTATATAATTTCTTTTATGTGCCGTGTCCCTTCAGTATGTGTTCAACAATAGCTCTCCACAACTTCCTATCCTTTTTAGCTCTAAGCAATGTTTTTCCCCTTACTTTCCCTCCCAGCCCCTGTTCTGTCATCCATTTACACAATCTTGTTAGGTAGGTTTTACTGTTTTTCTTGCATTCTGAATGTACTGACTCTTTCTGATCATAAGTATAAAGGTCCTTTTTTTTCCTCGTAAAACTTCCTTGTTGCTCACATGTTCTGTCTATGGTTGATATTTTCAGCATCCTTCTGTAGAACCACATAGTTCATTCAGTGTCATTTAACATTTGCTGGCAGTAGTTGTTGCAGCAATTGTCACTTTGTAGTGGCATTTGGTTACTATTTCATATTAACGTTGTTGAAGAAGGATATTCATGTTAGTGAAAATATTATCCTGAGAAGGCTCTATGACCTTCTCTCTTTTATTTATAATTAAATTTAAATTTGGTATCCACTTGGTAGGGATATTGTATCTTAATAATTTTTGATAAAAAAAAAAAGCTTTTATTTCCTCTGAAACTGCTTAATTATGTGTTCTAATAATGTTTTCAATTGTCAATTGGAATCAATGTGCATACATTTACAGAGCAATGAAATCTGAATAATGCCGATCTTCATGGCAGAATGCCTAGAAAGAGTCACTACTTACGAAATAGCACAAGCATGTTCACCTCAACTATGCCAAAGCTCATATTAATAAGCTAGAAACATTCTAGCAAAACCTTTTATGGTCAGATGAGACCAAATTAGAGCTTTCTAGAAGGAACAATAGGTGGTATATCTGGCAAACTCCTAATACAGCTTTTGAAGAGAAGAATTTGATATCAACCATTAAACATGGTGATGACAGCAATATGATTTGAGGGTGCTTTGATGAAGCTGGAAGAAGTAAAAAAGTATTCATATAGAATTTTTGCTGATTGATGTTACCTTCAGCATCCCTACTCCAGTAATCACTCTGTCTGCTGTAAACAAACCCTCCAGTAATCACTCTGTCTGCTTGTCAGTGGGTATCAGCAATTCTATATATTTTATCTAATCCCCTCATAAAATGATTTTTTTTTTGAACGTATATCTTTTATTCTGCTGCAAAAGTTTTGATTTGATTATAAATTTGCCTTTTTTTACTGTTTGTATTTATCTTCTGGAATGAGATTGAAACCTATAGACTTTTCCACATATAAGACTTATATAAAAGTTTTTGGCTTTTTTGATTGATTGATTGATTCAACTTTTGCAGGCTAGTTAGAGCTCATAAATATTTTTAGATTGTAAGAATTTTGGGGGATAATAATGATTTACTGATACATGTCCTACTAATTAACCCATAACTTGGGGAACAAAAGTAGATTCATACTTTTCCCAAGGGTATTTGTGTGAAAGTGACTAATGAACCAGACCTCCAATTCTTAGCTGTTATCCATTATACCACCCGCACATTCACGTTTACAGCATCTGGTATTCCCTAACAGTCATCCATCTAGGTACTGACCAGACTTGACATTGCTTAACTTCAGTGATCATAAAAAAAAAAAAAAGTGTTTCAATGAGATCTGGATGTGTAAACTATAAGATTTTTAGGAGTTGTGTTTCTTTAAAATAAAATAAAAGAAAGATGAAGTTTTATTTATTTTGAAAATTAATGACTTTTGAAAAATGATTCAGTTCAGTAGCATTGTAAGAGAATGAGGCCAAGGAAAATAAATTTAGTTTTGTTTTCAATTCCAGCTAAAAGTTTGAGTCTCCCCCAGTCTTCTTTCTTTTTATCGCAGTGAATGTACAATGTTACAATATCCATAAAATTTGTCACTAAATTTGTATTATCATTTCTTTGTGATTGAAGATATTCAGCAAGGTTACTACATATTTTGTCAAGGTGAATTATAACAATACTGGAGAAGACATATTTGTTCCTATACGTTTTAAATGGATCTCTATTTTTGTTTTTTTTTTTTTTAAAGTGGCCATTTTCTTAATTTTAAGAAATTTGTAAACAAATTTATTGATTTTAAAACTCTTTGAAAATATATTCCTGACATTTTCTTTGAGTAAAATTAGATAAACTCAGGCTATTTAACATTTATTTGCTCACACGGTTTAATTAATTATTATTTTTAATTATTTTATGTTACTATCTAATAATTAAAAAAAAAATAATATTTAAAAACTGACATGAAAATAACTGAAATTATTATAAAATTAACTGATTTTGTCAAAGCAAGTCTTGTAAAATTCTTTAGCATAAATTACATTGTTACATTTTGGCAAAAAGCTGGAATTGGTTTTATCAGTTTTGTATTTAAATAGATTCAGTTATTAAAATTTCTCCTTTTTTTTTTTTTTTAAACAAAAGAAATGTTAAATAAGTTTGAATGAATTTCAATTTTTTTTTACTTAAAAATATTACAACTGCTATTATTATTATTATTATCATGAGGAATTATCTCCCTTTATTTTGGTTCTTTGTTGACGTTTTCCTGTTTCGATTGGGAATAGTTATATTTATTTGCAAGAAATTTATAGTTTATTTAAAATGTTATAGTTTCACGATTGTATGATTTGTTATAGCTCAAAGGGGAAACAAATCAAACATAAGAACATATAAAGAAGTAAGTAAGTATAACCGTAAATATCATTTTTTTTATTGATTCTTTCGTTTTTTTTAACGAAGTTGAAAAAAAAATTGAGCTTAAGCAAAAAAGGCAAGGACGATTAATTTTTAATAAAACTTTATCTTTAAATCTAAAAATGATTTGGCGAATCGGAATATATTTAAAAAATTGTCAATCATTTTTTAAGATATTTTGAATGATTCATCTTGTTTGAATCACCCTTGTGACGGGATGTTTTATTTACAATTTATTATTGTTATTGGAATTTTGTTTGCTTTTTTAGTTTAATTTAAGTACGGAAACCTAAAAATAAAAAAAAATATTAAGCTGCATTTTCTACTATCTTCGCAAAAATAATTTTGTTGGAATCAAGTTCTTTAACGGTTGAGGTTGTTAAAGTTTGGAATTTTAGCAATCCCACAAATTGAGTTCCTCGTTGCAGAGGAAAATATTACTTTATCTTTTGTGTTATGTTTCCATACTTTAGTTTAAAAACTATATGAGTATTATGGTCTTTTTCCCAAACACCTTACAACTTGAAAAAATAAGTACCCAGTTTATAATTTAAATTGTAAATCGAATTGCTCGAAAAACGTAAATTTAAAACTAATTTGGGACGAGATTGTCTTTGTTTTTAAAATTATTTTAAAAACAAAGACAATCTCGTCCCAAATTATCACAGTTGTTGACTGTGAGGGCATAAAGCCGAAAAAAATGTAAACATTTCACTTTCAGTTTCATCATTGGAATTTTTCCTTTTTTAGATTTATTAATTAGTTAAGTATTTTGTTTAATTGAAACAAATGTAACTATCATTTGACATCCGATTCCCAAATATGCGCATACGATTGTAATTTTTTCTTCCGACACAATATGTACGGATAGTGCCAGAAATTGTCCATAATTTCCCTTTTGGACACTTTCCTTTTGGGGTGTACGCCTCAGGAACTTAATCAGCCACAATCAGTTTTAAAAATTAAATTACAATGAGATGTGCTACGGTCTCAAAAAAGGACGACGTTCGTGATTTCCAAATGAAGGTCATAAAAAGCACATTCAATTTTTTTTTTTTTTTTTTTTTTAAGATGTTTCACCAAACTGAATTTTAAAATTGAAAAGATATTTTGAGTCATTCTATTATTTTTGTTTGAATCAGTGACTTTGTTGTGAATCGTACCGTTTTTTTTTTACTTTTTAATTTGATACTTTTGCTAAAAAAAGGATTTAAATTTTATTTCCTAAAACATCAGTATTCAATTCATTGACAGCTTATTATTTTTAAATTTTAGAAACTTTATTATTTTTTTTAAGAACTAAGTATTTTTTCTTGTTGAAAAAAAATAAAAGAATGATTTTTTTTTAATTATTCTTTGCAAAATGAAAACAATTTCCTCGTAATTTCTCTCCTTCTATTAATTATTTCAATTTAATTTTTATTAAAATTTTAAAACTCACTTCTAGTAGTGTCGGAAAGTATTCACTGCGGTATTAAAAACGGTGTGCTTTAATTGTAGTTCTCCGTAAAAATTGATCAGATGTACTATATTCGTAATTTATCAAAGAAGCGTTACAACTTACAATACATCATTTTTATGAAATTATCTTTCCGACAAGATAATTAGTAATTAGATGAAAATAAATTAAAATTTAGTTCAGTGAGGCAGTACATTTTTGTAATGTAGAAAAATATTTATAAAGTGCTTCCACTGAATATGACAATTTTTTTTTTACAATTCCTTCCAGAAATTATTTTATCTTCTTATTATGTGGGATTCAATTTAGTCACGTCCGCTTTTCGCTAAAAAAAAAAGTTTAGGTACCTCCATGAGATTGCTAAAAAAAAAAAAAAAAAGAGCATAGCATGATGAAAAAGAGGCCAAACTTGACGAAAACAAAATTTTATTGTCTAAATGTTTGTTATTATTAAGATAAAACTAAAAGATATCAAAGTATTTTGGGGTATTTTTCAACATTTTTTAATCGTTCCTAGCACGTCCGAAATTTTCGTTAAAAATCTTTTTTTCTTTTCTTTTTTTTTTGAGTCAGCAAAATTGACACACAATATCAATCATGTCAACCATTTTTTTCCATTTTATAAAAAAATGAAAACCTGAGTTTCAAATTCTTTTATAATTTTTTCATAACTAATTTTAAGAAAATTAGAAATTATAATGTTTATTTAAAATATTTAGAAACAAGCATTACTTAGTTTCTGCGTCGAAAAGATATAGTTTCAAAATAAATCAAAGCCGGTCATAAAATTTCACATCACTTGACAGATAATAAGTGACGATTTCATCACATATTGACTGCTTACATGAGGAAAACTTTCAGCACTCTTTTTTTTGTACTTAGCTTTCACCTTTACATTTACAAGGCTTTATGGAAAATATATTATAAAAAAATAAAAAAAAAGACTGTTGAGAGGGAGAACAAATTTCATAAGAAAGGTATCTAATCAATTTGTAGGTACCTTTCTTATGAAATTTTATCAGAAGTGTACATAAAATACTATAATTTTTTTATGTACATTTATTACATTTTACTGTGTTATTTGTATTTCCATTCATTTTATTATTAATTTTGATATTTCATTTATGGAAAAATGTCATAAGTGAGATTAATATAAAAATAAGATCATATAAAGTTCATAAGATGATACTTAATACTTGTAGGTACCCTTCTCAGTTGAAATTGAAAAACAAATTAACTTCTCCACACATGTTTTGCAAAAATAAAGGCCTTAACAGTGGAAAACAATGCTTAACTCAAATAACGTGACTTAATTGTATTCTTGCTGGTCTTCCAAAATTTATAATTACAGCCATATTATGAACACAAAATTAGATTTCTTAATTACTGCGGGTCTTCTTATTCGTCAAAGTGATACAATTTACAATGTGGTAAAAAAAAAGATCTATCTCATAAGTACATTTATGAAACTGAATGTGGCTTTCAACTAATTTTATAATATTTTAACAACTTAAATGTGAAAATGTAAAATAATTAAAGAAATAACAAATAATTATATTAAAAATTCATTTATCATCAAAAAAGTTTTTTGCTCTCAGAAAATATTGTCCATATTTATAAAAACAACTAAAAGCAAATAAAAGCATTTGAAATTAAATAATATATTTGTTTTATTGAGTTTTGTATGTTACAATTCAGAGCTGATTTTCAGGTGTGGGCAGGGGGGTGTCCAATTAAAAAAGAATACATGATTTGCTTTCCTCAAAGCCTTGTGATTTTAACATATAATCACTAAACTGAATGCTATTGAATTTCTAGAGTTTTTATAAAGTTAGTTATGGTGGGGGGGAGGTAATAAATATAAAAAATATTTTTGACATGACTTTAAAAAAAGAAAACATATTTATAATAATTTCCATTATTTGTGAATAGTTTCTGAAAGTTTCATTAACATCTGACAATTATTTTTATTTTTGCAAGATTTTCTGAATTAATGTCTGTCATAAAAAAAATGCTAAAAATTTATGTTATTTACTAGTTTCGGTGATACAAAGAGAAACAAGGTTTTTTTAATCAAAATTTAGCATGTTCTAAAAAGAAGGAAAATTTTTTAAAAATAATTAAAAATACTTTGGTCTTTCCACTTAATAATAACAGAAACATGTAGATGATAAAATTTTGTTTTTGTCAAGTTTGGCATCTTTTTCATCATACTATGCTCTTTTTTTTAGCAATCTCATGAACGTACCTAAGCATAGCATGATGAAAAAAGGCCCCAATCTTAATAAAAACTAAGTTTTATCATCAAAATGATTGTTATTATTAAAAGTAAAGACCAAAGTATTTTTTAATTATTAGTTTTTTTATGTCAGTGTCATAAGTAATTTTTACAATTAAGTGTTTTTGTGCTTATTTTTCCGGTGATTTTTCTTGTAAAAATTTCAGAACTTATTCACAAATGAATTAAATTATTTTCTAAATATTTTTTTTGGAAAATCTTGGTAAAAAATTTTTTTAACATATGTTACCCTCCACTTAATTTCATGAAATTTCTAGAAATTAAATTGTATGTCCAAATTGGAGAATGTAAATCATCCTTTTTTAAGTTTTGCTTGTTTTCTGAAAATCTGCTTCGAATGATGAATTAAATTTAATAAAACTATAACATTATTTAATTAGAAAAGCTTTTAATTGCTTTTGTAAATAAGTTATATTAAGGACACATTTGTCTTAGGAAAAAAAATTTTCAATGAATAATGAATTTTGCAAGAATTTTTTTCATTTTTAAAAAATTTTAATTATAAGCAGTTATGTGCCATGCATGATGTATCTTTCAATACATGACTGACAAGGCAGCTTTTCCTGCAGTCGGTTGCCATTTCTTTCTGCAGTAGACCAGTTGCCATCCAAGGCTATAGAACCCAGTCTATTTACCCATAGCAAGGGGGAGAAGAAGAGGATTCATACCTTTCCCAAGGGTATTAGCATATAAGTGAATGTAATGGATTCAAATGGAATTCGAACTCAGCTCTCTGATTCCTCAATCTGAGCTGCTATCCATTATTCCACTGTGCCTTCCTTAATTATAATATTTTATCATAATTTAAAAATCATTTCAAATTCTGCATTACCATATTACTTTTAGGTGCTATTGTAATTAAATAGAAACTATATTTACAAATCAAAAATCGGAAAGTTTAACATAAGTTGTTTTGCACCAATATTTTTAAAATAATTAAAATCTTTTTTTTTACTTTAAGCATTCCCATTTTTCATTTATGGTAGTCTATATGTAACATTATTATGAAAAGGTCAAAGAGTTGTCCTCATTTGACAGAAATTTGCTTGTCTCCAGTTTGTTTTTCATTATTTACATTTGAACAGGTTTTGAACATCAATCACCTGTTCAGCTTTAAAATTTAGAGTAAGTTTTACTTTTTTTAATTTTTATTTCACAAAATATTTTTATTTTATGTATTTATTTTAGTGTGGGTCATAAAATATTGAGATTGAGCAAATATTTGACATTCCAATTCTTATTTGAAATACCCCAGTATTTTAATTACTGGAAATTTAATCCTTTAGCTTTCAATTACAATTTTTCTTGAAAAGTTTGGTTCTTCTTGGCAATTTTCATTTTTGCTGATATTGTCGACATTTTTTTGTCTCAATTATGTAGTTGATCATAAACACGTCTGTACCCTTTGAAATTTCAGTTCATTTAACAATCTTCTCTCAAAACCTCTAAATATGATTTTCTGTTTGTATTAGTTATCTTTTACCTCAATACATTAGGTTTATGGCCACATCATGTTGAAACACTGGTTCTTGTACAACCACCAAAGTTAAGCAACGTTGAGCCTGGTGAGCACCTAGATGGGTGATCGCTTGTGAATACCAGGGGCTGTAAGCTTGGATATGTGAGTGGTGTAGTGGATAATGGTTTGGAATTATTAATCAGAAAACCAAGTTCTCCAATTCCTATTGAATTTGTTCCATTCACTCATGTGCAAATATCCTTGGGAAAGGTATGAATCCACTTCTTCTACACACCCAACACCAAAAATACAAAACGTTTAAAAAAAATATCTATGTACTAATTACCATCAATATCTAGTTCATTTGTGTTTGGTTAGAGAAAGAATATATTAGTTACATTTTAAATTGATGTTGTTGTTTACTTAGTATCAACCAACAACAAATTCCTTTCAGATTTTTATGTGTCAGGTACACAGGATATACACCTATCAGCATCTCTATATTTCATTGTATTTGTATACATTAATTGCATACAAGAAATAATGATTTGTGTGTATAACTAACTACAATAAAATATTAATTTTCCTTTCAGTTTGTGAACATCTCCCTGCAGATACACATTTCAAACAAGTGAAGAAAATGGACTCCAGCTTTGCAAAAGAGAAATTTCAATGTGAAATTTGTGAGAAAACCTTTTCTGTAAAGTCTTTATTTTCCAGACATTTAAGAGAACATGCAAATCGAAAACACCATAAGTGTCCCATTTGTGAAAAAGGTTTCTTAGGAAACTATGCTCTGGAAATTCACTTAAGAACTCATACTGGAGTGACACCATTTCCTTGCAATGTATGTGAGAAAGCTTTTAATCAGAAATGTACGTTGGATAGACACATGAGAATTCACACTGGAAAAACTCCATTTTCCTGTAAAGTGTGTGATAAAGCTTTTTCTGAAAAGATTAAACTGAAGAGTCATATGGCAACACATACTGGTGAGATTTTGTTTTCATGTAACTTGTGTGGTAAAGTTTTGTCAAGAAGTGATAAGTTGAAAAACCACATGAAAACTCATACAGGAGAAACACCTTTTACCTGTGAAGTGTGTGGAAAAGCTTTTTCTCAAAATGATAATTTGAAAACTCATCTTAGAACTCACACTAAGGAGACTCCATATCATTGTGAATTGTGTGATAAAGCATTTTCTCATAAGAATGCATTTAATAGACATATTAGAATTCATACTGGAGAGACTCCCTACACTTGTGAAACGTGTGGCAAAGCTTTTTCTAGAAAGGATTCTTTGAATAGTCATTCAAAAACCCATTGTGAATAGTGAAATTTGTGGAAATCATAGTTTTGAAACTCAAAAATAAGTGATATGAAAAGATAAAAAATGTTTTAGTTTTTATTGAAAAAAAACAAAATTATTTTTTATACTTTTTTAAGAATCACCAACTAACTGAACAGTAAAAATGTGCTACTTTTTAATGTAATAAAACAATAAAAAATTATCTTTTTACTTTTATTGCAATTAACAGAATCAAAATTTCTCTGTTATTACTCAATACAACCTGTAGATCATTAAAGTTTCCTCTATCTTTTAAAATTCAGAATTAATGCATCCAGAAAGATTTTACTCACAACATATTGTATTGTCAGTAGAGGTGTGTGTGTGAATTTCTTCACTGATAATTTTTGGTTAATGAATGAAAAGAGAATTATATTTTTCTCCTCTTTAGTAAATGAAAAATCAATGTATGGTAATTTGGACAAATCTCTCTCATTTTTTTTTATGAACCATCTGTAAGATGTGATTCATAATTAATATAGACTTTACATCTGTCTTTAACAGGAAAAGTGTAAAAAGTGGGCAGATAAACACTTTTAGTCACTCTCTCTCTCTCTCTCTATATATATATATATATATATATATATATATATATATATATATATATATATATATATACGCACACACAATGTTTAATCTCTGTTTCCACAAAAAAAATCGAAAGCACTGTCTCAAAAGAATGGTTACAAAGTGAACAGTTGGCTCACTGATTGGATGGCATGTGTATTCAATGAGAGTCTATACATGTGCATGTCTGTGGCAGAGAAAGATCAACAAACAGATTCTGTTAAGCGGTGTTCATTAAATAAAGTTTAGTTGAATCAGATAAGCTGTTTTTTGAAACTCACTCTAATTTGTCCATAAATCTAAGAAAGTCATTTCTTTTCAAACTAGAGCAGCTGCTTCTGCTTTTGTTAGCTGAAGCATTTGCAAGTGTTGACAAAAAATTAAATAGATTTTTTTCATAATTATAAAATTAAAAATAATATACACTGGTAGCAACTAATAAAAATTCAGCAAATAATTTTTGTTATGTCTGATACTGAAGAACTTGAGATGTTAATAATCCTTCAAAAAATTATAGAAAATACCAAAATATTCCTTGTTTGTGGGGGATATTTATATCTTATCTAGGAATGTGACCCAGTTAATCCATTTGGCCTCCTGGCTTTTTGTTTTTATATAGGTTTTCTCTTTTGAATATTTTTTTCAGGTAGCATACGTTGAAATATCTTTTTAATAATCAAAATCTTATATCACCCACCAAAATTTCCAATCACCCACCATTTTCTGTTCAGTTGCTAATTGCCCACACAAAAGTTGAAATTGCTCACCAGTGGGTGATAACAATCAGGCTGGGGAAACCCTGATATAGGTCATAGAAATGTATCTTTGATTAGCACAATACACTATATACCTAAATAATTATTTTACCCTATAAACTTAGTCTTTCAGCCATACATTTTAATGACTTCTTTTATTGTTTTGACATAAACATTATTGCAGCAGTTTGTATTGCTTCCTAGATATCTTTGTTCAAATGTTGTTCTCTTGTACATCTCATAGGCCATAGTCAGCTTAGCAGAAGGCGGTGGTGTAATGGATAGCAGTTCGGATTGAGGAATCGGAGAGCCGAGTTTGAATTTCAATCAAATCCACTGCATTCACTTAGATGCTAATACCCTTGGAAAAGGTATGAATCCTCTGCATCTTTCTCCAGCTATGGGTAAATAGCAGGACAGACTGGGTTCTATAGCCTTGGCTAGCAACTGGTCTACTGCAGAAAGAAATGGCAACCTACTATAGGAAAAAATCTGCTTCGTCAGTCATGTATAGAAAGATACATGATCACCTAAACATGTATCACGCATAGTACATAACTGACTGACCGAAGGAAATATTGTCTTTCATGCATATACTATTTAGCTTAAAGCTTCTTGGTTATGACCTGCACTTTTTAAAAAAAAAAAACTTTTCCATGAACTTACAATAACTCTCTATATTTATCTTTAACAATCACCAGATTTAATGGCACCACAACCACTCCACTGTTATCTTATAAGTCATGTTAATAGAAGGTCTTCAATTCCTAAACTATCACAACTACAATGATATTTTAATAAAAGTGTATTATAGACATTGGATCAGACCACACTTTTATGAATGATCCTTCTACTATTTACCCATAGCTGGAGAAAGATGCAGAGGATTCTACTACACTACCAAATTCATATACAACCACAACATAAAATGATAAATCTCTCAATGACTATAATGAAAATTGAGCTTTTCAATGAGTAGATATCAGTAAAATAAAACCCTTAATAACAAAATGATATATTTAGAGGAGGTACTCAGAATTCATAAATAAGAAAATTAAAAAGTTACCAAAATTAGATATTAATAATGCAGAGATCAGTATTTCATCACCGTCACTGAATCAAAACTGTGTTTCATAATAGACTTTTCAAAATTTATCAACAAATATGCAGGATGCATATAACTTCAGAAGACAACCTTTTTTTGTTTTAAAATGACACTCAAAATTCAGTTTTCTTTGATTGACTTAACGCTTATTCCCAGATACCAAATTTCCTCTTAATACAATTTAATGACTGGCCTTTGAAGTGTTAGGTAAATTTTACAAGTGTATGAGAAGGCTCTTCTGTGCATGCACTAATTCAGTTCCAATTCTTCAGAGAGCCAGAGACAAATTTATTTCTGCTAATAATTTTAATAAAATCTCTGCCGACATTGATGATATGATCATTTTTTGACCCCCTGTCCAAAGTGAACATATTAGAATTCAACCAAATTCAAGAAAACTTTGAAATGCAATAAGGAAACATGTCAACTCTAACAAAGAAAAAGGTGTTTCCTCAGCCACATAATGAAAAATGATACACTGTAACCTGATCAAAGAAGATATTTTAATGAACTTCAGGACTCCAACCACTTTAAAATTTCTCAACCATCTTATTGTTTTTTGTTTTTTTTTCACCTGTTATGCCAAATTGATCTTAAATTGTAGCATTTCTACACAAAAACTTACAAAAGCATTGACATACTTAATGAAAGCTGGAAAACTACACCAAATTACATTATCTGCAAGAGTTGCATTAAAAGCAAATTTCTTCTTTTATTCAATGAGAAAAATTGGTTCTTCTAAAATCTAAACCAAAAACATGAATAAAGTGCTTAATATTTATTCACTTACCCCCCAAAATGCTCGCTAGGCCTATGATTTATGCCAGAGTGAATATCTCATAAGTGAATAACAAAATTTACAAAGTGAATCAGTTATACAACAATGAATGTTTAGCTAGCACTGTTATATAGAGATCTGACAAAATGTGACAATCAACTGAATTACTATTTAGGAAAGAGAGTGGAAACAAAGATTCTATATAGGTACCTCCACAAGATCGCTAAAAAAAGAGCATAGCATGATGAAAAAAATGCCAAATTTGACGAAAACAAAATTTTATCATCTAAATGTTTGTTATTATTAAGAGGAAAGATCAAAGTATTTTGGGGGTATTTTTTTTTACATTTTTTAATTGTTCCTAGCACGTCCGAAATTTTCATTAAAAATCTTGTTTTTTTTTTTCTCACTTTGAAAATTCTTTTAAATATCAATTATCATTTTTTCAAAACTTATTTTAAGAAAATCAGAAATTATAATGTTTATTTAAAATATTTTGAACCAAGCTTAACTTAGCTTCTGTGCCAAAAAGATGTAATTTGAAAATAAAGCAGGTCATAAACTTTTGCGTCACTTGACAGGTGATGAATGACATATTGACAGATTCTGTGAGGATAATTTGTTCTACAGAAGGAGAAAAGTGAAATAATTTACATTTAAGTGAACAAATTATTTACCTCGTTATTTTTAAAGAAAACTTTCAGCGCTCTAATTTATTTATTTTTTTGTACTTAGCTTTCAATTTTACGATGCTTTATGGAAAATATAAAGAAATTAAAATAAGACTGTTAAGAGTGAGATTAAATTTAATAAGAAAGGTTACTAATTAATTTATAGGTATCTTTCTTATGAAATTTTATCAGAAGTGTACATAAAATATTATAATTTTATGTACATTTATTACATTTTACTGTGTTATTTGTATTTCCATTCATTTTATTATTAATTTTGATATTTCATTTATGGAAAAATGTCATAACTGAGGTTAATATAAGAATAAGATCATATAAATTTCATAAGATGATACTGATACTTGTAGGTACCCTTCTCAGTTGAAATTGAAAAATCAAATTAACTTCTCCACACGTGTTTTGCAAAAGTAAAGCCCTTAACAGCGGAGAACAGTGCTTACTCAAATAACGCAACTTAATTGTATTCTGGTTGGTCTTCCATATTTTATAATTACAGCCCGATTATAAACACAAAATTAGATTTCTTAATTACGGCAGATCTTTTGATTAGTCAAAATGATACAATTTACAACACACTAAAAAAAAGATCTATCTCGACACTTAGGAAATCTGATGCGGCTTTTAACTAATTTTGTAATATTTTAAAACTTAAATATAAAAATCTATTATAATTAAGAAATAACAAATAATTGTATTAAAAATTCATTTTTCATCGAAAAAATTTTTTGCTTTCAGAAAATATTGTTCATATTTATAAAAACAACTAAACGCAAATAAAAGAATTTGAAATTAAATAATATCTTTGTTTATTGAGTTTTGTATGTTACAATTCAGAGCTGATTTTCAGATAGGGTGGTCCAATTAAAAACAAAAAACATGATTTTCATTCCTCAAAGCCTTGTGTTTTTAACTATTGTAATCACTAAACCCGATGTGATTGAATTTCTAGCATTTTTTTTTAATTAGTTATGAGGGTGTTAATAAATATAAAAAAAATATTTTTGCGATGACTTTAATAAAAAAAAACATATTTATAATAATTTCAATCATCTGTGAATAGTTGCTGAAAGTTTCATTAACATCTAACAGTTATTTTTATTTTTGCAAGATTTTCCAAATTAATGTGTGTAATACCAAAAAATGTCCTAAAAATTGTCTGTTATATTTCTAGTTCTGGTGATACAAAGAGAAACAAGGTTTTTTATTTAATTAAAATTGAGAATGTTCTAAAAAGAAGGCAAAATTTTAAAAAACAATTTAAAAAAATCTTTGGTCTTTCCTCTTCATAATAACATAAGCATTTAGACGATAAACTTTTGTTTTCAGCAAGGTTGGTGTCTTTTTCATCATGCTATGCCCCTTTTTTTAGTGATTTTGTGGAGGTACCTATTCTATAACCATAAATATATTTTTTCAGTAGCCTTTAAATAAAGACGTAGTAATTTTAATTTGTGCCTGATGATTTCTATGTGCATGAAACTTTAACTAGCATTGAGCAGTGTGGAACAGATGTATAATTCTTTTTAATATAAATTTTATCTCTTTTATTATACAGTGAGCACTGTTTTATTATTAATGCTAGCACACACTGTGCCCTATTTTTTGCTATTTTATATATATATATATATATATAAAATTGTGTATTTTGGCAGCAATCACCCTTTTATACAAGTTTCATTAAATACGACTGAGAAGGTACTGTGGTTAAGGTTTTTATTTAATTTTTCTTGTGTTATAATTTCTTCTAATGTACAGAAAAGAAAATTATAAGAACACAAGAAAAATTAAATAAAAACCTTAACCACAGTACCTTCTCAGTCGTATTTAATGACACACATATATATATATATATATATATATATTAAAGACATTTTTTTATGTTTAACGTTCTTTTTATAGATACAAGTATTTAAGTAAATGCTCTGTTTATAATAAACAGTATTAAATAACATTTACCGGCCTGAATGTCCGAGAAATTTTCATAGAAAATATTCAAACCTGCATCCTATACGGAACCATCATTTACGCTGACATGCCTAACCGATTTGGCCACCAAGTAAATGTTATTTAATACTGTTTATTATAAACAGAGCATTTACTTAAATACTTGTATCTATAAAAAGAACATTAAACATAAAAAAAATGTCTTTAATAATAAATTGTCGGACTCTGTCCGTTTCATAATATATATATATATATATAAACCAAATTCCTAACAACATCAACACCAGGATAAACAAATTGTCTTCTAGCTGCAAAACATTTAATGATAATTTAGCTATAATCAAACCCTCAAGAAAAGTATGTTTCAACAAACTTTAATTTATCAAGAAAAATTGAATGACAATACATCCAATAAATCCCAAAATAGGAAAAGGAATGTTATATTGTTCAACCCAACCTTCTGCAAACTAGCTAATATTAATATTTCCAAATTCTTTTTAAATTTAATAGATAAGCATTTTAGTAATAACAATACACTGAAAAAATTTTAATAGAAAAACTTTAAAAATTAATTACTCATGTGTGAATAATGTGGAAAATATAAATTCACACAATGATAGCCTTATTAGATAATTTCATAATCAATCACAAATAATTGCAGGGTAAAAACTGAATTCCTGTGGGTGGAATTTGTATGACCCACAATGTAGTGTATGAAGCCATAATCTTCCCCAAGGAAAATATAATCCTGAAAAAAGTTTATATTGGAATATCTACTAGGAATTGGAAACTGTGTTTATACAATCAACACCATTCCTTTAACAACAAATCCTTCAAACATAAAACATCACTGTCTACATATTATTGGGATCTTGTGGAAAATGGCTCCATGCCACAATTGCAATGGAGAATCATATCCAGGGCTTGGACTCCTAGAAACTTCAGAGAAAGATGCGATCTCTGC
Organism: Acanthosepion lycidas; assembly: GCA_963932145.1. Classification (NCBI taxonomy): domain Eukaryota; kingdom Metazoa; phylum Mollusca; class Cephalopoda; order Sepiida; family Sepiidae; genus Acanthosepion; species Acanthosepion lycidas. The sequence goes on along the minus strand of OZ010575.1, from coordinate 43,426,378 downwards.
ATTAAGGAGAAAATCTTCATAATTAAATATAATAGACATGAGGAATTGCTAAACCATTGCAATGAAATTATCTTCAAATGCAAGCACAAACATTGGTTCAAAGTCACAAACTACACAAAATTTTTGGGGAGATTTATCCTTGGAAAGTTCAAATTATGAATGAACATAACATAGAACAATACATGTGGTGACTATGTGGGATTAATTGTGTAGTTTTTTGGATAATATATATATATAAATATAAGTATGTATATGTGCATTTTTGTGTATATATTTTTGGTTATATAGAGATGGAGATATGTAATGTTAGCAAGTTTGTCTCACTAGAACAATTATGATTATAACATTATAACATTCGGCGAGTTATTCTTACTTCATCTCTGTTGGACTTGACATTAACTCCTCTAAGTCAGAAATAATAAATTTGAATTATATTGCAGATGAATTTGAGAGTGCTATCTGGGATATTAGACTCCTCCTTGAGGATATAAAAATAACACCTAACAAGGAATTACACATTCTTGGTTCTCCAGTCTTTCCAATGGCCATTTGTGAGTGTTTGGATACTAAGCATGTCATTCTAACACGAATGAGAAATTGCAATTAATTGATGCACACCCAACCCTTTTCATCTTGAAGAACAGTTTTTCTCTACCAAGGTTCCTCTACACTCTCCAAAGTGCCCCTTGCTACCTTGAACAGGATTTCTTAAATGAGATGGATATCACAATTAAGAGATGCACGGAGTTAATTTGCAATGTTATTTTTGACAACACAGGCTGGAGGCAGGCTAAGCTTCCTTTGAGTTTTGGAGGCCTGGGCCTTTGATCAGCAGCATATCATTCTTCACTTTCTTCCAGTCACAAATTAATTGATGACATACTTGATGGATTGTTTCAGTGTTTTTCAGGTAGTTCTTTCAAAAAAGCTTACAGCATCTGAGCCCAAGAATTACTTTCTGTCCCACAAGACACATCTAAACAGAAAAGCTAGGATAAAATAAAATGCCAAGTCAATTTTACTAATTTGATGCTCTCTCTGGATCAGCACCATCTTGCCTGTCTACTATCTGCTTCACAACTGAGTAGTGGCTTGGCTCAACACAGTGCCCTCTTCATCTAGTGGTAGCCTTCTAGATAAGTGCACTCAAGTCAGAGTCACAATCTGTCTTGGGCTCAAATTATGTGAGCATCACAGATGCAAATATGGAGCTTCCATTGATGAGTTTGGTTTGCATCCTCTCTCCTGTCATCATAGTCCTGGCGGCTTTCCAAAGCATGCAGCAATAAATGACATCATTAGAAGAGGTCTGAATGCAGCTGGGTTCCCTTCCCAAATCAAACCCATAGGCCTCGACCATGGTGATGGAAAGTGACTGGATGGCATTACCATTTTCCCTTTTAAATTAGGGAAGTCATTGATTTTAGATGTGACCTGTACCAATACATTTTCAACTGGTAATTTGATCAGGTCTGAGGTTGAGCTAGGGTCTGTCACTCAGAACACGGAGATTAAAAAAAAAAGTTAAATATTCTTCTCTTGCAGAGAGATTTATTTTTACTCCTGTGGCAGTGGAAACTTCTGGAGTTATTGGCCCTCATTTGATGGCATTCTTTTGAAGGCTTGGTGGGATGGTGTCTTGATTAAGAAATGAGCCTCATAAAACAGAGTGGCTCTTGCAGCATGTCTCAATGGTGATGGTTATGCTTTCTCCATCATTGTGGCTGGCATAAGATAGCAAAAAAATTTGTATTTGGTGAACTTTACTAAAAAATAAAATTATTGTGAAGTGTGTGGATCAGCATTTTTTTTAACATATTGCATCTTAACACATGTAAAATCCTGGGGGAAGGATGAGGCTGGATTATTTTTAGAGAGTTAATCTTTAAAAAGTACATGCTCTCAAGCATAGAGATGAGAAATCCTACTTTTCAAAATGATCCAAGTTGAAAGAAATCCTGCAAACACACTCAGGAGAAAAACTGTTGTTGAGGGGCTAGATTTTTGTTGCAGTGATCTACTGGACAGAAAGAAAACTTTTGTGTTGCTTTTTTAGCGATTTTGTCAGAAATCTAAGACAAAGAAATAGTTTCTGCTACTAAATTCACATAACAATTTTGGACACACTGTCTGAGTTGACATTTTCAGTCGCACACAGCATCACCTTGAGTTAATTTGTAAATTTTGCGAAATGTTGACAAGTGTATCTGGTTGTAGTGTAAAGAAGCAATAATAATTGTAGGTCTTAAGGTTCTAATGACTGGAGCTGTATTTCTTTTGGGAGTGAAAGTGTTAACTCAGAAGAGTGGGTGCTTCTGCAAAATGTTTTATTAGGGATCTAGATTGACTTTTTCACCACTATCCTGGAACCATCTCTAAATCAACTTTAATCATCCTGAAAAAGTTTTAAACTATTTCAAAATCAAAAATGCTTGTTTTAACTTTGATAGCATTTATTGTTCTTAATAGCATAATAAAAACGCCATTAAAACGTTTAAGTTTCATTCAACAGGAATGGCAAAAACACTGGACTGACAATGCAAATAAGCTTTGCGCAATCAAACCAGTCCTGGGTGAATGGAAGTAGGTGTCAAGAAAAGAAAGGATGAGGTAATGCTGACTCAGCTGCACATAGGTTACATATACTGCATCTGTTCATACTTGCTGACCAACCAACATGTGCAACATGCCAAGCTGCACTTGTAGTAAGACACATTGTTAACTGAATGTACTCACTTGTGAGACTACAAGAAAGACAACACGAAAAACTATTTGAAAATAATGAAATCATCAGCATAATATCTTACATTAAAGAAATAGGTTCATACCAAAATATATTAGTGAAAGGCAAGAATTTTTTTATCTTGAGATATATTTGAATACATACTAAAGAATTTTAATTAAAATTAAGTATCATCCCAGCAATATCCCAGACTAATGTTTTATTCTATCTCTATTTCCAAGACATGTTCTGATGAGCTGAATGCATGAGTCCCCATCCCAAAACAATTACAACTGGGACGAGCTATGCCATATCCACATGAGTGAATCATCCCCATTCCCTTTGGGTACAAATAGAAAGAAGTAAGTGCCATTCAGACAGCTTCTTCCCAAGAACTTCTGCTTCATGGAACAGACACCTGACAGAATGTTTTCTATTCATTACAATATTGACCTTTTAAAGTCTATGGTTAACCATTAACTTTCCTACATAGCCCCATGAATTTTAATTCTGGCCCTTTCTTGCACTCATACAACACCATGGAGTAACCCTCTATCTTGAGTGGCTCTTAGGCCTTATATTGGTTGAAATTATATATATATATATATATATGTATGTATTCAAACATGTTTGGTTAAATAATAGAGAAAAGTTGTGTCTATTTTTTTATTAAATTTTTCAAATTTCTGAATTAGTTGTTTTATGTTATTGGCAACCTTGCCAAAGTTAATATTTTGATTTTATATTATTTTTTTCTGAAGTACTTTCAAATATTGCTACATTTTTTTTCAGGGATTGTTCTGCATATTTTTACACAACTGTTTTTGTTAAATTCCAGCATTCTCATATTTGATGGAGCAAATTTCAAAGTAGATAATACCAAAATTTTATATAGGACACCATACAAAGAAAGACTCCAAATTCTGGAGGCTAAAACTAAAAATTAAAAGCAAAGCAGCCAAAAATTAATAAGGTATCTTTCTCCATAGAGAACCATATTTAAAAAATAAATAAATAAATAAACAAACATAAAAATTTCAGTTTGACCATTTAAATGATGTTGCCTTGACATAATTAGGGACATGATTAATTTTGTCTCCAATTAATCAGAATGAGAGATTTCAGTTCTTGACAAACCTCTTCAGGAAAATTTCAACATTGGTTTTTCTAATTGTAAATTAAAACCTATTAACTGTCCAGCCTTGAGTTCAAAAGTGATTACATAGCCTTGTGAGTGATGAATTATTTTTTACCCGGCAACCCTTAACCTAAATACAAAACATTGCTAGCCTCTCACTACTCCATTACTTTTACTATAGTAAATTTTCTTACTCATGACATTCCTTAGTCTTACTATCTCAGCTCATCACAGCTCAGACTCACCATGCCATGTCTACAATGACAAATCATCTCTATGTGTTCCTTTTTGTGTTCTTTCGGTAAGGAACGAGTTCCATTCCCCAGAACTCAATATCATAATCACTGTTTTCCCTCACCATTTCATTTTCTCATCAAAAAAAGACGTTACCTTTTTTTCTTACAGAATATTCCTAAGAAGGACTTAAAGAATGGATCACCTGAAGTGTTTTTTTATAACGAAAGCAAGTGTATGAAGAAATGATTCAGCTCTTTCAATAATAATGGATCTCTTCTGAAAAGCATAGTACAATGTTGTACGTATTATATGTGGGGTGTGTGTTGATGTTAACAATTCAAGAGAAGCATACACAAATTTGAGTTCCTATCACAGATAGTTTATTCTTTTAATGGTGACTGCAGTGAAACAAAGTTCAGTGTTACTATAGTATGCAGTCTACCATGGTATCAAACACTATAGCATGCAATCTACCTCATTTACTACTATAGGATGTGGTCTACCACGCTATGAATTATATCATCATCTCATCTCTTATGCTGTTCACCTGCAGTCTACCACAATGAATTATACCATCACCTCACCTCTCAGGTGTCCTGTCCACATAAAAGGAAGAAAATGGAGCTCCCACATCAGAATGCCCCTAGGCCTGAAACTGATACCCTCTTTCAGATCAAAATATTACTGAAAGATTTTTATAGACATGTCATCTTGACCAAGGAAACAGTAGTCACATTTTTATGAGAGAAGAATTCATAGCATAGTAGACCACATACTATAGTATTAAATGAGGTAGACCATATGTTATAGTGTTTGATACTAAGGTGGACCACATACTATAGTAGCACCCAAAGTTCTTAATGTCTCTTGGGTATGTCCATTTTCCTTTTGGTCCAAAGTTAGGGTAAGTAAGTATAAGCATTGAAGTCAGCCTTGCACTGACTTGAAACAACCAATGAGAAAGCCTGACTTACTTTGTAGAGGGAGGATTTAGGAAGACCCATGCGAGTGCCATGCACTGGAAAGTGAAAAGAGAGTTCAGGTGTTAGTGGACAGAAGGGCCCTCTTCTATAGATGTTGCTCAGAAAATAATTGGTTGCTTGCTCCCTAATTCTCATTGTTGCAGCAGAGCTGGAGACACAATGAAAGACAGCATGCAAGTGCCACTTTTTGATCTGTTATCCTCAAGGTGACATATTAGATTTATTAGTTCTGGGATGAACACTTGAAGAAAAACTGTTCTCCTTGAGCCCTGCCTAAAATGAATACTGCCATATGCTGACAATTTTAAACGTATTTTTAAATGTTATTATTTTTCTTCATTTGATGATGTATGTATGTTTTTCATGTTTTGGGGTCGACGGATTAAAGAAAACAAATAATGATAGGTTGTTATACTTAAGATAAGCAAAAAACTGAATCCTAGGCTAGGATGACTTTTATTAAGTTTAAGTGGATGAAGTAATTTTGTATAACTTGAAAACTGGTATCCAAGTTAACAAAGTATATGTATGAAAATATAACAAAATATATGCATGTTTTTTATCTTTTGTGTGTGTGTGTTGGTTCATCTGGAGGCAGATTTCTAATTTCATTTTACATTGTATAGTGACATGAAGAAGAAATAAATAAGTGGCAAAGCAAACATCTGAAAAGGCTTGACAGAAATTGACTTCATGCACAGCAAAGTGGCAGTAGCATGCTTATCTGTTACTAAGTAAACAAAATACCCTGAGAATTTTGTGAAGAGCAGTCTAGGATAGGTAATCCAAAAGCATTAGTTAAGTGGTATAATTTTACTAGAGAAGTTTGTTTGAAAATTCTATAATTGTTTTGTGTAAAAAAAATAAGAAGCAGCTGATGCCCAGTAAACAGTTGTGGAACGCCTAACATTTTCCACAGTTAATATTTAGACGTGCGCATGCGCGGATTGCATCCCTACCCTTCTCATGCGGCTAGTTATAGTAGTAACCGTCGGTGAGCCAGCTGCTGCTAATAGTGTTGCCGACTCCCTCTTGATTGGCTGCTACTGATGTTTAAAATTTGTGTTTTTCCCGCGCGATGAGCTTGACATCACGAGCGACCGGCGTTTGATTTCTATTCAGTTGCGGTTTTCTCCTCGAGGCTGAAACAACTCAATTATCTCACACTCTTAGCCATAAACGAGCTGGGATATCTAACGCCTTCCCAAGACTAACCTTTCGTCTTGATGTGAACAGCTTACGAGCATTCCTCTACTCACTACCAGAATCTTCAATACGGTCGTCTCACACCTTTCCAAGACTATCCTCTTCGTCTTGATGCAAAGAACTTTCAAACTATTTTTTACTCACTACCAGAATCTTCAATACGGTCGTCTCTCACCTTTCCAAGACTAATTCCTCGTCTTGACGCGAACAACTCAGAATTCTCTTCGACCAAAAATTGCTAAACTGACTACAAACTCTTTATTTCTTCCTTTTGAACCAGATACCTTAAAAATATTTACATACTCTCACATTAACAAAAATTCCACAGTGAGTATTTTTTTTATCCCTTGCAATATTGTTTTTCTGTTCCTAATTACACGGGTAGACATCCTTCCAGAACTTTCTTATAGAGGAACTTTTCCCGCCATAGCCATCTTGTTGCCTTTTATTGGCGCAAAAATCAGATGAACTATTTTTGACTGCCTCAAAGTTTTTTTTGCAAGTTACAACAGTTTTACCTCTGTCTCCACGCACGAGACTACCTACTTGTTAAATAATTTAATAAATTTTAATTCTGTGTTGATTTGCAAGTCTTGCTTTGAGCCTACCAATTTTCTTCCTTCTTATGCACGTTTAATATGACCCTTTTCCTTTTTCCTTTTTATATCCAGGAGATTGTGAAATTTAGTATGAGAAAGAACACGCGCTGAGTATTTACATAATATTCCTCTTTCTCTCCTCTCCTTTTTACTTTGTTTGTGGATCCGGTAGTCGAGAGTAGTGTCTGGCACAAGGCCACCTTTTCGTATGCCGGCACTTCATTAGCCACATTCACTCCGAGTCCGCAACACAGTAATCAGGCCACTGCAAAATTCATTTGTAATCATCATTTCAAAAATTGATATTGACATCCATCTTATATTCATAGAATATCAGTAATATTTTCCCTTTCAGTAAAACACTTAAAAGCTGAAGTTTTTGCTTATCACTATATAAATTTGGGCAATATTTTTTGAGAATTAAAATGAATTTAGAACAAAGCATCTCACTTGAATTCTTTATAAATATTGTGTATTGAATATGATTCTAAAAGTTTCATCCCATTTGATATAAAAATTTAATTTTACAATAACTAAATTTTTGTGCAAAATAAAAGAATTTAATTTTTTCTGAGAAGGAATGTGAGAAGAGTGTATGTCCAAATATTAAAAAAGATGCAAACAGTAACAAAGTCTTGAAAAAACCTTGTGAAATTTGAAAGTTGCAAACATTTATTAAATTGATACAAAACAATATAACAAAGCACAAATTTTAGAAAAAGTTTTGCATAAAAATTTCCTTTCATGAAAGACCTTGACTTCAAATTTATGATGGGAAAAAAACACACTTTTCATTGCACAATAAATATGAGGATAATATATTTTTCTATAGCCACTTCGAAATAAAAAACTTTTTACAAACAAAAGGAAAATTTTTATTATACCTTTTTGCCGTTACTTTAATGTCCTTCTCCCAAAAAAGTAAATGTAGAAGACAAACTCAGGCTATTTAACATTTATTTGCTCACACGGTTTAATTAATTATTATTTTTAATTATTTTATGTTACTATCTAATAATTAAAAAAAAAATAATATTTAAAAACTGACATGAAAATAACTGAAATTATTATAAAATTAACTGATTTTATTTTTGTCAAAGCAAGTCTTGTAAAATTCTTTAGCATAAATTACATTGTTACATTTTGGCAAAAAGCTGGAATTGGTTTTATCAGTTTTGTATTTAAATAGATTCAGTTATTAAAATTTCTCCTTTCAGTTTTTTTTTTAACAAAAGAAATGTTAAATAAGTTTGAATGAATTTCAATTTTGTTGACTTAAAAATATTACAACTGCTATTATTATTATTATGAGGAATTATCTCCCTTTATTTTTGTTCTTTGCTGACGTTTTCCTGTTTCGATTGGGAATAGTTACTTATTTGCAAGAAAATTTTGACAAGAAATTTATAGTTTATTTAAAATGTTATAGTTTCACGATTGTATGATTTTTTATAGCTCAAAGGAAAAACAAATCAAACATAAGAACATATAAAGAAGTAAGTATAACCGTAAATATTGATTCTTTCGTTTTTTTTTAACGAAGTTGAAAAAAAGATTAAGCTTCTTAAGCAAAAAAGGCAAGGACGATTAATTTTTAATAAAACTTTATCTTTAAATAAATCTAAAAATGATTTGGCGAATTTATTTAAAAAATTGTCAATCGTTTTATATTTTGATTCGTCTTCTGTTAGTTTGAATCTACACTTATGTCCAAATGTTTTATTTACAAGTGTAAATTTATTATTGTTAATCATAATGTTATCCGAATTTTATGTTGGCTTTAATTTAAATCAAGTACGGAAGCCTAAAAATAAAAAAAAATATTAAGCTGCATTTTCTGCTATCTTCGCAAAAATAATTTGGTTGGAGTCAAGTTCTTTAACAGTTGACGTTGTTAAAGTTTGGAATTTTAGTAATCCCACAAATTGAGTTCCTCTTTGCAGAGGAAAATGTTACTTTTTTTTTTCTTTTTATGCTTCCATACAAAACTGAGCGTTATGGTCTCTAAACACCTACAGCTTGAATAAAAATAAACTTAAAATAAGTACCCAGTTTGTAATTTAAATTGTAAATCGAACCGCTGGAAAAACTTAAATTAAAAGTAAAACTAATTAAAAGACAATCTCGTCCCAAATTATTATTACAGTTGTTGTGACGGCATTTAAGCCGGAAAAAAAATGACAAAACATTCAATTTCAATTTCATCATTGGATTTTTTTTCCTTTTTTAAATATACTAATTAATAGTATTGTGTTTAAATTCAACCAAACGTAACTATCATTTGACATCCGATTCCCAAATATACGCATATGATTGTACTTTTTTCCGACACAACGTGTACACTGTACATGCAGATAGTGCCAGAATTTGTCCATTCCTCTTTTTGGCACTTTACGGGAGTTGGGGGTGGGGTTGGCTCAGGAACTGAATCAGCCACAACCAGTTTAAAATTAAATAAATACAATGAGACGTGCTGTGGGTTCTTCTTGAATTGCACTTCTGTTTCGGACTCTAAAAAGGATGACGTTCGCAATTTCCAAATGAAGGTCATTAAAGAAAGCACATATCAAGATCTGTTTCACTGAACTGAATTTTAAAAATAAAATTGAAAAGATCTTGACTTTTTGACTGAGTAATAATCCTATAATTTGTTTGAATCAGTGACTTTGTTGAATCGAATCAACTTTTTTAATTTTATAATTTTGCTAAAAAAATGATTTCTTTTTATTTCTTAATCTAACACTTCAATATTCATTGATAGCTTCTGCTTATTTTTTTTAATTAGAAACTTTATTTTTTTATTTTAACTAAGCATTTTTTTTTGTGGAAAAAAAAATAATAAAAGAATGATTATTTTAAAATTTTAATTATCCATCCATTCATTACAAAATAAAGAAAATTTCCTCGTAATTTCTCTCTTAATTATTTCAATTTAATTTTTATTAAATTTTTAAAACTCACTTAATGTCGGAAAGTATTCACTGCGGCATAAAACAGTTTTTAGTGTACGTTAGTTCTCCGTAAAAAAAAAAAAAATATGATCTTATTTGTAATTTATTAAGAAGCGTTACATTTTGTGAAACTGTTATCTTTCCGACAAGATAATTAGTAATTAGATGAAAATAATTAAAATTTAGTTCAATGAGCCAGTACATTTTTGTAATGTAGAAAAATATTTATTTTAAAAAGAGCTATTTAAAAATAAAATTATTCCAATGAATATGACAGTTATTTCTTCCAGAAATCATTTATTTTTTTTTTATTATGTGGGAGTCAGCTAGCCTAAAAAAGTAGGACTTCTTGGAAAATGTATTGTAATGTAAATCATCCAATTTTATTGTTTTAAATTTTTGCTCGTTTTCTGAAAATCAGCTCTGAATGGTGAACTAAAAAATGTTAATATAACAATAACATTATTATTATTTAATTAGGAAATCTTTTCAATGCTTCTGTAAATAAGTTTTAAAAAATTCAATGAATAATAATGAATTTTTTCAAGAAATTTTTCATTTTTTTAAATTTTATAATAATATAATTTATCATTTAAAAATCATTTCAAATTCTGCCTTACCATATTACTTTTAAGTGAATTGTAATTAAGTAGAAATCATAATTTACAATTCAAAAATCGAAAAGTTTAACTAAGTCGTTTTGCACCAATATTTTTAAAATAATTTTTTTTTTTTTTTTTTTTTACTTCAAGCATTCCCACTTTTCATTTATGGTAGTCTAAGATTATAAAAAGGTCTAAAAGTTGTCCTCTTTTGACAGAAATGTCCTTGTCTGCAGTTCATTTTTCATTACATACGTTTCAACAGGTTTTGAACATCACCTGTTCAGTTTTAAAATAGAGTAAGTTTTACTTTTTAAAATTTCTATTTTACAAAATATTTTTATTTTATGTAGTTGTTTTAGTGTGGGTCATAAATTATTGAGTTACCTCTATCATGACATTTCATCTCAATTATTAAATTTTAAAATTAAACAAAATTTTATAGTATTTTAAATTTTATTATTTTTTCATAAAGCATCTTCAAAGATAATTAAAAGTCAATAAAATGTTAGATAATTTCTGAAAATATGTTAATTTGTAAAAATTACTAGGTAGTTAAAAACAAAACAAAAAAAAAACACAGCATACTTAGATTTCGTAAATTTATGCCAATTCCGGTCATCCATACTAGCTGTCAACACTTTGGAGCTTATCTATACGTCAATAAAGACCAAAGAAAAACAGGAACCATCATTAAAAAATGCTTGTAGGCTATTTTTTTTATGCTATAAATAAGTAATATTTGTTTCAAGTCAGATTAATTTAACGTCCTGGGTATGTCGGTAAAACTACATCCGCGTCCTGGCTACGGCGATAAACTGCATCCAACAGCAAGGTCTCACATAATGTTTTCAGAAAAATAATGTTGCCAGCTCAAAGTTTTTGAAACAATAATGTTGCCAGCTCAAAGTTTTTGAAACAATAATGTTGCCAGCTCAAAGTTTTTGAAACAATAATGTTGCCAGCTATACGTTTTTTGTAAAAAAGTAATGTTGCCAGCTATTCGTTTTTTTGTAAAAAAGTAATGTTGCCAGCTATTCGGGGTTTTTTTTGTAAAGAAGTAATGTTGCCAGCTATACGTTTTTTTTTTTTTTTTCGTAAAGAAGTAGGTAACTCCACGAAAATGTAAACAAACAGTGATAGCATGATAAAAAAGACGCCGAACTTGACGAAAACAATTTTTATCGTCTAATGTTCATATTATTATTAAAGAGGAAAGATCAAAGTATTTTTGGGGTATTTTTTTACATTTTTTAATCGTTCCTAGCACGTCCGAAATTTTTGTTACAAATTTTGTTTTTTTTTTGTCACAAAAAAAGGACAGATGATCAATCATTTTCAATCATTTGATAAAAAGATGAAAATCTGACTTTGATATTCTTTTAAAAATCAATTATCATTTTTTCAAAACTGATTTTAATAAAATCAGATATTATAATGTTTATTTAAAATATTTTGAACCAAGCTTAACTTAGCTTCTGCGCCGAAAAAATGTAATTTGAAAATAAAACAAAGCAGGTCATAACCTTTCGCTTCGTTGACAGCTGTGATTCATGACGTTTAGATAACTTACGGGAGGATAATTCTTTCTACGGTTGGAAGGAAGTGAAATTATTTAGATTTAAATGAACAAATTATTTACCTCGTTACTTTTAAGAAAAACTTTCAGCGCTCTAATTTTTCATTTTTTTTTTTTTTTTTTTTGTACTTAGCTTTCATCTTTACGTTTACGATGCTTTATGGAAAATATAAAGAAATTAAAAAATAAGACTGTTAAGAGTGAGATTAAATTTCATAAGAAAGAGGTATCTATTAATTTATACGTACCTTATGAATTTTTATCAGAAGTGTACATAAAATACTATAATTTTATGTACATTTATTAAATTTTACTGTGTTATTTGTATTTCCATTTATTTTGTTATTAATTTTGATATTTCATTTATGGAAAAATGACATAACTGAGATTAAAATCAAAATAAGATCACATAAATTAAAGTTTAGCAGTAGTTAAATTTCATATGATACTGATACTTATAGGTACCCTTCTCAGTTGAAACTGAAAAATCAAATTAACTTCTCCATACGTGTTTCGCAAAAGTAAAGGCCTTAAGAGCGGAGAACAATGCTGAACTCAAATAATGCAACTAAATTGTATCCTGGTTGATCTTCCGTACTTTATAATTACCGCTCTATTATAAGCATAAAAGTTACATTTTTTAATTACGTTGGCTAATCCGATTGGTCCAAACGGTACAATTTTCAAAGCGCTAGACAATGGCGGTCTCATCTGGACAGAATTTAAAGTTCGGTGCTGCTTTTAACTAATTTTATAATATTTTTAAATACTTAATGTAAAAATCTATTATAATTAAAAGAAATAACAATTGTATTAAAAATTCAATTTTCATTGAAAAAATTTTTTGCTTTCAGAAAATATTGTCCATATTCATAAAAACAAATAAAAGCATTTGAAATTAAATAATATATTTGTTTTATTGAGTTTTGTATGTTACAATTCAGAGCTGATTTTCAGGTACGTTGGCCACAATTAAAAAAAAAAAATACATGATTTGCATTCTTCAAAGCCTTGTGCTTTTAACTATTGCAATCTGTAGAGGGCGGCGCGATCTAATTTCTAGAGTTTTTCATAAAATTAGTTATGGGGTGTTAATAAAAATGAAAAAAAAATATTTCTGCCATGACTTTTATAAAAAACAACATATTTATAATAATTTCGATCATCTGTGAATAGTTTCTGAAAGTTTCATTAACATCTGACAATTATTTTTATTTTTGCAAGATTTTCCAAATTAATGTGTGTAAATACAAAAAAACGCGCTAAAATTATCTATGTTATTTACTACCCCTTGTTGCAACAAAGATAAACAAAGTTTTTAAATCAAAATTTAGAATATTCTAAAAAGATGGAAAAAATTTTGAAAAATAATTAAAAAAAAATTTGGTCTATCCTCTTCATAAAAACAAGCATTTAGACGATAAAATTTTGTTTTCATAAAGTTTGGCGTCTTTTTCATCAGACTATGCTCCTTTTTTTAGCGATTTCGTAGAGGTACCTATAAAGAAGTTATGTTGCCAGCTATACGTTTTTTTTTTGTTTTTTTTTTTTGAAACGATAATGTTGCCAGCTATATATATTTTATTCCATACAAAATAGGCATTTAAAATTCATATAAACTGGATTTGGCATTAAATAACCCACAGTGGTTGATATGCCATAAAACTCAAACAAAAAAATCAGATTAATTTAATTTTAAATTTGACAATTTACTCAAATAATGTGTCATAAATATATATTTTATTTTTGGAAGAATTTTAAAACTGATGATTAAATTTTAAAACTTATTAAAATGTAAGAAATGGCTGCTAGTAAACAAATTTTTTGAAATAAGCAAATATTTGACATTCCAATCTATATAATTTTTATTTGAAATACCCTAGAGTTTTTTACCTACTGGAAATATTCAATTTAATCCTTTAGCTTTCAATTAAAGCTAAAAAGAAATCTTCAAGAATGTGTTTTCATTTTTACAAATTCATTTTAAACCTTAGGAATCGAAAATCTTAGTGAAAAAGTGGAGTTATCTAGTTTGAAATATAGGTTTAATGCTTTAAAAAAATGGAGGCAAAGGCTCCATTTTTTATTTTGTTGAAGTAGCAGATCTTTTTTTGTGGATCCCTATGTCTGTAATTTTAAAATCCAGAAAACAAAGCTGCATTTTCTTATTCTCAATGAATGACTAGGAAATACATGATGTTATGAAAATTCTAAGCCTATAACCACTCATCTGAATGCCTAGTTACTATTTTTGATGAAAACTCAGATACAATTTTGTTTTCATTTTAAGCTGGCATATGTTAAAATTTAACTGATATTTGCATAAAGATGGTTATAAAATCAGGGTCCAAAGTTACAGGAAAACACCTGCTGTCATAAAGACGGACACAAAATCAGGACCCTGTTTTGCATTATACATATATTTTAAATAGAACAACCACTTTACACTCTTCCACTTTAAAACTCAATTTTTTCTCAAAAATGGCAAATTTCCCCTCAAAAAAGTGATATTTCTCATCTTCAGCATGGTTGCTCATTTCTAAACAGGTTCCTCTGCTTTTCTTCAGCACCCAGAGAGCTAACCTGTGTTTTTATTGCAACAATTCTGAGCAAACCTTAATTGCAGTTTATGTACCCCAGTAGAGCCACATGCAGTTTGGAATTCAGAGTTGTCCTCCTTCTATACTGGTTGCCAACCACAGCTAGAGAGTCCAGTCTGCTCTGCTATTTAAGCCATAGCTGGAGGTGGGGAGAAATTGATTTATACATAGAAAATGTATAAATTCACTTCCATCATATATTTAGATTTTATTACAATTCTAATCATCACATTTTAAAATAATAAACATTACCAAGAACTTAAGGTAGTTAAAATAATAGTGGTGTCAAGGGAAAAATAAACTGTCCTTTTAATACACTGTTTTTTTTGTTGTTTTTTTTTTTTTTGTGGGCACAAAAGTTAATGAGTGCCGGAATATGTTTGTATAGTTAGGATTGTTAACTGATCAATTTCTTGTATATTCTTGGAAATGAAAATAGTGTAATGGTTATTGGTATGAAAAATAGACTTGGTATGCCATGTTCAAATTCTGACCAGGTCTGTTTTGTTTATTAAGCACTGATACTCTTGGGAGAAAAAAAAATTAATCCATTTTCCTCCAATTATGACTTAATCTTTTTGTACACATTGTTCCACTAATAGAAGATACTTTAATATATATTTGTTTCAGACCCAAGAAGAGTTAATTGTATTTTAATGCAATGTGTAAGTGCATACTCTATTTTAGTCATTTCCTTGTATGTTATCAATAAAAATAAATGCTCATCAATTATGAAAAAAAAATGACTTAAAATCTATTCCACCAATGGAGTCAACTTGGTAGGGCAACCAGTCCAGGAGGGCAACAACTTTGAAATCAAAAACAGCCTGAAAGAGGTAGAGGTTCTGTCAGGCTATGCTACCCTAGAAATTACATTAATGGGTTATTGGACTTGTGATGAGAAATCAGAGTTCAAATTCCAGTCATGTTCATTATATTTACTTACAAGCAAATACTTTTGGGAAAGGTATGAATCCACCTCTTCTTCTCCCAGCTCTGTGTTAAATATTAAGACTTGTATCATAAAATTATTACTATTCTTGTCTAGTTCTTATTTTTCTTTGGTACTTTTTAATACTCTGGGACAATGACCTAGTGAATAAAAGCGTTGGTTTGTGAATTTGATGACATCTTGGTTGTGAGTTCAATCTCTTGGTTGAGGTTGAAACAGGCAAGCAATAACTGAACAGTACTAAATAAAGATGTATTCAATGATGAAATCAAAAGTAGCTCTAGGAAACATTCTGTCAATTTGGTAAGTAAATATACAGAAATATACCAATTTATTTGGATTTAAAGGATAGTAATATTCATTAGAAAATAGAATAGGCATGGATTGTTTAAAATAGATTTTTTTTTTTCTTTTTTGAGAAGTGGGAAGTCACCCTAGAAAAGATTGAAGCTGTTAACCTTGAAGCCTTGCATTAGTCAGAATTAATCAATCTATCACAAAATGGAATTTGTGAACCTGCAACCATCTGAAAAATTTTTCAGACATGAATTTCAAACAACTCCTATAAATAACACAAAATTAGAGATGACTGATTTTCCTTCATTTTCAGAGTGTTGAAAGAGCAGTGAAATTAATATCTGAAGCTTCTCATGTTGTTTATGGATTTGAAGATATAGACACCTTCTTGCAGTAACCTTATGTTGTCAACTAAGACCTTCCGTTCTCTTTAAAGGCTCTTACACTAAAAATTTTCAATGCTGATTTTTATTGCATTTCCTCAAAAGGGGTTTAAAGCTAAGAATCTAAAATTGGTGTGAGTTTTTATCTCATTAGGTCCCAACTATCTAGACTTGTCCAAAATTGATTTGAGGAAAAAAGTGTAAAATCAACCTACCCTAATAGACATGGGCAATAAAACAAGAACAGTCTACCCCTGTAGATTAAATAAAGGGTTCTGTTCAGAATTGCCTGTAGATTACTCAGATTGTAGATTACACCTGAGGAAGGTTGAAGGGCCCAACAGATGAAACATTGTGATAACAACAACAAAGAATAGGATAATAATCTGAAGAATATAGTGTAAATAATGATAACTCTTCAATCTAGAAATTCAGACAAAAAAAGAATATAATAACTATTTTGATAGTTTGCATTTTACATTGATGCTATCAGAATATTACCAATGAACTTTTTAATTATAGTGAGAGGTTTTCAAAATCTTCTTTTTTTTATGTGTTGTGGCCCTTCAGGACGTAGGCGATCAAGGCCCTCCACATCTTCCTGTCCCTTGTAGCTCTTAATAAGTTTTGTCTTTTTATTTTTCCCAAACCTTGTTCTATCATCCATTTACTCAAGCTCATCATAAATGTTACGCACTGCTTTCCTCTGTCCCTCTTTCTCTTAATCTGTCCAAGTCTGCCTTCCTCATTACATGCCCCAGAATGTTTAAAAAAGAAAGTAGATTTCTCTAATCATGGTTGATAGTTCTTGCTTTATTTGGATGTAGAACAGAGAGAGAAAATATGATTCTGAAGAAGCAACAAATTGTTTTCTTCAAAGAACACATTTAACAGCATGGTCATTGGGATTAAAATATTCACAAAGATTACATGACTTTTACTATGAAAATGCATACAAGGTAACCATATAGCTGCAGTGGTAGTGGATTCAGAAATAAAACAAAAGTAGATTCCACTTGGACCCTTGCTAAGCGATATGCATTATATCTAGTCTAAAAGTAGACAGTCTCAGGATATCAGAACTGGTTTTTGTGCTAAATTCAAGTAGTCGTTAAGTTATGATCATTTGAAATTAATCAAAACTTGTACATGTTTAAACATTAACTTTTAGATAATCAGTTGTGGATAGTTGCTTTTTCAATCTCTTTTTGTGAGGAAAGTCATTGGTATCTTGTTGAATGATATAGGCTTAACTAGACATTCTTTTTAAAAAAATGACTTGTATCAAGTGGGTTTTGTGGGTACTACAACACAAAATTGAGTCAAACAGTTTTTTTCCCATATTTTGCCTATTTCTTTGACTCTAAAACTCCAACTGCAAATAATGCTAATAAAATATAGCAAAGACAGTGTCTTTCTTTTATCCTTTTTGGTGTAAATCTAGTGAAAACAATTTAAATCTGCAAAATGTAAGAAAATTGTTCTCTTCTTTTCATATGCTAAATTGATCATTACACACATTTGACACTATATGTCAGTCACCAAATATCAGTTTTCAAAATAACTTTACACTATTTTCATTGTTTGGATTGTTGTCTTCATTTTCATTGTTTGGATTGTTGTCTTCATTTTTATTGTTTGGATTGTTGTCTTCATTTTTATTGTTTGGATTGTTGTCTTCATTTTCATTGTTTGGATTGTTGTCTTCATTTTCATTGTTTGGATTGTTGTCTTCATTTTTATTGTTTGGATTGTTGTCTTCATTTTTATTGTTTGGATTGTTGTCTTCATTTTCATTGTTTGGATTGTTGTCTTCATTTTTATTGTTTGGATTGTTGTCTTCATTTTTATTGTTTCATCCATTGTACACTCTGGTCTTCAGGTGATATTTGTTGGAATTTCAAATTGAATCCTTTATTTAGTCCATTGTCGGTATTTGAATTTTGTGCCATGGATATTTCAGTTTTAGATATGTGTCTTTCGATATTTCAGTTTTAGTTAATTCCTCTTGATAACTCTCCAAGTTTTTGCTTTCTCTTTGACCAGGGATTGAACTCACAATTCTGGGTCAAGTCACTTTTGGATCAATCAACCAACCAATGTTTTTATCCACTGGGCTATTAGTGAGTGAATTTTTGGGACTTATAAACCTAATGTTTCAGTAACCATTTTCTACCAGAGCTCGTAATACAATTTTTTTGTTGTTTTTCTCTAGCTCTCTGTATTACTGGTTCCCATATTGTATTTATTGCTATACTTGGCCAGCTTAGATTTTTGTAGCAAAGCATATGTGCTGATTTTATAACTTTTTTGTATTTTCCAGTGATGTTTTCTGTCTATTATTTCAACTTCATCCTACAGAGGGCAATATGGTCAGCCATGCCTGATTTTTTGATTTCTCCTTGTATTAGTCTTATTTTAAGGGAATGGCATGTTTCTTTTTTATATTTAAAGGGTCTTCAAAAACCACTAATTATATTTTCAGGGTCCTCAAAAATCATAAATTATATTTAATTTTAATCATTAAAAGAATGTCTTTTATTTGTAATAAAAAAAAACCTGTAGGAAAATAAGTCATTTCTTAAATTTATCATGTTTGAAAAGCAACAGTATTTCATTTGTAACTGAACTTCAAGTACATGTTACAGTTGGGTGAAATCCAGATTTAGTTATGATAATTTTATTGTAAATAATGGATTAATCTACTAATTTCCTTTATTTACAGATATGAATTCAACTGATGGCCATTCAAAAATGTAATCATCACTCCAATGTTGACTCTAAGAGTTAGGAAAGAAATTATAGTCACTTAAGATGTATGACTGGTTATTTCTTCGAACTCACAGTAGAATAAACGTATTGAACACTGGACGGAAAACATGTAAATTGTTTGGATCATTATTTTTTAGTAAATTCTTGTTTAAATGACACCTGTCAACACTGACAGTGGAGAATCCCGACTGTTGTCAGGTGTATATAACAAGATTTTCAATGAGTTCAACTTTAAAAGATCACATGCAAATACCTACTGGAGAAAAAGTTTATACTTCTGAGGTATGTGAATCAGCATTTTCTGTGAATAAATCTTTAAAAATACGTATTCAGAGACACACCAGAGAGAAAGTATATTCTTGCGAAGTATGTAGGTTAGTGTTTTCAGACAATTCCCAGTTGAAAAAACACATGCAAACACACACTGGAGAGAAACCATATTCTTGTGAAGTGTGTGGATCAGGATTTTCAGCAAGTTTCAAGTTGAAAGAACATATACGAACACACACTGGGGAGAAACCATATTCTTGTCAAATGTGTAAATCTTCATTTTCAGTAAATTCAAACTTGAAGAGGCACATGCGAACACACACTGGGGAGATACCATATACATGTGAAGTGTGTAGGTCACCATTTTCAACAACTTCCATCTTGAATGAACACATGCAAACACACTCTGAAAAAATACCTATCACTAGTGAAGTATGTGGATCAGTATTTCCACAGAATTCATCTTTAAATTTACGTATTCATGTGCATAAGGATGAGAAACCCTATTCTTCAGAACTACGTGGATCAGCACTTTCAAAGAGTTCAAAGGTGAAAAAACACATGCGAACGCGTAAAAAAGAAAAACCATATTCTTGTGTAATGTGTGAATCAGCATTTTCAACAAACTTTGCATTAACAAAACACATGAGAATACACACTGGAGAGAAACCATTTCTTTGTGATGTGTGTGGCTCAGCGTTTTCCTCAAGTTCTAATTTGAAAGTACATATGCGAACACACACTGGAGAGAAACCATATTCTTGTGAAATTTGTAAATCTTCATTTTCAATGAATTCAAGTTTGGTAAGACACATGCAAATACACACTGGATCAATATCATATCCATGTGAAGTATGTGGATCATCATTTTCAGCAAGTTCTAAATTGAAACAACATATGCGGAGACACACTGGAGAGGAACCATATTCTTGTGAATTGTGTGGATCCTCATTTTCATGCAATTCACATTTGAAAAGACATAAGCGAATACACACAGGAGAAAAGCCATATAGTTGTGAGGTGTGTGGATTAGAATTTTCGCAGAATTCCTCTTTAAAGCAACATGTACGAACACACACTGGAGAGAAACCATATTCTTGTGAAGTGTGTGGATCACAATTTTCACAGAATTCTTCTTTAAATAAGCACATGCGAACTCATACTGGAGAGAAACCTTATTTATGCATAGTTTGTGGTTCAACATTTTCACAGAATACATCTTTAAGAAAACATTTGCGATTACACGCTGGAAAAAAATCTTAAACTTACAGATTATGTAGAGCAGTATACACAGCATATCTTAAAAAATACGTATTAAAATATCTTTTGTAAAGTGCATATTTCCATGTTTTCAGAGACATCCACATTGATGAAAGATGACACACATAGAAACCATACTCTGTTTTATGTGTGGATCAGCATTTTCACAAAATTCATTTTTAAGAAACATGTGGAATAACAGGAAAGAAGCTTTCTGTTATAAGGTGTGTGGGCTGGTATTTTAGTATTTTCAAAATACCAAAGTACACATGTGATTAAACTTTATATAGAGACATTACACTTGTGAGATAAGTAGGTTAACTTTCAGAGAATTCAGATTTGGAAAGAAACCATATTCTTGCAGTATGTAGATTGGTATTATAAAAAAAATAAGACTTTACTGTTTACCAGGCCTATGTTGGCAACGACTTGAATAAAACAGTTGACTCAATGGAATAAGCCTAATTGACTAAAATAATGATGCAATCTCATTGCAATATTTTAACAAGAATATTTTAGACCTCACTGAATAATCAGAATGACATAATTGAACTAGTGTTACTACTTTTTCATTGTTAATTGTAATTAGGTTGAATATAATTGCTTATTGAGAGTGAATCCAGCACAATAATAAACATGGTTATCTTATTTAAATTATGTTATTCTTGGGTTTTCTTTGAATTCAATTTTTGCCACTGTAATTATCAGCACTCTTTATGTGTTTATCAATTTCTGTTTTATTCAAGTCATTGTCTTCTTCCAGGACTCTGTGTGTCCAGTAAACAGTAGCCAAGCCATTTTGTGAAGTGTGTTTGTTTGTGTGTGTGTGTGTGAGAGAGAGAGTATTTCCAGGCGTTCATATTTAAAAATCACCCACTATAAAGCAATTGTTCAGAGGTTTTAATTTAAGTTACATGAAGTGGTTGTTTTAAAAGTTCATGAACAAACTAGAGAGAAACCATATTCCTAAAATCTCTGAAAATGCAAATACATGAAATAAGAAAATAACATTATTTTGAAATGTCTTCATGAAAATCAGCAATCCAAGTATGAATTCTATTTTCAATTTTGTGAATTTACCAGTGCAATTATTTTAGTTTTTTTCTTTCTTTCATCTGTTTACTTTTGCAAAGATTTTTAACCATCCATTGTTTGGCTTTTAAGAAAAATTGCAAGAATTCAGAATCATGAGAAATCAGTTGCACATTAAACTTTATTTTGGGAAAGAAATAGAATTAATAATGTCTGTAATATTTTCATTCCTTCTATTGTTTTGTCTTACTGTTTTTCTGTTCATCCAGACTGTTATTCAAAACTGCAAGAATTCAAAATCAAGATAAAAATGTGTTTCAAGTTTGACATTATTTCATTTTTTAAATAAAATTAACTGATAATATCTGGAATGTCTTTTTTTTCATCTTTTCATTGCATTTATGCTATGGCATTATTTATCTACACTTAAAATTTATAGAAATATGAGCATTGAGGATATTTTCTTGTTTTCCTTCTTTGAAAATATTAATAATTGAGCATGAAATGTTTTATAGGCATTACTCTATTGTATCTTGTTTTATAGATGAACTGGATGTATTTTGATGGAAGGGAAAAAAAGTACTTCAAAATTATCACTTCAATCCAAAATTGTTTTAACAATTTGCATAGTTTCTTTTTTAATGATACTTTTCAATTTCATTTTAAGAGATATAAAATGCTCTAAAAATGCAGCTTCAGATAGTGCATCATTTAATAAATATCTAGAGTAATAACTATTAACAATAAAAAGTCCACAATAATTATCTATAACTGACACAAAATTTCAAAAGGTTAACACTCCTCAGATTTAGATAAGAATAGTATATTATTGACAGAATATATATTTTTATGAACTTTTATTAAATATGCTAACTAAATTTTCAAATTTAAAACTTCTTATACTGACATATTAAAATTTCTGAAAACCTAAATATTTGAATATATATATATATATACACACACACACACACACACACACACACAAATGTAAGAAAAAACAGATAGAGTTCTGACACTTGATTGGTTGATCAAGGCAAACCCACAAGTCTATTTTTGATTCTGACCTTGTATTTCCTCACCCACTTTATCTTTCAAAAAAGAGGCAACACTTCGCTTTTGAAATTTTCTAAAAATTCATTTAATCATCAGTCACTTACCATCACCTGAAGAGGCACTATAGTACTGGATCATGAAACCTATTGTGTAGTGATTTCAGCATGTTTTTATTCTAATCTTTTATAATAAAAAAATAATATATATCAACTTGCTAACCATTAGATAGGTATTTTGTAAATATAGAAAAGAAAAGTGATATTCGGAAATTGCCAGTTATTAACTTAATTAAATAAATGCTTTATAATGTATATTTATATTACTTAAATTGTTTATATTATTGACTTCAAACAAATACCAAAGTAAAATTATCACATGAAAAAAATGTAGTCAAATTTAAATTTGTTAAGATAAAAACAAACAAATAAATTTGGTAATTATTACAATTATTTAAATTATAATTATGCAATTTGAATTAATATGACATTAATTTCTTCCAGAAATTTGGCTTTTTGGGGTAGACATTATACTTACAATGATATAATGATAAAATGGACCCTATTCAAGCAAATCTTTTTCATTAATCCATAACAATGATCATTTTAAAGTATGGAAACTTATGAAAAGAAAAAAGTTGTATCTTATTTTATTTATGACTAGGAACCCAATACAGATTGTTAGAAAAGCCACTGATATCTAACTCTACTGCTTAAGTGTAAGTTAAACTTTTTGATGAGAAAAAGAAAATGCTGATTAATCTTTTAATCTTTCTGTGCTTTAAAATTACACACATATTTGCATAACACAAAATTGAGGTCAAGTTTTATATGTATTGAATACATGTCTTATAAATATAGGCGCAAAGTTAGTCTAGTTTGACTTTATAGTTGTACAATAAATTGAACCCTCATTTTGGAACCACCACATTTATAACTTAATTTTTCCCCAAAAAGAAATTTTTTTTTTAAGTGACAATAATAATCAGAGCAGAACAAACTACATCAGAAAAATAAATCTACTACTGGAGTTTGATAAATCTTAATATATTTGTACAACTTGCTCTATTTTTACAAAAACATACTAGAGAGAACCTATATTTTTGTTAAATTTGCTGATATGAGTGGTTAAAATGACAAGTAAATTCACAAATAACAATATTCTTCTATCACATATAAGTAGTGTTCACAATCACACAAATACATTTGAATTGCAATACACTGATAGTACTGACATTTAGTTTAACATACCTTATATAGTTTTTAATTTTAAACCAACAGACAAAAGCTTTTGAGCTATTGTCAGTTTTTGTCTGTTTACTGTCATGCAAAAGAACAGGAAAGGATAAACACAAAGTTCTGTATCTTTGTATCTGCTGCAGGTAATAACACCACTATAGATACTAATATAGCACAGTAGTCTTTACAAATAATACTGATAACTTAAGCTTATTTAACATAATGGAAACTAAAATTAACAGTTTTTATTTATGAGACAAATTGCTTTAAAATTTAAAATCTATCACTGGTTCGATCATTTTTACTCAATATTGTCAAGTTACTTTTTAATGTTGGAATAACTTTCTATATAAAATTTTAATTTGAGTCTTTTGAACAGGAACAGATGTTTATTTGTTGTTTCATGTTTAGGATTATGGTTCCAGTTCCTTCTAAAATGTCTTCTCATTCACTTTTACTCTCAATAACACCTTGTGACTTAATGGCATTATCACCTTGCTTCAGTTGCATTAATTAAAAAATAATAAAACAAATCAGACCAAAAATGGGGTATTGCTACCATATCTGGGCTGGAAATATACAACCTTGTGGGTGATGAATTATTTTCTACCTTATAACCCTTTCCCCACAAATGAAACCTTGCAAGCCTTTCACTAATCTTTCACTATTTCAATGGCAAATGTTCTGACAAACTACATTCTTTATTCTACCAGCCCTGACATTTATTGCTGGAAACCACATACACAAGGATGACTCATCCTCATTCACTTCATATATCATTATGAAAAGTATTAGTATTAATAACTATATTGTCATTTACAATATGATGAACAATCCTTGAGTTGCATATTAAAATCTCACATCACAAGATAATTGTGAATATTTCTAATAAAAGTAGACATTATAAACTGAAATTTACATGACATCATATAAATATAAGTATATCTTGAAAATTTTAAAATTTACATGTTTTGAATTCCTTGCATTTTCCTTCCAGACTGGTTGCCAACTAAGTAACCTAGTCTGCCCTACTATTTCAAATATAGTTCAGAGGAAATAATGAAATGGATTCATAACTTTTCCAATGGTATTTGTACATAAGTGAATGTAACAAACTTTACTGGAATTTGAACTCAGTTCTCATAATTTCCTCATTCTAAGCTGTTATTCATTATACCACCAACACACACACATACATACATATATACATATATATTAAGACCGGTTTCGTTAAATAATTTAGACATGTTCTGTCTACTTGTTCTTGATAGGATTCTTTCATATTTGCGGATAAGCTTTTTTTGTGCTGTTATTCGCAAATATGAAAGGATCCTATCAAGAATAAGTAGACAGAACATGTCTAAATTATTTAACGAAACTTGTCTTACTGAAAATATACTGCCAAAATATATATGCATATTGTGAATTTTAAATGTTTTTACATTAACAATGAAAATGGAGGAAAATTAAATTTTTCCATTTCCAGAAAGGGAAATAATGCTTCACATACAGCAAAAAAAGATATGTGTCATTTACATAGATGGTGCCATAGCTGAGAGTACTGTTGGTAGGTAGTTCACTAGGTTCAGAAGTGGAAATTTTAATTTTTTTTCTGGCAAGTCTATAGTTGCCAATCAAAATTAAAAAACAGTGATTGCGAAAAATCCAGGTTGCATGATACAGGACATTGTAGAGATACTCCATGTATTTTGTATGATTACAGTAGGACATTTGAAAACACAATGTTTGGGTGCCTCACAATATTGATCTATAATTCAACAAAAAACAACCCAGATCTGAATAGAATAATAACAGGCAAAGCAAAATAGATTGTTTACAACAATGTGGAGTAAAAAGGATTCTGTGGGAAAACAAAATGAGCCATTTCAAAAGCCAGTGTGTATCTGAAGAAGGTGATGCTGTAAATTGGATAGGATTGGAAGGGCATTGGGCATTACAGACTCCTTCCATGAAATCACATATTGAATTCTGACAAGTACAGCTCTAATTGGACTAGTTAAAGGCAGCAATCAATGAAAAGTGCCTGAAATTGGCCAATTGGAAGGTGTCTTCTGTCAGGATAATGCCAGACCTCATATTTATGCAGACCTGGTAGAAAATGGTAAAGATTGTGGGTGAATGTCCTACTGTCATTGCTGATTTTGCACCCTCAGATTAACACTTATTTTGATCCCTATAAAATTCTCTTAAATGAGAATTTCAATCATATGGAAGCTTGAAGCAATTAGACCAGTTCATCACCTAGAAGGACACCAAGTTTGGTGCAGACAAGAACATAAAGACACCTCAAAGCTGGTAAAAGTAGGGGAACAAAATGGCCAGTATGTGAATGATTTGTCAACCCAAATTTTGGTAAAATAATTAGAGTATCAGAATATCAACAATAATACACAAATATTTTGTAATAAATGCAACATTTTCTAAAACAATTTAGTTGATGTTACAAGAAAGGAAATTCTGTGTTTTGTTTCTTGTGTAGAATGTGTGTATTTGCTTCATGTAGAGTTCATAAGTGACTTTTTTTTTTTTTTTAATCATTTCACTCCATGCAAGGCAGTAAAGCCACTAAGACACAAGGGGTTACTGAGTGTGAAAGAATAAAAAAAAGGAAAACATTAAGGAACAAAAACAATAGAAAAATAATCAAGAATACAATAATGATTGATACTGCATTAAAATTTTTAAAGATCAAAGTTATCTGGAAAACATGGAGCCAGAAGAAAGTTCCACAAGCAAGAAGTGTAAGAAAAGAAACTGTTTGCATAGAACTGAGGTTTATATCTAGCCAATTCAACTGTAAATTGATGAGACCAATCTAGAACTATTCCTAAAGTCTAGGTACCATAGAGGAAAGTTCATCAGACTAATTACCATGAAAGTATTTATAGAAAAAGCACAGGGAAGCTACATTACAGTGGTGAGAAAGTGACTGAAGCCAAGATGCCAGGTCATGACCAATAATATTGCTGATTTTTTGGATTTTATCAAGCATTTTTAAATATATAGCAGGAGCACCAAACCATGTGTGGCAGCAATATTCAAAGGATTGGTAGACTTGTAAATAAGTAAGATAGATTCTGGAGAGAAAATTGTCTATCATGACACAGCGAACCAACTTTTTTCGCAGGTGACCTTGCAATTGATTCAATATAATCTTTCTGCTTCAAAAAGTTCTTTATTGAGCAGTGTGTGTTCAACCCCTAACTGGCTGATTCTGACTACTCTCTATACAGAATGTTACTACCATTTTATATCTGTTTATTCTGCAGTTTTCTGTGCATGGGTGATTTCTGTGAACTGCTGCTGTGAGCTATGATGTTTGCAAAAAAATGTTATGATTTGTGTGTCTTCTATTCAATAAAACTTTCCTTTGTTAAATTAGGGATAATGTCCCACAAATACGTGTTTGAATAAATCTATGTACAAATATCTAAATATTGTCTTTGAAATTCACTTAACAAATGCTGCAAAATATTGTTATGTCTCAATAAATATTTTTATAACCATTACAGCAAGAACTTGCATATTCTCACATATATGAGAACTAACAAATTCTTGTCAAATTTAAATTACATAGATTGAGTAGTTAATTCTCAAAAGAAACGCAAAATTAACTTACTATTAAAATACTATATGTCGTGGTGACTTACCTCAGCAACCCAAAAGGGCCAGGGTTGCATGTATGTTTTGCAAGGGTGTGTGGAGACAGTGAATCAGTGAGATTCAGAGGGTGAATAGGGGAAGCACTTTGTAGTAGTGGTGTTGCTTGTAGCCATTTTTATTGGCTGGTTCTGGGCACATTGGCTGAATGCTGGCTGGGTCAGGTGCATAAAATCATAGTACACTCATTTAATGGGAGTTCACTTCAGATGGTGAGTGGCATACTGGAGATCGAGATAGAGATGAGATCTGTGCATTTGTCTTGCCTAGTGAACCTATTGGACTCATACTATTTTCCCACCTGTTTTATTTTTCTGTGTGTGCTTCCAATTAATTTTTGCACATTATTCAACACAACTTCTTAACACGTATGTCACTAAGTGGATTATTTTAAATTCCAACAAAATAGAACATGCCACTTATCCTTTCCAATTGAGGATGTCAACTTTTCAGATGCTATACAAAAGGCCAACTTTTGCTGAGTATATAAGCCTTTACTAAAAGTATAATTTTTCATTTCCTGCTGCTACTCTGGTTGCAGATTTTGCTAAACATATGGTGGTAGTGGGAGGTTACCATATGACAATGTCTGCTCCTACCATATGTCTATATTTAGCCTTGCATAATGATTAAAAGAAAATGCACAGAGTGTTGAAAAATACAGAATAAATCTTTATATAGCAATATAATAATACAGAAGGATAAGGTGAAAGTTAAAGTTTGAAGAGTTCAAGTGCAAAAGTATTTGCACATATAAGAGAGAAGCAGAGAAGGAAAAAAGTCTGAGAGAAAGTAATTATGTATATGTATGTATGCATTCAAATATAGTAGCTGTCTGTTTAACAATGTGGGTGAAGAAAGGTATGTTTATTTTCAACTGTATCAGTGGACTGTTTAAAAAGGGGTAAAAAGAAAGGATGTATGTTTTTAAATGTAGTCGGATGGTCTAGCCACCTTAAGTTGCCAGCTGGCCAGATTTGGCTCTTGTTATGTTACAGTGACTGCAGCAGAGAGTGGGCAAAATTTATTGATTCTGTTTTTGCTTGATTTTCTATCTAGTTATATACATTTCTAAAGATCTGCTTAAAAATGTCACAGATTCTTATTGGCTCACAGCTTTACATACTGGTTGTGAAAGCTTTCTTATTGGTTGATTGAACTATGGCTTTTTGGCCTGGCAATTCTGAATATAGATCTAGTTATAGAGATAATTAAATTTTCATCTCCTTGTTATTTTTTTATTCTTATTTATTTATTTTTCTATCACAACAAACAAATATCAGTATTAGTATTAATCATATAAATTACTTTTAATCACTTTGAATTTTGTCATAATTTGATTGTATAAGCACCAATTATATTTTTCTTCTTGTTATAAGAATTTTTGTGGAATGATATTTTAAATAATGGGTATTAAAGAAAAAAGAAATTTTGCTAAATGCTTATTTTGTATTTTTTGAGATATTTTATTGTATAAGAAAACAAAAATAATAATTTGTTTACTAAAATATTTCACATGTTAAGTTTAAATTTTTTTTTTTTTTTTTTTTTTTTTGCTCATACAGTGGAGTGTTGTGCATGTACAAAATATAGCGTCGGGTCAATTCACTAAATGTAACAGGAACACCAAAATATATAGGTACTACTACTATTTATATTAATGATTCTTCCACATACAGGATTCAAGAAATAATAACAACTCCAATTTGTTAACCAACAAATATATATTGAATAAAATACAACAAGAAGCATGAAATAAAATTGTGTTCACAATGTAGATTAAAGAGAAGGAAGTTCTTTCCCTTTGACTGTTGATTGATTGTAATCAACCGTTTGAAGAAAGTTCTCTTGTGAGATAAATGTTCCGAAATAATTGTTAGAGCAAAGTTTGCATGTGAAGAATGAATAACACCAAGAATACAATTGCTTGAAATGTGTTGTGAATAAACTGGTTTGAATCAACAAAATTCTGGTTGATTGTGCTTGGTGAAAGTTACAGAGAGAAAATATAAGTTTGTAGTTACAAAATTCTGTGTCTGTGTTAGAGTGTGATGAGCAAGAGCATGGATATGTGTTGACGGCTGGGATCTTACTGGCGAAAAGTCGCCATATTTAAGGAAAAGAGGTAGGCTCCCATGGAACCACAAGAAGACTTGATCTTACATTAAAAATATGTGATGGGTTAAAAATTAACCAATCCCTACACACGTACTAAACAGAATAGGTAAGTATGCTAAGAACCAAAAGATTCAAAGGAATGACTGCAATGGCTAAATTGTCCTATACAAAGGTAGTAGTAATTTATTAGTCAATTGCAGGCGAATAAAATGACTTGGAGTGTATGTGTGTGTGAAAACCTTAGCGACCGCTATAGGTGTAATGGATAATGCCTCAGATTGAGAAATTGAAGAGCCGACTTCGAATTCCAGTTGAATCCATTACATTTCCTTACGTGCTAATAATACCCTTGGGAAAGGTATGAATCCTCTTCTTCTCCCCCCAGTTACGGGTAAATAGCAGGATAGACCGGGTTCTATAGCCTTGGATAGCCACTGGTCTACCGCAGAAAGAAATGGCAACCTACTGCCGGAAAAATCTGCCTCGTCAGTCATGTATTGAAAGATACATGATCGCCTCACAGATGGCACATAACTGACTGAAGTCTTAAATGACAATATGAAATTCACTATTTTTATCCATGTATTATTCAACTTTTTAACAAGAAAAATCACAAATTGATATTAAAAAATTAAACTTTGTTATCAAGCAAAGATATAAACGAAACCTAAATAAGCGTTTTTTTGTTTTTTTTTTACTTATATTAAAAAGCACAAATGTGGTACAGACACTACAATTGTAATTTTGCTCAATAATATTTAAAAACGATGTAATGAAAAATCAGAAATTTGTTTATTATCTCCCTTGTTTGATTATCGCTCTTCAAAAAAGAAACGTGTGATGTTATCAAATGCGGTGTCTGTTTTCAAATTTGATTCACTAAAAAAAAATATTGATTTTAATTTTTACAGGTTCTACTTACCCCTCTGCAGCTCTAAAAAACCAAGAAGACAGAAAAAAGTAAGTATAAGTCATCTTAACTATTTGTTTACAAAAAAAATACATAATGTATTTTTGTTTTTAGTATATTTAAATTTTTTTTTTAAATTTTTCTTTTTCTTTTACTTTTTTTAAAAAATATTCAAAAATATTTTATTGTATTATATCTTCTATTTAAAAATGATTTGGAATGAAGCGATTTTTTTCTTTCTTTATTATTTTTGAAAATTGATTTTTAATCACTTTGTGAAATCTGTATTTAGAAAAAATCATTTCCTTTGTAAATTTAATTTTAGCAACAAAAAACAAACGAACCCTGATATATTGAATAACTGCCGAGTTCCAAAATATATTCCAATGTCCTTGGACTGAAAGATGCGAGAATTAAATTAAATTTCAATATTCGACCAGTAAAACATTTGGTAAATTTTCATTTTAACACCCGAGCGCTAATATCCCTTCAAATTTTTCCAAAATAGTCTTATTTCCGTGCGTGCAAGTGTATATGCTGAACTCAAATCAACAATTAGAATCAATTAGATATTGAAGAAAACTACCTTTTTGGATGTTAACGACCCGACTTTTTCCTGGTCTTTCGTTAGCCATTACCGGCTTATAAGTAATTAAGTGCTGAATTTTGTTGGTGGACGTATATAATTTGGGCCTATTTATTTCCTTCACAGTAATTCCTTGTAGTTAACTTTCAAATTAGGGTTAGGTGTTTTTTTTAGTTGTTTTTTATGCTTTTATTTTAAAAAACATTTTTTTTTTAAGAAGAAAGTTAAATTTCAAATTAGGGTTAGGTGTTTTTTTTTTTTTGTTATTCTTTTATTTGTCGATGTTTACATATATTTGAATGTTAACTTTCTTCTTAAATTAAGTACAAAAAAAAAACAAAAAAATAAAAACGGAAGCGCGTACTAATTTCTGAAAGAAAATAGTTCAGCAGTGAATGACGCTCTGGTGTTAAAATGAAAATTTACCTTTTATTTATAAGTTTAACAAGTTTGGGTAAACATAAAATAATTTAAAAAATTTTTACGACTTAGCAAGGCCTTCTCTCTTTAAATTTATACAAAAATAACATAAATATTAGGAAATTCTTTCTTTTTCTTTTTTTTGCAGTGACAGACACATTAATAATTAATGATTAATTTGGATATTCTTGCAAAAATCAAACAATTAATGAAGCTTTCAGAAATTATTCACAAATGAATAAAATTGTTTTGCAATTATTTTTTTTTTAGAAAGTTTTGGTAAATACTGAACTTGTCCGAGGACTGAAATTATTTCAGTGAATGAAACGGGCTTAGTATATCTTTCAGTTCATGGACATTGGAATTTAGCATCGTTCTTCGACAGTTTGATTAATTCTTTAATGTTGAAATAAAACTTATTTTGTGGTCGAATATTGAAATTTAACATGTGGCTGATTGTTAATGTTAAACTTTGAGGTTTAAATTAAGTGACATTAAAAATTAAATTTATCATATTTTAATGGTTAGATACTGACACAGAGAACTTTTTTGTTTTTACAATGTGAAAGACTTTTTCAAATACCTCTGGTTCTATATAGTGCAAATAATATTTATCAGAAATTTCTCAAATATTTTTTACTGATCTTTTTTTTTTTTTTTTTTACTGATGATGATAAAACTAACTTGTTGCGGATGTGTGTTGGAGAGGAATAGAAGGTTTGAATTATCAGATGGTTTAAAATTGTGTGTGTTCAATAATCTTCCATACACAACAATTAATACAAGAATGAGAATAAAAATTCATGAACATATTGTTTCAAAACGTAACAATTGAATTTATTAAGTATTTGATATACATGCATGAATACTGAGTGAAAAGGTCAGACAGAGTTGTGTCTCTTAGATTAGGTAAATATTTGTATTTGAGCTCATAAAGTGAAAGTAATTATTAAACTGTAATAGAAGAATGAGTTCATATTGAGTGTTTGGAATTGTATGAACAAGTTAGGTAGAGTTCAGAGATAATACTTGCATGAATTAAGTATTGTTCATTTAACGTCTGACTGGATCAGTCAAGACGGCAGTTCCTTTAGGGTCACATTTTGGTGGCATGTTGAGATGTACGAGTGATGCAGATAAGTTAGGCTCGAGTCAGTAAGAGCAGGAACAGAGGGAAAAGAAAAGAAACTCGAGGGAGTTTACACGTGTTGGGTTTATATATCTGCCTGTATCACGTGATAGGATCAGAATTGACTTGGCGCCTAAATTGACTAAATTGACTGCATGTGAGAGCGATCTGATTGGTTGAAACTGACCAATCAGCAAGTTGGATGTACTGTGATTGACCAATGGTTTCTCGTTGATATTTTGTATGAAAGTAGGATGTTACTAACCAGATAGGAAGAGTGCATTTCCTAAAAAGAGGTAAGGCTGGTTTGTTGTGGAAGATTCCACAAACTTATGCAAATTTTGGCACTTTTTCATTATCATGTTTCTTTCAAAAATGCGTGTTGGATAAAACCTTTTTTTCTGAATTTCTGGAATGAGGAGTAATAATCATTATTTACATTTATGAGGACTATTATCTCCGTTTTTGCTTTTGTTAGTTTCGACTGTTGTGCCTTCCAGCCTTCATCAGGTATTTTTGTTGATTCAGGTAAATTCAAGTTCTTTTAGTACTGCCCGGTTATTGCTTGTCTAGTTTCCACTGAATCCAACCAAGTACACACTGCCTAGCCTAGAGAATGAACTCACAATTATGGCACCAAATTCACAAATCAACATTTTAAATACACTAAAGTTATTGTCCTGGTTTAAATAAAGGGTCTATTCTGAAATTTCCTGTAGGTTACTTGACATTGCCAAAAGCATGATGACAGCCAGAGGATACAACAGCAGAAATGTGGTAACAACAACATGGATAAAATATTTTTACATTATATATAAGTAATAATGTTACATGTTCTGTGCTACTATGCCCCAAATAATTGCTACACAGCTGGATTTGAATCCATATTTATACCAGTATCATCCAATAAGACCAAGTTATACCTTCCAACTTACTGGATAAATGTATTTTATACTTACATTTACTACTAGCAGTATAGCCCGGCGTTGCCCGGGAATGTAACAGTAAGAGATAGATCAAGTATCAACCATCATAAAGACTGAAAAATAAAATTGATAAAGATTATTGTTTAAGGTCGACGGACATGCATGTCTTAATTAGTTTTTTTTGTTTTGTTTTGTTTTACGAATTGGTCAAACCCAAACTCAAACAAAAACATTGTTTTCAATCGTTATGAGTCTACCAATTGAATAGAATTTTATTATAAACAATTGTCTTTCAAATGGAATTTTTAAAGCATTCTGAATGTAAAAATAAAGAAAAATGTGTGCAAGACAATAAGAAACACTACCTGCCAAAAAAAAGTGAAGTTTTGTTGAAATCGGTTGAAAAATGTAGGAAATCCGATCCCATATATAAACGAACACACACACACACACAAACAACCAACTTGGGTTTTATAATAAGTATAACTTGATAACTCGATATTAATAAGTATAACTCGATATGAGTTGTCTCCCTTTCATTAATGCCTCTTAATTGTGTTTTCAAATTGATTTCATGAAAAACAATTGTGTTTTTCCAATTTTTGGCACTGTCAGGACCACTGCAAGGTAATTTTACATAGTCTTGTGAAGTTTTGTTGAAATCGGTTGAAAAATGTAGGAAATCCGGTCCAATATATAAACGTACAGACACACAATATGCGTTTTATAATAAGTAAGATTATCATATATACAAAGACTACTTGAAAACTCAAGATTAGTTTGATATAATTTGAAATGATATTTTGGTTAAAGTGTGATCACAGCATAGCTAAAAAGAGTGTGTATCTTTCCATTTGGATTAGTATGATAATCTTGGTAATGAGCACATGGCTAAGTGGGTTTGTTTTCTGATCATGAGACCCATGTTTGAAACTCACCATAGCCAATGTCAGAAAGGTTAATTCTTGACGTCATTGACCTGGGGAGGTGATCCCAGCATGTGGCACCTTTGGAAAGTGCCAGAAATCCGCGCCATGGGTTGACTCAAGCCTTGTCAGTGAATTTGAGTTGATGGAACAATGGTTTTGCTAGCACAAAGTCACAAGTCATTGTGACCAACTGTTTGAGCCTACTGGCCTTGTTCCAACTGTTGATCATGCTAGATGTACATTCTCTCCCAGAAACTAAGAGCCGTTCAACATAGTTACATTATAAATCACAGGTCGGCTCTGTGGGTGTTAAACAAGCACAAATATGCCTGAGCAGGTATCTACAACAGAGATTGGTTAGTCACTCTAGTAAACAGGCATACTCAGATATGAGCCACCAGCCATTAATTCAATTTTGGTTGTTATCCTCACAACATTTCAACCATTATTCCCTCTGGCCTTCTTCTGTTGTCTGTTATACTTTATAACCTACATAGAATTTTTAACATAACCCTTTATTCAATCAATGCTTGGTGAATATCTTGTGTCAGGTAATACTCTTCAGTTTATTCACCTATTGTTTGTTCATTTCTCCTGTTGAATCAGAGTATATGATTTTCTGCAATACCCAACTATGAAATTGAACTAACAACTGCTAAAGAGCCAGATATGTTTTTAGCTAATGCTTTAATCCACTAGGCTAATTGTCTCTTGGATAATATAATGGTGTGATATTGAAGTCTTAAACCTAATATCTTTACTCAGGTGATGGAATTTTATAACATTTTTTTGTTGATTTTTGTTCTTTTTAACCAGTCCTCCCAATGGTGTTCATTTTTATGCTAGATCTGCTGAGGAGATTTTCAGAGTTTAACATGTGCAGTCATTCTTTCAGTTGTGTTATCCTCCATTCTCTGTCTGTTAGCTTGATTTCATTCCACAGGGGTTGATGATTACCTGCTTACCTTAGAGAATGATTAGAGGAAATCTTTACACCAAGGAAAAGGAAAGAAAAAAATAGGATTGAATTCAGAAAAAAGGGAAAAGAAATACAGATGTAATGAAAATTATAAAATATCGTATGTTACTGTATGTCTATTGGTTTTAAAATAACACTAAGCATTATTTAGTTTATAACACACATCTTGAAAACTTGCTGTTTTGAAAATGTGTATGTACGGATGTATATATATATATATATGATCGAACCTGAAGGAGTCTACGCCGAAGGGTGAAGTCTCTTTCAGGGAGGTAAACTGATCCTGAATTCGTTTATAGGGTTCAAAGGACATATTTTTGGCCGAGCCCACAGGCTTGGAGATCCCACGGGCTCGGAAATCCCACATTAAACTGGCCTTGTGCCACATGATGCCCTCGTGGTGGGGTGACTAAATACTAGTGTTGACTGGTTCACCGTGTTGTCCCGGTCTCACTCCTTATTTCATCTAAAGGTTCTGGAGGCACTTTACATCGTGTCCCGTAAGCCTTCTTTGTGCAAACAACGTGAGTGTTTGTTGGGACTCGCTGTCATTTGTTTCTAGTTCCTTTTTTTTTTTTTTTTACAATTCCTTTTATTGTACATTTTTCTGTGTTAATTTTAAATCTCCCATTGAAGGCTGAAGAGTGGGAGCGAAACCAGTTGCTTCACCCGTTTTTTTTTTTTTAATATGTCTTGTAATATTAAGTTTTATACTTTTATTTTGATCATTAAATTTTGTACCTACAAAAATATCTTTAAATATATATATATATATATATATATATATATATATATATATATATTGACGACAATAAAGTACATTCACAGTGGAGGAAGTGTTAATGCACATATTTGACTTTTGATACATTTAAATATAAAAAGTTATTATTCATATATTTCATTTAGTCTGTATTTTAAGATCATAAAAAAACATTACACTTATTCAATTGATTAAATGCTAGACTGTAAACTATTTCTAATTTTTTTAATCAATAATGTGCAGAAGACCTTCTAGTTCATCAATGTTACACTGGCTAAGTACAGTTTTTGACAAAGTTTAATCTTTATGCCCACAATAAAATGGTGCATCAAAAGGACGGTTTTTCCTTTGACACTGCTATTATTTTGTACTACCTTCACTCTCTTGACAATGTCTAGTGTTTTAAAATGTGATGATTAGAATTTTAATAAAATCCAAACATGAAATTAAATTTATGCATTTTCTTTGTTCTTTGAGAATTTACAACAAAAATATTAAATATAATTTTATATTTTCACCATTCTAAAAATGTGAACGAACAATCCAATGTTTTTGCCAATTTATAAAGAAATAAATATGGAAACAATTTTTAATCCTAAATTTATAAAAATTTGTGAATGAACTATAATGAAATCTTTTTATTATTTACCATTTTATAATGTTCAAATCAACTGGTAATTCACCATGTTTTTGTCAACCATACCAAAAAACAATTTATTGAAAAGTTCATAGGTTTTTATAAATTTTTGAATAAAAAGATTTCTTTTCAAATTTATTTCTTTATAAAATAATGAATAATAAATAATCTTATTATACCTGGTTCATATATTGTAAATTGTAATTAGTTAAAAGTATTCGCTACTATTTCTCTAGTAGTTATGTCTTCAAGATTAGAATTTGTTTTATAATCTTGTAAATAAACATTGTCAAGGGAGTCTCAGTAACTTAAAGCAATAATGGTGTCAACAGGAAACTCTTTTTGACACAGTTTTTTTTTTTTTTTCAGCAATGAATGTTAAACTTGCCCACTTTTTTTCTTTTAACAAAATTTAGTATACATCCTATTTAAAAGATCATATGCAAGCAAGAGATTTTAGCATCTAATTACAATCCAAGAAATCTATCAGTGTATACATGCACCAGGGTTACTCAACAAAAGGCTATTGAATGGAAACCAACTATATTATCTCCCTTTATTTATAGAATTTTAATAAATAAACTGATAACTCGTCATTTTTTTTTGTCAGCTGCCTTAGATTTAACTTAAACAGAAGACATCGATCTGAGAAAACAGTTGTATATAGCTGTGGGATATAAAAATGTGAAGGAAGGAAAATTGCAACTTTTGTTTCTGGGTTTGAACAAAAGTGGCTTGGTTTCTGTGTCAAAATATGTCAGTAGAAAAAATTTAAGTGAAATATTTTAATTGTAACGAAATGAGTATTATACTTAATATGGTAATGTTGTAATTATTATGAATTGAAATATTTTTTGAAATTTCAATGAAAAAAGTGTTTTTTTTTGTTTTTGTGATATTTACTATAAGTATATTTGTAACATTGAGACTACTAAATAATTAGTAGTACTAGTTAATTTAAGTTAATTAGCTTTGTTGAAATCATTCATTCATTTATTTATTTATTAATAAAATATAATATTTTAATTTGAGTGATTTATAGTAAAAAATAATTTAAAAAAAGGATAATATTTAATGAATTAAATGTTGGTAAAATCATAATTTATTATGCTGTTATGAAATGTAGTTTTTGTTTTTTACATTAGAAGTAATACTCGGGTCTTATTCACGTAAAAAAACACTGATTGATTAAATACAAGAATGAAATGGGAAACAGTTTAAATTTACAGCTGCTTAGTGAACTATTTACTGTTCATGTTTTATTACAGTTTATTCAAATTGGATTGGACTAAATTCAGTCTGATTTGGCAGGAAACACAACATTTATTTAAATTTAGTTTTTAAAGTTTTAACTGAGCTATATACCTGTAAAAAAATGATAAATTACAACATTAGTAATTTTTAGGATTCTTCCTAATCGGATAGAAATTTATTAGTCAACTTATATTATTAGAACAATGAACAAAAAGTTGTTTGTTAGATTCAACAATTTTAGTCCATATAATATTGTTATAATTATGAACATTAAATTTAAGTCAACATTTTAAGCTATGATATTTAAACAAAAGCATATTATATGAATGACAATTAAAATCGTTCCAGGTGTTTCTTTATTCTTAACAGTTTGGACTGAAATTTGTCAGTCTGAGTCATGAACTTTACAAATCAAGAATGAACAATCGTTCTGTTCAACTGAGACATTTTTTGTTTTGAAATTGACTTGACAGTTTGGGTTATTCAGGCTGAGCCTGAGTAGCTCAAGTTATCACTAATGTAGTGTATTTTAGTTTCTGATAAATTTTATTTATGACTGAACATAAATTACATATGTTACAATTCTTTGAAATATAAATGGAATTATTATAATTTTACAAATAAGGGGCAAATTTCTTGTTTTCTTTGATATTTCTTTTAATATTTCCTCTTTATTCACAGATATCAATTTCATAGGTAAACAAATTTTCAAATTTGAACAACATACAGAAAAATGCTGAAGAGAAATTGTATTCTTGCAAAATGCATTGATATTAATTTTGAAAACATTCATATTTAGTCATATACTAACACACAGACAATCCTTTTCTTGCAAAATCAGTACATTAACATTTTCAATAAATTCACTTTTCAAATTATACATGCAAACACATACTAGAATGCAGCTGTTCTCTTCTCAAGTGTGCAAATCTGAATTTTCATACAATTCAAAATTGAAAAGACACATGCAGGTGCATGCAGGAAAGAAATATTATTGTGAACTGTGTGGGTTAGCATTTTCAGTGAGTTCCCATTTAAAATAGCATAAGAAAATACAGACATGAGAGAAACCATTTTCCTGTGAAGTTTGTGGAACAGCATTTTCTTGGAATTCAGATTTAAAAGTACATATGCGAATATATACAGGAGAAAAGCCATATACTTGTGAAGTGTATGGATCAGCATTTACAAAGAATTCCAATTTAAAAGACCACATGCGAATACACACAGGAGAGAAACCATTTTTTGTGAAGTGTGCAGATCAGGATTTTCAAAGATCACATGCAAATACACACTGCGGAAAACCCATTTTCTTGTGAAGTGTGTAGATCAGTATTTACATTATGCAGACCATTGTCCTCATCTTTGTCGCCATATTTGTCACAACGTTTCGGCTGTTGTACGCTCCGGCCTTCTTCAGGTGGTTGGAATTTTGAACTGAACCCTTTATTACGATCCCTGGGGTAGACTGTTCTAGTTCCACGTGCCATGTTTGATGGATGTCAGTTATCAGTTATCTCCTGCTAATTTTCCCTCTGAAAGTTCTCCACTGCCTTAACCGGGTATTGAACTCACACTCTTTTAACGCCTTTATCCACTGTGCCATGTGTCCTTGAGGACATCTGGGTATGAATTTCTGGGTATTATAAACCTAATGTTTTCAGCAACCATTTTTACCAGTGCTCATATTGCAATTTTGCTGTTATCATTGCATGTTTTTAAAAAATACCCAGAAATTCATACCCAGATGTCCTCAAGGACACATGGCACAGTGGATAAAGGCGTTGTTTAGATCCAGTGACAAACCCAAAAGAGTGTGAGTTCAATACCCGATTAAGGCAGTGGAGAACTTTCAGAGGGAAAATTAGCAGGAGATAACTGATAACTGACATCCATCAAACATGGCACGTGGAACTAGAACAGTCTACCCCAGGGATCGTAATAAATGGTTCAGTTCGAAATTCCAACCACCTGAAGAAGGCCGGAGCGTACAACGGCCGAAACGTTGTGACAAATATGGTGACAATGGTCCGCATAATGTAAATACTGTACATAATACCTCATCTCAGAAATATAGACAGACTGTGTGTAGATCAGTCTTTTCAAAGAGTTCAAGTTTGAAAAGACATATGCCAATACACACTGGAGAGAAACCATTTTCTTGCCAAGTGTGTGAATCAGCATTTTCACAGTATTCTAATTTAAGAAAACGCGTACAAATACACAGGAGAGACATCATTTTCTTGTAATGTGTGCAAGTCAGTGTTTTCCACAAGTAACAAGTTAAAAATACACATGCAAATACATACAGGAGAGAAACCATATTGTTGTGAGGTATGTGGCTCTGCGTTTTCAGTGAGTTCAAGCTTGAAAAGACACATACAGACACACACAGGATAGAAATCATTGTCTTAGTGGTAACTGACACATTCTTCAAGGTTAAGATTAGTTGATGGTTCCTCTTGATAACATCAGTGACAAACCTAAGGCTGAAGGCACATAGAGGATCTTTGCTGGACTGTGGTATTGATACAAGTGAAAAATTTTTTAAGGATGTACACTAGTGAGAAGTTGTCATGAATAATAGCTCAGAATTGGAAATCAGAGAGTCAAGTTCTAATACCATTCAAGTTTATTTTATTCACTGATGTGCAAATACTCTTGGGAAAGGTATGAATCTACCTCTTCTTCACCCTCAGCTATGGACTAATTTGTAGGACTTGTATCAGTAAATTATTATTGTCTCAAAAATATGTGTTTATAACCTAAAATTATTTTCCTGCTTTAAATAACCTGCTAATGGTTGATAAGCTGTAAAAAAAACATATCAATCAATCAAACCAAGTCCAGGACATATAAGTGTTAGTTCACTACCTGGTATTTCTATGCTTGGTGAGATGTCACAACTGAATATGCAATGCTGTCAATAATGCTTGGAGTGGGCCATGGTATTATTATTGTATCTTGATGTGGGAAGAGCAGATTGTTTTGGCAGACAACTAGTAAACCACTCTAAGTAAGCTATTGTGGCAGTCTGCAGGTACCTTTTAACATCTCTGACATATGAAAAGTGTTTTGATGGGTAGTGTGACATGTGTGCATGTCCTGCTAAAGTCTAGGCATTCACTTTGGACCTCTTTCCATGCAGAATGTCTAGTGTATGGTAATTTGGTTGGTCTTCTAATGATATGCTCAATATCTGAAAGAACATCAGCCGGTATATTGGCTTTCTCTGCAAAATAGTGTATGGTAGCCTGGTATCAGTTAACAGAAATATTGTTACTCTTGGGCTTAGCAAAAACTGACTATGACTAAGTTTTTTATAAGCCTGTATA
This sequence comes from Acanthosepion lycidas, assembly GCA_963932145.1. Taxonomy (NCBI): domain Eukaryota; kingdom Metazoa; phylum Mollusca; class Cephalopoda; order Sepiida; family Sepiidae; genus Acanthosepion; species Acanthosepion lycidas. Next base: position 43,384,843 of record OZ010575.1, on the reverse strand, counting down.
CAGAGCTTAAGATGATTTTTCAATTGAATTGAGTATCAGCTGAAGTGTCTGATTGCAGCAGCAATGGACACTGTTTCAACTTGACACAGTAACCAGGTAGGCTGATGACCCTGTAATCTAGCTCAGTTTCCCCTCTATTGGCCTACATCATGGTTCTAATACTGTTTTGTTTAATAGATCTATCTGTGACAATCCACAACTTATCTGCTGGACAAGTTATAGTTTTAGCTAATGTCAGTTGCCTCTGTGCCATATTGAAAGTGTCCTATAGGATGTTGGAACCATCTACTATATGCTGTGATTCCTTTTCTGAGACTGCCTTATTAAGGGGGCAAAGAAATGTGAGCAACTAGGGATAACATGGCTTACGACTTTGTACACACCAATAAATGAGTGTAAGCCCTTCTCTGTTTTGGGTGTTGACAGGAGCTGAGTGTTTTGATTCTGTGAGTATCTGCGAGCAAAGTCCCTTCAAACCAAATCCATCCAAGAATGGATGTGTGCTTTAGGCAAATTTATGGTCTTGCTAGCTGAAAGCCATGAACACTCTGTGCCAATTAGAAAACAACTCTACACTGTTCTCTCCTCAGTATAGGTCATCAGCAAACTTTAACACATTTCTCTCTGCTAGAAGTTCATCTAATATTCTGCACATGTTCTTCCATGGTTGTTTCTGAACCTGGCATGCCCATGGCACATCCGGTGTAAATGCGCATACTCCTGAAGTGGTTGACAACACCACCACAATATTTTATGAAACCCTTTACCAAGGAAATCTGGTAGCTATCCCCACTACACTGTGTTATCAAGCAATACTTTCAATCTCATGTATTCTTGTGTCTCTTGTCTAACTTGGTTCAACTTCTCATCCAAGACTGGCCAAGAGGAAGTCACCATATAAGTCTCTTTATAGGCAGGAGAGCTCTGTGGAAAAGTATCTGACATGACTGTCATCTTTCCTGGTTGGTATTCAGTGATTAGTTTGTAACATGTCAGTTGAATGAGGATGAAGTGACATCTCTCTGGTATTTTTGTCAGATCTTCGGAGTTGATGAGTGGAACAAGTGAGCATTGTAGAGAGTAAAACTCTCCAGTTTCTTTGGATATCTGTTGAAATGTTCACACGTGCACACTAGGACAGATAGGATGAAGATCAGTATCAACAGCCACGTGTCTGTCAGAAAGTGCCCATATCAAACATGCTGTAATGGTGACTTTACAATTAACAAAAAAAAGAGTGAAAAACACACAACAAATGGAGATAAGATGTGGTTGAGATAAGTAAAAGTTCGATCATTTGCTTAATATGGGGCATCATATATCAGTAGTGGGAGACTGAGAGTTTGTTTGGGGTGTAGCACAATATAATAGATGATAGTTACATGAGGGAAATCAACACACATGTAATCAAGTGAGTTAGACTTGTAGAAATATTTGATGAATTATCACATTGTAATAGTCAAGACTTAGTCTTTGCTGCTGTTGGTTTAATTGCTAGCCAAAATCATTGCTGTTAATGGAATTACCTTGGTGTCGCTGCTGATGGCCAGGTTAAGCTTTGTTTGCCATAGGGGTCCATTGCTAATGACAGCCTGGTTGGATCTGCTTTGTGGATGAAATCAGTGTTTGCTTTATAGTGAGTCAGTGGCTCAGAAACAGCTGCTGTGAAAATTACATGGGCTTTCCCTGATGTTTCAGTTTTATGACTCTGGTATTTTTGGCTAGTATTCTGGAAGTAGGTGCGCAAAGTAGTGATGGGACAATACCAATATTTTTACCAATTCCGATACAATTCCTGATTCTGATTAAAATTCATTATTTTCAGGCTCTACAGTTGCTTTGGGAAACTTAATGAATAAAGTACATTTATTAATAAAACATTTAGTAGAAAAATGAATGCAAAAGGTTATGAAATAAAGTCAGATATACTTTTTATTTAAAAAATTGGGTAAGAATTTAAACAATAGAGAACAATTTCTTTGCGTAAATCACTTAAGCACCTAGATACTGTTGACATATTGCTTTGCTTTGGTTTCATTATCATCAGAAATCTTAAAAACTTCCAAATTACACTTTTCTACTTGTAATTGGATACACTGGCCATAATTGATGTCTGAAAATAATAAACATAGGTTAAATTTTCAATTAGATAAAAAATATTTCTAGCCTTCTAATGTGTATAATTTATAAAGGTTCAACTAATAATGGTTTGCTATTAATAAAAAGGGGCTGATTTTTGTTCACCTTTTTAAGTTGTAACTAGCAAAAGCGCCCTTTAAATATTATGCAATCTCCTTAAAATTTTATATGTGGCATTTTTCATTGAATGGAACAAATTTAGATATGACAGTTCAATTTCAGCATGCACTTCAAAAATAAGAGACATCCTAATTGCTACAATAATACTTTAAGCAGAAAGACATCATTCTATGTATTGTGATTTAACTGATACATATATTTTGGTAAAGTACAAGGAATACCTAATTCTACAGGATAGTGAATAAAAAAAAATGTAAATTTTAAATTTGCTTACAGATGTTTAATAAGAATTACATATGAATTATCACAGCAACTTAAAAAATAAAGAATGAAGTGTCTTCAATCTTATCTAAATAATTTAATCATTTATAAGTTTTACTGTCTAAAATAATTTCTCACAACTAAAAAAATTTAACAATTTCTAAAAAGAATCAAAAATTTTATTTTTGCTAAAACAAAAATAAAAAGTGCAACAACACAGTAAAAACATATCACTTGATTTGATTTTTAAAGAGATCTAAGCAATTTTAGCAAACTTTACAATAAATTTAAAAAAATATTAGGTTGTTGAAAGCTAAATAATATTGATATCCAACTTAATCATTTTATAAGGTATGAGATTCAACTGTTCCAAAAGCATTAAAATAAAAATAAGATTAAAAATGATTAAAATTTCATAAGGATGAGAACAACTGTAAATGTATATTTTTTTGTATGGGATCAATTTTTTTTTTTTTTTTTTTTCAGTTATTTTAAAAAAAAATTTTTTTTCAGTTAGTTTTAAAAAAAAAAAAAAACTAGTAAGAAAAACTAAGAAATTTTACTAGTTTTTTTTTTTTTCAAAATATTAAAACAAACCATATTAAAAGTGGAAAAACCATAGCTTAATCATGTCAAATAAAAAATACTCCTTTTTAACTTTTTTTTTATACACCTGTACTTTATAAAACTTGAATTTCATTTGGCTTGTAGGAGGAACAAATGAGGAAAAAGTTCAAAATATTTTAAATGCCATAATAATTTAACACAGGAAAGTTCAATTATGCTAAAGGAAAATATTAGTAAAATAAAATAAAATTTTTGAAAAAAGATAAGGTAAAAACTGTTCATATGCCATCAGGGATTATTCCACTTTGTTATGCTATTTGGACTGGCTAACACACCTGATATATTTCAGGAATTGATAGCCACAATTTTACAAAGACAGCGTACCCTATTATATTTAGATGAACATTTTTATGTTTTCTGATTTGGTTGAATAGCATTTGGAATAAATTCAGATAGTTCTCAACATCTTAAAGAAACATAAGTCAAACCTAAAACTGAGCAAGTATGATTTTTTTTAAGAGACAGTACTTCAGGTTTAAAATCAGTGCTAAGGGAATACAACCAGATCTAGATAGTGAAGGCTATACACTCCATAGCCACTCTCACAACTGTTAGATAGGTTTGTGGGTTCATCAGTTATGTTCTTACTTCTGAAGATTTATTCCAAAATTCTCTAGCTTAGAATAACCATTAATTAAATTAACTAGGCAGCATGTGCATTTTAGATGGGATGATGAATGCCAGGAGTCATTCAATCACTTGAAAAATGTACTATCTGAATTGGTGATGCCAGTGCACCCAGATCAAATCAAAGAATATAAACTTTACACGGATGCAGTGGACTTAGCGATCAGAGATTTTCTGATGCAGCATATATTTTATAAAACAACAAACAAGGGAAATGGAAAAATCTGTATACTTTTTATCTCACAAACTGAGTGATACACAGAAGATGGTCCTTGCAAAAGCTCCACCACTATTTACATATTACATAGTGCAACATTCACGATCCACAAGGATACATACAGTTGTGGACTTTGAGTATAGCAGATTACATCTGTAAGATAGAGTATCTTCAAGGTAGGGATAATGTCTGCACAGACTTGCTGCCACACCTAGATGCACCTAGAGATGAAACTTAATGAAACATAGATGATATAACACATGAAGTTAGTGCCATTAAGTTTGAGCCCTGACACTTTTTTTCTTCAAAGAAAGAAAAGAAAAAAAGTGAATGTACATATGTGTTCATATTCCATGATACCAATTCACCATGTGGCAAATAGAACAAAATAAAATTAAAAAAGTAACAGCCACAAGTTTGGCTTTAAACAAATGTATTTTATAATCTTGCAACAGGTGTCATACAGAATGACACACCATCAGAAGTTACAAGACACAACACCACTTGAGAAATCAATTTTGCTGGGTACTGATGATACCAAAATCTGGGATAAACAGGAAGTGATTTTTACATCTTATGCATTTATGTGAGTGCTGGTAGAGTGATAATTGTCATGCTTTCATCATTTTGTAAAGGTTTATTTGCTGTTGTACCATTTCCCAAAATATATTTCTTGTACCATATTTCTTTTATTTGAGCTGTGTATATATGGCTGTGGCTGCAGGCACAGTGAGACAGAGATGAATAACTTGAAACAAATGAATTACAATCAAAGTTGCATATGAATTTAGAGGACATATTACTATGCAATTTGTAAAATAAAAAAAAGGAGGTAATATTACAGAACATGTAGGCTGCAAAATATCTTGTTGGCATGGAATTCTTACAGTGATTGGCTTTAATATATTTCTATATTTCTGAGATGAGGTAATTGTTTATACTATTGACATTGTTCAGACTGTTGTCTTCATCTTTATTGCTATATTTACAGCATTTTGGCTGTTGTACACTCCAGCCTTCTTCAGGTGAGTGGAACCCCGAACTGAACTCTTTATTTCGTCCACCTGGTTAGATTGTTCTAGTTCCACATGCCATGCCTCTTCTGGATGTCTCAATTTTCTCCCTTTAACTCAACTTTTTGTACACCACTACAGTAGCCAGGTATTGAACTCACAACTCTTTGAGTCAAGTCACTGGATCCAACTTTGTGCTTTTATCCTTGAAGACATCAGTGTATGAATTTTATTTTTTACCAAGGCTAATAATGCATTTTTTTGCATTTATTTCTATGCTTGGCTAGCTTAGATGATTTTTGTGGCCTGGCATATATGCTGATTCCTTAAGTTTTTGATGTTCTCTATTTCAACCTCACCCCATAGGGTGCAGTGATCTTCCTTTTCCCTCCATATGTAGTCAGCTATGCCTGATTTTTCTATTTCCTCTTGTGTTAGGGCTTTACAATGTTCTTGCAGTCTTATCTTAAGGGGGTGGCTTGTTTCTCCTTTATATTTAATACCACAGCTGCACAGGATGGTGTACACACAGTCCTTAGTCATATTTTCTTCTATGAGAGGGAGTCTTATTTGTAAGAGGTGTCTGAAATGTTAAACCACTTTTGAAGGTCATCCTTATGTTATATGGACCACAAATCTTACGTATTTTTACTGATAATCCCTTCACATAGGGTAAGCAGATTGAAACTGTTTTCTGAGTGTTTTTACCCTCTTGTACCCTCCTATCCCAGTTTGTCGGAGTTTCTTCCAGGTACCCAGTGTAGTTGCTACATTGTAGGGTACTGCTTATACTGACCATTTTTTTGTTCAAATGTCTGTGGGTCGCTACTTATGACTTTTGCTCAATATTGTAAGCAGCAGACGATCCCTTTCTTTACACTGTATGGGTGGTGGGAGTTGAAGTTGAAGCATTGTTCACTGAATGTTGGCTTGCAGTATACAGATATCTTGAACCCATGCTCTGTTTGAGATATTAGTACATCCAAGAATACATGTTTGTTGTCATTTTCTCTTTCCATTGTCAACTATATTGATGATCTTATTGAGTTCACATGGTCCAGTAGTAGAGTTGGAGAGTGGATTTAAAGGGAGATAACTGAGACATCCAGAAGATGCATGGTATTTGGAACTAGAAAAATCCACCCTGGTGGACGAAATAAAGGGTTCACTTTGAAATTTCAGTCACCTGAAGAAGACTGGAGTGTACAACAGCTGAAACATTGTGAATATGGCAATAAAGATAAGAAAAAAAAGTCCGAACAATATCAATAGTGTAAGTGATTGACTATGTTTAAATTTTTGCTATACAATGAAAAAGATACAAAAATATTGGATAGCTGCAAGAATTTGAAAGGAAAATATGCTTCCTGCACTCAGATCCCTTAGTAAGGTGAGCGAGTATGTGGAGATTAAATTTTTTGCCTAGGAGTTGACATTCTCTTGGTCATCACCCTTTTGCTTCCTTCTAGAAACTATACAACTACTGTCCCTTATCTAATAAAGTGAGATAAAAAGAAAGAAAAAATTGTCTGTTGTTGATTCAAGCCTATGATGGGGGGGGGGGTCTAAACAATTGAAGCCAGAGACAATGAAAAATACCTACAGGTTCTTCTTTCTAGCCTAATCTTCCTCTTCCTCCCTCTTAGAAACAGTGCTACAATCATGGTACCTAATAAAGTGATTGAAAAGAAAGTTGTCTTTTTGGCACAATCTATAGTATAGAGATGGGATCTGTATAATTGAAGACAGAGAACACAAAATGTAATAACTTTTTGAATAAGATGCTTTCAGATTTACTGTGACAAAAGATTGTGCATTGAGAGAAAGTATCTTCATGATAAAGTAAATTAATACACTCAAATTTAATGACAAACACTTTAAAAGCCCCCAAAGCATGCAAATCAAGGCATTGTTAAGCAATTAAATTATATTTTGCTAGTGGGAAGGGGTGCTGCAGTGCCATTGATGTCAGTGGAGAAAAAAATGCATTAAGTAAGTAACGTAGATCCAGTGAACAGTGACCATGATATAGGTAATATTTGTAACAGTTTTTCTCATTTGAACACATGCCACCAATGAGGAAGCATTGTTAAAAATTTTGTGTAAAACCATATCAAAAGGAATACCACTTACCAGGATACAATTTCCTGGGTCCAGGAACATATACATAAAAAAAATCATCTTGGGTATGATGATAAACTACATCTGGCAGCAAGGCCTCTGATCAGGAAATTGGAGGTTTTGAGGAGTGTGGAACTAGCTCTTAACTGTTGTTGTTGTTTCCAGGTCTACCCTGACCCATACCTCACAAGAGTAATAGAGAAAAAGCCATCAATTGTAATCTTCCAGAAGGCAAGTTTCAGTAAGATAAAAAATTGTACTGATGTTCCACACTTTCATGTCATAAGTTGGCACACAGTGCACCTGACTAATGTACACAGGTTTGTAATGCTAAAGAAAGTGCTATCTAGCACACATCTAAATCCATACAACATGAGTTTCCAGAAAATATTTAACTCGCTTGGATTTGCTGAATACCTGACACAAGACCCAAGTTTAAGATGGGTAATATCAGCTAACAAGAAACTCTTAAAGAATGATGTTAAAAAAGCTGACAAATCTTAATATAAAAGTCAGTGAAGAATCTGATGAGAATAACATGATTGAAGGATACTGTCAGGGGAATGAAATATGACTTTGTTAAAAAAAAAATGATGAAAAAATGTAATTCAACAGACATGGAAGAATTAATACACTTTGTAAAAACAACTGAGAACATTAACTACAAAAATGCATGGGAAACCATATACAGGCTGACTGTGAATCTACAGATGATAATAACACGTCAATAGAAGCTAAACTAACACCGATATGGGAACAAATTAGAGAAAAAGAAATGCTTTCTTATCAACAGCAACAACTATTGGAACATACAGACATCATTAAACATATTTGATGAATGGATGAAATACCATAGCATTGAAGGAGAAAAATTTGACAGACACATTTGAAATATGTCACAAAATAAATCTGAAAATCAACGGCTTACATATAAAAGGCCCAAGCAATTCAGGAAAATCATACATAATAAGAAGCATTAAGAATGGCTTCATGAATTGTGGAAAAGTAAGAGGTCACAAGTGTCAGACAGCAGTGGTTCATGCTGAATAGTATAGAAGAGGGAAAGTATATATTGAAAAGTTCACCAAATTATATAAACATAAAGCATCAAGCTGAATATATTTTGGAAAGAACAACCAGTCTTGGTAATGTAGATCCATGGAACACTGTCATGCATAAAATGATGGGAGATGAGTGAACTAAACCCACTTATGTGGCTGACTGTATGGAAGAAATACATAAACAAATACATTGCAAAAGAATATGTGACAATGTATATAGAAGAAGATAAACCTAAGCAAACAAAATGATTTTTGTACATGAAAAACAACCTCACATCATCAAAACAAAGAAAAATCCATACAATCAGAAAACGACTAGAAGCAGAATTAAAAATGTGTTGTACCATGTGAATTAGCTTCAGAACAACCAGCACAACAATACACCAATATACAAGATGATATTGAAGATGAACTGCAAGGTACAGAACAAAATATTAACATTGCACATTCACAATGACTATCACCGAAAAGACGAACAATGTCTATGTATATCTATTATTTTGTGACTACAAACCAAAAATTTGAACTTTTTCTAATGTGATGAAGACGTACTAGCATTTCCTTGTCCAATCCTTACCTTATTAACCGCATAAGACCAAACATTTGTATGTTCCCACTGCAAGATCGAAGATCTTATTATTTTAATGATAATTGGTGTTATAGAGATTTATATTAATGCCATTGGCATTGTTTTTGTATTTATATGAATAAATGTATTATTAATCTTATATACATCTTGTGTTATTATTATTATTACTATATATAGATGTATATTATAATATACTAGCAGGTAAAGCCTGCTTGCTATCACGTTGCAAAGTAAGATATATTCACTACTTGAAGTATTTGAAACAAAAATTTTAAATGACGATTTCATTCATAAATTGGCTTGTTACAGTTAAGGAAAGCTTTACAAATAGATGCCAACTTGTTGAAGGCCAATTAAAATGCAAGTTTCAAACACTTTTCTGCACTATTTTAGCAATATTCCTAAACAGAACTATTTTTGATATGAAAATCATAATCCTTGAATAAAAGAACACTAATGAAGGATAGTTAATTAATGAAATATACTTTTTTAAAATCAATATGCAAATTAGTTAAACCTGGAGAGTGATATCATCTAGTAGTAGATAATATAAAATACAGATATTGAGTTTTTAGCATATAGTTTGTAACATGTATAGTTATCATCTCTCAGTTGTGTCTTTGGGAAAATTGCACTCAGGAGTGGCTTTGCAACTGAGGAAAATTATATATTGTACCAGAGAGAGGGATTGGTGCTCACACCAAGGCCAGCTCAACCAAAGGTTGCAGGGGCTCGGGGAATTTTTGTTCCTAGCCCAGGTGTATGTGCTTGAGCTCCCCACATTAAACCAACCTTGTGTCACAACATGACTTCATGGGAATGTCAAGTAAATACCAAATTACTATAAAGTAGAGTTGGGCCTTTTTAACCTCAGAATTCATTGGATAATTGTGCTCCAATTTTGCATTTATACATATGGATTCCATAATATATGTTTTACTTAATTAGCCATTATGTTTCTCTAACTCTTCAAATGTTGAATGGATAACTGATTCTAATTTCTATTTTACCATCTTTACATTATATTAATTTTATCTTATAACTTATCCTGTGTTCTGTCATCCATGAAATAAAATTGTTTGTATGGAAAATAAGGATCTATGTACATCAAATCATTTTTAAATTAAGTGGCAGCAGAAAAATTATTGTTGAATTTTTAAAAGGTAAGCTTAAACATTAATTCAATACTTAAATGCAGCGATCAATTTTTACTTCTGTAGTTTATTGATGCCTATGGCATCTACTCCTCCCTAGCTATTCTGATGATGCCAAACCAAAAGTCCTCCACAGGAGCTAGCTTAAATGCTGCCTGACAAGGTGGCTTTTAAGCTAGCTTATAATAAAACATGCACTGCAATTTTGGATTCTGGATACAAAAGGTAAATAAGAGTTACTCCCCTTGAACCATGAAAGCAACGATAGTGGCTAGTATAATTATATAGATTTTTAATCTCACAACCCTGAATCTGAGTTCAACAAAAATCATTCCCTGCGTCTAACTTTTCTAAGGCTTTTGAATGAGCTATGAATCATTAAAATCAGACCAGTGGGAGCGGAGGAGTTGCTTGGGCATAAACATGTACAAACACACACACACACACACACACACTGTACTTTAGATATAAGATATATATGTGTACATGTATGCATAAATTTATTTATAGCTATTAGGTTGGTGCAAAAATAATGACGTTTTTTGATGTATTTTTAACGTCAAAAAACGACATTATTACGTCATTATTTTTGCACCAACCTAATACAATGACCGGCAACAGATGAGAAAAGTTTACCATTTTATAAAGTTTGAATCAATTAGATGATGTTTTGTAAACCATTTCAATGAACAATCTAATAAATAAATAGTGTCTATTATTTTTGTTGTAAATTCTCAAGAATAAAAAAAATGTATAAATTAACTTTTATATGTTTAGGTTTTATTAAAATTCTAATTGTTTTTTAAAACAATAAACATTGATGAAGATTCACTCTTCAGCAATTGGACCACTACACTTTGTTTCTCCTTGATTGGCTCTGTTAGTGGAGCAGCCATGTTTACACAGCAAGAAAACTGATGTGATCAAGCTCAAACTTTGATCACATGACCACAATAGTACCAACTATAAGCATGCTTGAGCAGAAGGCAATGTGACAAACCTTAAAGATACAGGTTATGGCGAAAGTGTGGTTGATTTTTGACTTACTCTTGTATATGCAATTTTGTGTACAACCTAGTGGCATAAAACACTGAGAACCAATCATGTTTGTCATTCCTTTCCCCCCTGCTATTCTGTTCTGTCTGTGAAATAATAATGTCAATAATGGGGGAAACACAGATGAAAGAATATTCATTTCTTTCATAGCTTCCACATTAATGGAATGAATACATTCAAGAATGCTTCCTCACTGATAGAGGCTTATGGCAACATCATGTTGAAATACCGGTTCCCGTATGATCACAAATAATAAATGACAGATAGGATAACTGTAAAATATTTTCACAGTGATGCCTTAAGAAGCCGGATGCAAATGAATTGGACAATCAGCTTAATGAGTCAGATAAGTAAGTTTAATGGGCTTACAGCCACATGTTGAAACCGAAGATCAGCAATGTTGAGCTTGGACTGTAACTAGATGGGTGACCACTTGCAAATAACAGGTGCTGTAAGCTTGAACATGCAGGTGGTGTAATGGATAATGCCTCGGAATTGCTAATCGGAAAGTTGAGTTCCAATTCCTGTTGCGTTTGTTATATTCACTTATGCACAAATTCCCTTAGGAAGAGTATGAATCCACGTCTTCCCCACCTCAACTAATGGTTTAATTAGTTAGGTTTGTATTACTAAACAATTATTATTTAAAAAAGAAAAATTCTTTAAATCCTGGAGAAAGCCACAGTGGTAACTATTCCACTGTAGCGACAGTGTTACCAATATTGTAAGGGTGTGTACTACGTATATTTAACTTTGGCTAGGATAAGTGGGATTAAGGACAATGCATGGACGCAATACAATTTATATTTGACGTAAAATAGCACATAGTATAAAATACAAAATTGAATGTAATGATTTCAAAACATAACAATTGAATTTATTAAGTATTTGATGTACATGCATGTGAACTGAAAGGTGAGACAGAGTTGTGTCTCTTAGACTAAGTAATATTTGTACCTAAGCTCATAAAGAAGTAGTTGATTATAAAACTGTAGAAGAATGAGTTGTTGCATGTTTGGAATTGTGTATTGTACAAGTTGGTAAAAGTTCAGAAGAGATTTTAGAGTTCGTACTTGCGTGAATGTTGGTAATGGTCTTTAACATCTGACTACATTAGTCAAGACGGGAGTTCTTGAAGATTACATCTTGGCAGCAAGGAGAAAGATGAATGAAAAGAAAACACGAGGGAGCTTACACGTGTTTTGTTTTTATAAGATCATGTATCATGTGGGAGGCTCAGACCATATTGAGTGGGAAAGCAGATTTGTCGCATGCAGGTGGTTTGATTGGTCAGAACTGACCAATCAGCGAGCTAGTTTTGAGTAGATTAACCAATGAATGCTTGTCTATGTAATGTGGTGGTAATTACCATAGAGGAAAAGTGCATTTTCCAATTGGGTATAACTGTCAAATGTGAAATATTTCCACAAATACTTCCCTGAGATTAAAAGTTGAAGGAATGAAAAACTTTTAATATGTAAAAAATATCGTCCTTGTGGCTGAAAAGAACATGTGTCTAAGTGTGGTTGAGCTGTGTGATTCGACGAAATGTAGCGTTGTCTTCAGGGTGTTGCATATTTCTCTTGTGGGTCAGAGTCGAGCATGTCTTGAAAAAAACGTTGGTAGTGATCTGCGTTGCTATTAAAATTTCTTTTTTTCCAATGCTCTATGTTGAGTTGGCTTTGTCGATCTGTCCACCTATTTGCTGGCCTGGCTGTAGTTTTGCTTGAAAAACAAGGTGGTTGGTGTGGTATGCGTGGATAAATCTTCAATACCTTCACTGTCTTTAGTTCTATATTTTATTGGGCTGGAAATGTTAGAATCATACATGTAGTTATTAAATTACATCAAATTTATAATGAGTTAAGTTAGCAACCATGTTTTTACATTTGTAATATTTATATTATGCATATTAAACAAAATATGTTTTATTAAAAATATTAATTTAAATAAGTATTTTTTTTCTATGATTTTTCTCCTCACAAGTCAAAGTTATGATTTTTATTTCCAATTATCTTTTTCTAACAAAGTGTACCTTTTCCATCTGATCACTCAGTGTGGGTCCCACAATGATTGTATAAATAGAAGCCTGTTTAATTGCGAGAACTATTCTGACTAGGATTGGCGCTGCTGATAGGAAAGCTACAAAGGAGGACCAAAATAACTAATTAGTTATTCTTAAAAACTACAATCGTGGTGCAAAACAAGTTTTTTAAAATAGTAATTTTGCAAGAAAACAGACTTAAGGATAGAGCTAAAAAATGTTATTATCTCCCTTGACATTCGCTCTTCATAAAAAGGAAGAAAGAAGGAAGACCATCGTTTTTTTGTTTTTTTTTATAACTATCAAACAATGGATATTTTTAAATTTTATTCAACCCGAAAATTGGTTTAAAATTTTTGCAGTTTCTCCTTTTCCTTCCCTCATCTTTCATTACTTGAAAACAAATAATCGAAAGAAGGAAGAAAGTAAGTATTACCATTGTTCACAGAAAAATACATCTCTATTTCATTTTTTAAACTCAAGAAGAAGAATTAATTTTTTTTTTATGGTTATCGTGCACTTTAATATCGGATTCAGCTTCTTAAAATATAGTATCGGAGTTTTAATAACAACATGTTATCACAATAGTTGTTTTAACGGTTAACCCAGAAAATTCGCATGCTCAAACAAAAATGAAAGTAGAGGAAATTTGGTGCAACTTTTTGAAAGGAAACAAAACAAGTTAATTGCATTGCAGAACAAAGAACTTGTGAAGAAGATTGTTGCTGCAATGACCTACCTTTGTATCCAAAAGTTGTTCTGATCGGTGTATTTTGGAGATGTCCTTTTAAAACAGTTGTAGAGAAAAATATTTCAGAAAGAAAGGCCCATTTTTATCATCCTCGAACAATAGAAAATATCTGGTTTCATCTATAGTTTTCTCAGAGAAAAAATCCCCAACAAGTATCAGCACAAATGGGAATATTTGAATATTCCGAGAAAAATAAAAAAAATGTATTTGAAAATATATTAGGTTGGTGCAAAAATAATGACGTAATAATGTCGTTTTTTGACGTTAAAAATACGTCAAAAAACGACATTATTACGTCATTATTTTTGCACCAACCTAATAATTAAAATTAATAAATAAACAATATATTTTAATTTGCCATTTTTGCACATGTGAATTATGGTCTCGATTCTTAGTCTAGTGTTATTTTTTTTACCAATTCAATTTGCTCTTCGCTACGTACGGACTTCAAAACATAAAACTTTAACAAACCCGAAAAACGTATTTTAAATAATTTAAATGTCTTCTTTGAAGATAAAAGTTGGTTTAATTTGAAATGTAATAATAACCTCAAGCTAAACCGTAAATGAAAAATTAAATTCTGTATGTAATTAAAGTTTTTACTAGGCATTTTTAGCGTTTTTACGCTAAGAAAAAAAAGTGCATAAAAGGCCTCAAACTTCATGAAAACAAAATTTTATGGTCTAAGTGTTTAAATTATTAAGAAGAGGAATGAACAAAGTATTTTTTTAATTAAAATGTTTCCTTTTTAGAACATTCTAACTTTTGATTAAAAAAAACCTTGTTTTTCTTTGTCTCAAATAACAAAATTTTAGCACGTTTTTTTTTTTTGTTTGTTTGTAAAACAGACATTGATTTGGAAAATCTTGTAAAAATAAAAATAATTGTCGGATGAAACTTTCAGAAACTGATGGATGTTTTCTTTTTTTAAAGTCATGGCAAAAATATTTTTTTTATATTTATTACCCCCACCCAATTAATTTTATGAAATTTAATACTGCTCAATATAGTGATTAAGTAAGAGCACAAGGCTTTGAGGAAAGCAAATCATGTTATTTTTAATTGGATCCCCTCTACCTGAAAATCAGCTCTGAACTGTAACATACAAAAACAAAACTAAATAAAACAAAGATATTATTTAATTTCAAATGCTTTTAGTAACTAAAAACATTATCCATATTCATAAAAGCAACTAAAATTTATGAATATGGATAATGTTGTCGGAAAATAAAAAACTTTTTCGATGATAAATGAATTTTTAAAACAATTATTTATTTGTTATTTCTTAAATTATTTTTATTATTTTTAGATTAAAGTTGTTAAATATTATAAAATTAGTGAAACGGTGCTCGGTTTTTAGTCTAGGCTTGTCCCAGGTAACGCTAAAAATGTGGTATACCCTAGAGAAAAAAGGTCCCCAAATTGATAAAAAAAAAATTTTTAACGTGTAAATATTTGTTAAAAGACCAAGGAAGAGGGAAGACCAAGGTATTTTTTAATTATTTTCATAATTTTTTTTTTCATTTGCAGCATATTTTAAATTTAGGATGAAAATATTTTTTTTTCTAGGTAAAAAATTAGGTAATATTAACATTATTACTTGCTTTTCACTGTTTTCAGTTGAAAAAAACATTGATTTGGAAAATCTTGCAAAAATCAAGTACTTGTTGGATTTTAATGAAACTTTCAGAACTTATTCACAAATGAATGAAATTAATTTAGAAATGTTTGTCTTTTTGAAAGTCATGCTATAAATATTTTTTTTTATATCTGTTACACCCCTTGAAATTAATTTTATGAAAACTTCAAAAATTTATTTTCAAAACCTGAATTTTTTTTTTTTTTTTTTTTTTTTCAATTAAATGCACAAGACTCTGAAGATTCTACATCATCGATTTTTTTTTTTTTTTTTTTTTTTTTTTTTTTTTTTTTTGTAAAAATATGTGCAAAATTGTCCAAACTTTTACCTCAATTATAAAAATACAAAACCCAATAAAACTAAGACAATATTTAATTTATGACTTTTCTGAATAACATATATTAAGGTAATTCATATCTGAAAAAAAAAAAATTTTGGATGAAAAATGAATTTTACAATAATTTTTTCTTTTTTTTCTATTTTAAATACACAATATGACAAAATGTTGTTATATATTTTAAAATTAAGTTTTTTTACACAACCTTATGGGAATGACATATTATGTTCTCTACTTTTTAAAGATCATAAATTTGAAATCTCATTAAAATTTGACAACCATTGATATTTTTAAAATAATTTTTTAATATTCCAAAATTGTATTTAAAATCGTCTCCAATGAAAGTATGGATGCACAGCTTTGAAATAATGTCATGAGGTAGACTTGTTTCTCTTGATAGAAGCAAGTTCTTTTTACTTCAGAAATTGCTTTGCATTCATTCAGTTAAGAACACAGCAAAGTTTGAAATCGATTGCATAGCATTTCAATATTAATTTTATTAATAAATAAAATATGTATAACTCAATTTAAAAAAAGTTGTTACTGTTTTATTTTTACTTGTAAAATTTGATTTTTTTTTTTTCATAATTTAAATGTTATTTTCAGTGCAGAAATTTTTCCTCAAACGTAAGGTTAAAAAAAAAAAAATTGAAAGCTAAGTACCAAAAAAATTAGGCCACCATTATAGACGAAAAATTGTAAACAACAAAGTTTTAAAATCTCTTAAAAAATCTAATATTTGTTCTAAAGTTGTTTTTCGAAGTCACTTAGTAGATTTAAGGATTAATTAATTGGATTTTGTAAAAGTTAATGATTACTTTTTATTTAAAACAAATGTTTATGTATGGTAGCCTGTGAGGTCAGACTTAAAAAAAGAAGAGAAACTATTTTTAGATATCTCCAATAATTCACTGAAAAAGGAGCATAAATAACATGATGAAAAAGGACCCACAACTTGATAAAAACTTTTATCGTCAAAATATTTGTTATTATTAAGAGGAAAGACTAAAGTACTTTTGATTCTTTTATTAATTTTTTAATCTTTTTTAGCACTAATCCTTTTTTTTTTTTTTTTTTTTTTTTTTGAATAACATAAACATTTTGGTGATAAAAGTTTGTTTTTTATCAAGTTTGAGGTAGGTACTACACTTTTTCACTGAAAAAAAAAACAGCATGGCATAATGAAAAAAGGCTCCAAACTTTTAAAAAAAAAAAAAAAGTTTTATCATCAAAATGTTTGTTGTTAGAGGTAATCATTTTTTTTTTATTAATTTTTTTTTAATCCTTTCTAGCACGTTTGAAAGTTTTGCTAAAAAATTTTTTTGTGTTATTGGTTGACTTAATATTTACAACTAGTGTTTTTTGTTTTTTTTTTCGGTGAAACACTTTGATTTGGAAATTCTTGCGAAAGTCAAATAATTGTCGTACAAGTAAAAATTTAAGAAATAGTGCAATAATCAAGAAATTGGTATTTGTTTAAAAATAAATTATCTTTAACCAATAGTTTAGGAATATAATTTTATATGCTTTTATTGAACTTTTTAGAATGAATGATTGGAAGTATTTTTTTTTTTTTTTTTTTTTTTAATTAAAGGAATTTTTGATGATTTTCTGTTCCATGCCATAGAATGTTTAAATATACACAATGTGTTTTATTTTTAAATTTTTCTAATTTTAAAATAATGGAATTGCTAATAGCAATTATATATATATATACATACATACACACACACACAAAATGCTAAAATTGGTGAAGCTATTGATAATGTTAATAGATTGCATTTACTTTGAGTTCTTTCTTAATTATTCAATGGCATCCAAGTGATGGCTTTATTTTCATTTTGTCCTTAAAATTATATGAATCCTGTTTGTGAAGGTTGGCACAAAAAGTTTGTTATTACATTAAAAGTGAATGAATGCTGAGCAATGTTTTCTCATCAGTTTTGGAAGGTTTATTTTCTTTTTTATGAATGCAAATTGTATCTTTCTTGTGTGACAGTTTGTAGCTTGTGGTACATTGGAACAGAGAGAGACAAAAACAAGACCCCCTCCTTTGTAGCAGACGGTTGTCCTGATTAGTTCTTTGGTGGTTAGAGGAATGGATCAGTGTATCCCACCTTCTGAAAATAATTTTATTAAATTATTCAGACCCCCAACTCTCAAAAAATAATTTTTTTATTATTGAATTATTTTTGGTAAGATTCAAGACGAATTTCCAGGATGTTCAGACTTGATATTCATTTTTTTTCTGAAATAACATCTTCAGGGATTTTTCTTTATATAAATGTAAAAAATTCTGTGAATACCTCCAAAATTAAAAAGTACACGTGATCAAAAAGTGGGGAGTGAAACAGGCCTTCCACCCCAAATATTTCCTCAAAGTTTTCTAAAATAATATATTCAGTATACAATACACACATTAAGAAGTACTTATATTTTTGTTTGAATCAGATAGCGCCATAATGTTTGGTAATTCTTTTAAAAACTGGGTAGAAAATTTTTTCTTTTTCTTTCATTTAGGGAAAAAATGCATCCATTTTGGTGGCACTTACTCTTATTTATTTTTCTTTTTTTTTTAAAAGATGTCCTTGCAGGCTGTTTGAAAACTTTTTTTACAAGAACCCTGAAGATGTTATTTTCACTAACAAGAAAATTATGCTGGCATTTGACAGGAAGAAAAAAAAATTCACTGAATACTTTTTTGAAAAATTCATCCCATTGCTGTATGTAATTTTTTTTTTTTAACTTAATGAAAAAATGACAAAATGAAGGTATCACTTTGATGCCATTGAATAATTAAAGGTGGTTGTATCTGAACTGAAAACTCTATTCCTATAAAGTATTCTAATAAAATAACCAAATTTAAATTTTATTCATTAATGAATAAATGCTAAAAACTTATGACTATTCCCTGATTCTTTTAACTTTTAAAATCTGGCAGTAGGGTTTTAAATCTTTTTAAAAAATGTTAGCATGACATTTGGAGGTGTCTATGATATTTTTTCATGGCCATTTAGTCTAAAAGTAATCAAATTGAAAGCAGTTAGCATTGTCAATTTTCTCCATTAATTTTATATTTTTGAAACAATGTCATTACTTTAATAAATTTTCTTATAGAAAACAGCATTACTGTTTTCCCTCCCAAGGCCAGTGTAATAATAATGAGAGGGTGCTAGGCTGTTGGGAGAAGAATGATATTGAACAAAAAAAGAATCAACATTTTGTTCCAACTGTGACTTAAGATAAAGCTTTCCAAAACAAACAATGATCTGAAGTTGGAGTGGAGGTAGTGATAGCATCTAACCTGAATCCATCATAAAGATTCAGGATGTGGAATTAATAAATACCAAATACTTTAAATACCTCAGTGTATAGACCAATTATAACAAATTTAGTATAGAATATAAGGAAATTGAACACAGAATAATCCATGCTAGGTGTAGTTTTTTCCATCACAATAAGATGCTTCTTCTATGTACCATATTCCTTCAGGACACAGGCAATCATTGATCACCACAATTTCCTGTCGTTTGTAGCACTTAGTAAATTTTGTCTTTTTGCAATCTCTCCTAAACTCTTCTGCCATCCATTTACCATTTAGCTCATTAGGTAATCTGCCCATGTTGCCTTCAATATATCCTATGTCAAATTTTCTATGCCCTTTTACCTCATTATGTACCTTAGCAAGTGTCTATTTTGTTTCCATTTTCTCTAAAATTTTGTCATTGCTTGCATGTTCAGCCTATGATATTCTTAACATCCTTCTGTAGAACCACATTTTCTGTTGCTCAAAGTTTATCCTTCATCTGTGAGGTGATTGTCCAGCATTCACTGACATAGAAGAGGACTGATATTACATTACAGTTCAGTACAATTTGTTTCCAATTAAACTTTCCTGTTAATACTTTGCTTACCTTTTGGAAAGTATCTTTTGCTATCCCAATTCACCTTCAGATTTTGATGTGGCACTTACTATCCTCTGTTAAAACACTTCCCAGATATTTAAATTTTTGTACTTGCTTAATTTTGGTATCTTCAATTTGAAATTTGCATATTGAACTGTCCTTTTTGTGGCAACCAGACATTCTGTCTTCTTGAAATTGATGATTAGATATTTTCTTCACTATTTTCTGGAGGAGTTTTTGTAGTTTCCTTTCTGTGTCTGTTATCAACACTGTCTCATCTACAAATCTTATGTTGTTAAGATTGTAACTTATGAACTTAAGTCATAATCTTAAATAGCCTTGTCAGATCAAAAATTTCATATGGACATCACACATGGTACCTAACCTGATCAGAAATATCTAAACTGTCTACTGTATTCAACCATTTTCTCAGATTAAAAATGGTTTCAAATGAATGAACCCAGTAAGTTTTAGAGAGGGCTATCTTCCATCAAACATCATGGACTAGTGCTACAGAAGCATAAACAAAGAACTGTACCAAATAACAGAAACCATGTCACATGAGCACTTTCAACAGCAGCAGCAACAACTAAAATGAATATCACATGTAATTCAAAGAGAAAATGACATAAAAAAAGTACCCATTAGAGATACAAGTATTTATTTTGGATAAAGCATTAAAAACAACTCTTTTTACTGTAATTTCAATACCTTTTGTAGAGATGTATCTTATTTTGAAAAATTTTGTGAAATTATGTAATTTTTAACTTGTCAAAAAAAGACAGTAATACTACAAAACTTAGAAATTAGTTTTACAAAAGGAAAACAAATACTTTATTATAGTGTTTTAAAATTCTTCAATTTTAAATTGATAGGAAAGACTTACTGGACATTATGGTTCTCCTGCACTTCCTCTCCTAATGATGATTTGCAAACTGAAGTTTCTTATAAGCTTCTGATATGGCTAATATTTCTGGAACACTGCATATCCATCATCACTTGAAACTGACATTACATTAAAATTCCTATCTGTAGAAAAATGTTGATTCCACTTGTGATATAACATCTGACAAATATCATCGAAAATAATCATTTCTGCTATTTGTTGAAGCTAAAAACTGATCACAGCACTGAATGGAGATGCAATTTCAATGATTTTCCCAATGTAAAAGTTGGAGTCATAATATCAGACATATAAACTGATCTTTTAGTGCTTCCAAACCACTGTTTGGCACGAGTTGTACATATTTAATAAATTTCACAGGACCACTATACTTTATGACTGGGTTAATGATACTCTGTTTCTCAGCAGCGGTTTGACACACTTTTTTCCTTCTTTTGCCTCTCATTTGTAGCAATCCTTTCCTGCATATGAAAAGAATGTATCTACTTAAATTTTTTTTAGAAAAATGTAAAATTTTCAATTTAATTTCTGAAAAAGGCCATTTAGAAAAAAAAAGGAGACTATACTCTCACCAAAATGTGTGCATACTTTCAATAATAATAAAAAAAATATGATACTCCCATGTCCTCAAAAACATACAAAATGTAGGGAATTATTAGATTCAAATGAAATTTTCAGTTCTTATTAATGAATCTTATCTTGAATAGGTCATTATGTTAGAAAACTTAGTGGATTTTTTGTTAGTCAGTTTCACTCCAACTTTAAATATATCATTAATATATTTATATTTTGAGAGTATCTAAGATATTTTTTTACATTTGTATGTAAAAAAAATTCTGGAAGATGATTTTTGAGTAAAAAACATTTAAATTCAGCCATAAACCTACTGAAAATTTATCGTTAACTTTACCAAAAATAACTCAATAAAACTTAAAATATTTTGTTTAAGAGTTGCATTAAGTTTGCATAATTTTAAATATTTTTTCATATCTGAATGTAAGAAAATTTACATTGAATACCTGTTTTTAAAAAATGTACTTGTAATTTTTCATTGCAATTCTGAAATTCCTCCAAATAGCTGTCTGCAATAAGGTTTTGTTTTTTAAACTAAATAAAGATATGTATAGAGTAAGAAAAAAAAAAGTGAAGTTTAAAACTGTTTTAGAATGTTAACATTGGTGAGGAGTGATATTAGAAAGCTACTGTGGTTATAACATCCTATGGATTAGTGTGTGTAAATAAATGTTATTTTCACTATGTCTTAAACAAAATATAAGTATGAAGAAGTACAATCCAATGCTAAACTCTAAACTGTAGGATAACGTATTTTAAAATGTATGAAAATATCCTCTATTGTGTCTAAAAACTATTTGGAATGTGGTGAATCCCTTTTTTTAATGACTTAATCATTCTGTGAAATCAATTTGAATAAAAAAAAATTTAATCATATTTTCTTTGCAAATATTATTTGACTAACAACAAAAACAGTGACTCTGAATATCTGACTCGGTCCAAAAATATAATAAATTCCAACATTTGATGCAAAAAGTAAATTTCAGTATTCAACCATGAAAATATTTTATGCACCAAACAACAAAATTGTGAATAAGACTTTCTTTTTTTATAAAACTTTAGCTGGGAGGTTTATAGTCAAGAATAAATTTACCTTTAAGTTTAGTAGTTTATTTCAATCTCTCATATATAAGTTCACAAAGAAGCACATATAAAGCCTCAAGAATTAGGAATTTTGCATATCATTTTTTAATTTTATCTTTAAAACAATTCAATCAGCAACACTCGAGAATTCTAGCAATTTATAACACTAACCTAACATGCTTGGGTAGGAGAAAAGGTGTATTCTAACAAAATTATTAATTTTTAATTAAATTTAATGACGCTCTTATCTTCATTTAGTATTTAATACTAGACATGGGGATTATTAGAAAATTTGCTGAATTAACATTGTCATTAGGTAAATATTCATTATTGTTAACCTCAGACAACTCTAAATAGGGAAATCGTCATGTTGTTTACTGACTGATATTTCCTCTTGTGGATTAGTTTTATGGCTCAAAGTTTCTAAAATCAAAAGAGATGATAATTTTGTAGATAGCAAAGTAGAGGAATTTGGTGAACTATTTCTCTACACTGGAAGGCCTAGTTTTACAGCAAACTTTCTATTAGAGTTAGATGGCATATCAGGAACAAGCTCTGATGAAAAATTTTTGCTTTAGAATTATTAATGAGTACTACTTAATATAACTGGAGAATGTGTAAAACCTTTAAGAATATTATTTGACACCTTAAATGCATCAAACTCTCCTGTATGCCTATGAGACCTGGGTACTCCACCAAAACTGCAAACTTGAAAGATTTCATCAAATAAAACTTTGTCAAATCCTGTGGAACACATGGCAAGACCAGATCATGAACAATGAAGTTCTCCTCTGTACAAAGATGGAAAGCCTAGAAACCATCACGACTCATCAATTTCGATGGGCTGAACAAATTGCCTGAATGCCAGACATATGCCTACCCAAACAAATCCTCTTCTCGGAGCTTGCATCTGGCAATTGCAGAAGAACAGTTCACAAGAAAACAACATCCTTTGAAAACACCAGAAAACAAATAGAAGAGATGAAGAGAGCCCAAAGAAAAGCCAAAACTCTACATCCCCTGAACTGTCCTATCCTACAATGTGGTGGCTGTGGACGTCTTTTCAGATCCAACATAGAATTTATTTCACACAGAAGGAAATATCAATGAGTGCTCTAATACTTGGCAATTAAGTTCCAAACAAAGTTAACATATGTGAGGGAACAAAAGGAGTATTGAGAACTGGTGTTAAAACTATTTTCTGTGCATTTCTGATAAGTTTTGGGCTGGTCAAGGTATAAGAAATTATATTTCCAAAGGGAATGACCCCAATTTGGACTCTCTTCATTCAGAACCATTTAATCAAAGATGGATTTCATAAATTAAATCCACTCAATAAACCATACACAAAAATTGAATTGCTATTTCATATAAAGTGTCCAGTTTGTTTCAAGTTCTTTATCATAAGATGGAAATTGTCTACACTAAAATTGATAGCAAAATCATTATCAATCATAATAGGCAGAGAATGAGTATGCCTAGGAAATCTTATATAAAAAAAATAGCACCTTTTAATTTTTTGTGCTTACAATCAAGAAAAGTTCTCACTTCAATATAAGTGGAAGAAACAAAATAATTTTTTCCTTTAAGTTTCTCAAGTAAAAAAACTGATCAAAATAGGGCCTGACTTCTTGTATCTATTAGGTTGGTGCAAAAATAATATCGTTTTTTTGACGTATTTTTAACGTCAAAAAACGATATTATTTTTTCACCAACCTGATACTAAATAATTAAATTTATAATTTTTGTTACCATTATTAACTGATATGCATACTCTTGGTAAAATGAAATTTTTGTTCTATATCCAAGTTAAAACAGACATTACTGGATAGGGAATTTTTCTGATTAAACTTAAGATTTTAAAATTTGCATGCAAAAGGCAATTTGTTGTCCTACCCACTACATTCCTTCTTATTCTGATTACTTCTATACAGGAAGCATTGTTTGAATTTTCTAGATTTGAAAGACAGAAACTTAGACAATTTATGTTGAAATGATTTCCTTCACTACAAAATTAGCAATGCCTTGTGGTAAAATTAAAAGTATTGATATTGAAATTATCTAAGAGACATAATTTAATTCAGGCAATGTTCATTAGGGGTCCAAGCAACACTTTTCAGCAACAGAGGGCCAAGCAAAAGTTTAACTGAACTGTCTGAATTATAAATGAAAGGCTTTTTTTTGGTCATAAAGTCTTGCTTCTTGCTCTATAATTGTGAGGGAGAATTTGTTCTGATGCAGTGAATTAGTTTCTTTTTAAACAATGTACATAATTCAGAAAATATAACAAAAAGTAACTTTTTATTTGGTGAATTTCTTTTTTAGAAAATCCATTTATAGGGAACTTTTTCATTTGAATGAAACTGTTCTTATTTTTCTCAAATATTGTTCAACTCCTGGTCAGAGGAAGAAAGGAACTTTATGAAGTTATTGAATTTTTTTTTTTTTTTTTTAAATGGACAGATCTTCACATTTTCCTACTTATTAAAGAAACCTGAAAAATATTTTTATCTCATTTCAGAAAAATAAAACTGAATAATTTCTTGCTGACTCTATTTGACTTCTAATGTACTTAAAGATAAAATGTTATTATTCCTATATTTCATAAAAAAAGTGACATTTGTTTAGTTGGTTAAATGCTAGTGTAAATTTCTCAGTTTTATCAATAATGGAGTGACCTTTTATTTCTTCTAAATAAAACTAAAGCAAAAGTAAAAATTCCTGTATTTAAATTATATGCTATTATACATTTTAAACAGTACTATCTGACTATGCAGGAGTGATACTAGAGCTGTGAAATCTTGCATACATTAATTTCAACTCTTCTTATTAATAATTGCATTGAAAATGACCCAAGGTATGGACATCCTGAAACTGACACCACAGAGGAAAACATTGTGTTCACCACATAGTGGTGGATGACAGGTGAATGACTAAATGAAATTGTCAATGCTATTAGCATTTCCTGTGAGAGAGTTGAGAATATTCTGCACAAAAAACTTGGACTGACAAAGGTTTCTGCTCAGTGGCTTCCATGATCTAAAGTGCAAAAGCTGATCACATCACATGGAAATCTGACATTGTTTGAGCCAAATCCAGCTGATTTCCTTGAACATTTCCAAGCTAAAGATGAGTATTGGGTTCATCACTTAGAGTCAGCAACAAAGAGATGATCCATACAGTGAAAACACCCTTCCCATGTGCCATACAGTCATTTCATCTGCAGGGAAGGTGATAGCCTCAATTTTTTGGGATGTAAAAGGCTTTGTGTCTAATGACTATCTTCAAAAAGGTCACACCTTCAATGGAGAGTACTATGCCAACTTGCTGAGGCAGTTACAAAAAGCAGTCAAGACCAAATTCCCTGGAAAACTGATGAAAGGGATTTTGTTTCTCTAGGACATAAGTCTTTGGTTTCAGTGGCTGCAGTGCATGACTCTGGCTTTGAACAGGTTGTTCACCTTCTCTATTCTCTTGATTTGGCCCCCATCTATCATCTATACCCCAACATGAAAAAACACTTGACTGGGAACTAGTAACACAGTGATGATAATGTCATATCTGCTGTTGATGACTTTTTTGATAAACAGGATGAACAGTCAGTTTAACTGAATATAAACAATGCAGTTATTAATAGGACAAATTGAAATTAATGTATGCAAGATTTCACAGCTCTAGCATCACTCCTTCATAGTCAGTCTATGAAATTTACAGCCCTTCTATAAAATTTTTTTATTTATAACTAAATGTAAATTACATATGTTGCAGTTATTTTATAATAGCAAATAATGCATGCATTTCATATTTTTTTTCAATAACACCTCCTCTTTATTCACAGATATCAATTTTATGGGAGAGCAAAAGTTTTCAAATTTGAAAAGACATATGCAGGAGAATGCTGAAGAGAAAATGTATTCTTGCAAAATGTGTTGATGTTGAAAGAATTCATAATCCATCATACACCAGCATACAAAGGACAAAATCCTTATTCTTGTGAATTCCGTACAACAGCATTTTTATACTGTTGCAAACTGAAAAGACACATGCAGACTCACACAGGAGAGAAACCATATTCTTGTGAAGTGTGTGGATCAGCATTTTCAATTAGTTCTCATTTAAAAAAACATAAGCGAATACACACAGGAAAGAAACCAACATGTGAAGTGTGTGGAACAGCATTTTTATGGAATTCAGATTTAAAAGTACATATGCGAATACACACAGGCGAAAAACCATATACCTGTGAAGTGTGTGGCTCAGCATTTTCAAAGAGTTCCAACTTAAAAGATCATCTACGAATACACACTGGAGAGAAACCATTTTCTTGTGAAGTTTGTGAATCCGCATTTTCATGGAATTCCGATTTAAAAGTACATATGCGGATACATACTGGAGAAAAACCATATACATGTGATGTGTGTGGCTCAGCATTTTCAAAGAGTTCCAATTTAAAAAATCACATGCGAGTACACACAGGAGAGAAACCATTTACTTGTGAAATGTGTGGATCAGCATTTTCAAAGAGTACTAGTTTAAAAGATCATATGCAAATACACACAGGAGGGAAACCTTTTACTTGTGAAATATGTGGTTCAGCTTTTTCAAATAGTTCAAGTTTGAAAAGACACATGCGAATACACACAGGAGAGAAGCCATTTTCTTGTCAAGTGTGTGGCTCAGCATTTTCAGAGAGTTCCAATTTAAAAAAGCACATACAAATACACACTGGGGAGACACCATTTTCTTGTAATGTGTGTGGATCAGCATTTTCAGAGAGTTCTAAATTAAAAGTACATATGCGAAGACACACAGGAGAGAAACCATATTCTTGTGAAGTGTGTGGGTCAGCATTTCCAGTGAATTCCCATTTAAAAAAACATAAGCGAATACACACAGGAGAGAAACCATATTCTTGTGAAGTTTGTGACTCTGCATTTTCAGTGAATTCAAGCTTAAGAAGACACATGCGAATACATACAAGGTAGAAACCATTGTTCTGTAAAATGTATGGATAAACTTTTTCACAGAATTCAAATTCAGTTTGTGAATCAGCATTTTCCAATGAATTTCAGATAGCAAAAAATATGAAAGGGTTTTGAAATTAAACATACTCTTTATGATCCCAATTTTGACCTGGTATTTATTTTCATATTAAACTGGTGTTGAAACGATATGGAATATGATAAATCTTAATATAAATAAACATATAAATAAAATTATTAAGCAACAATGCAGTAAAAAAAATCAAGTTTTCATACGAGTAACATAAAAAAATTATCACCCATTCATTTGATTAATATAAATCATGGTGTCTCGCTAATGAAGGTTTAGTTGAAATAAAAACCATTTTGATGTTTGATCTATGAAACATGTGAAAATAAGTTTTTTCCCCAAATTGTTCTATAGATTTACTATTTTGTAGTATGTAAACTTGGTGTTGCATTAGTTTGATGGATTTTCATTCATTCAATTTTGTTGACAGCTTTTTGGTCAGAAATTCAAAATGAAGAATGATAAAAAAACAAATGAAAAATAAATAATATATTACAGTATATGTATTATGAATAAGTATTTTCTTGGGAATTTTAGATACATTTTTTGTTTTGTTAGTTTAGATAATTATATACTTTATTTTCTAAACTATGAAAAGTGTTAGTAATTCACCATGATAGCCAATTATCAAAATCATCTGAAATTGAATATAAAGGCTCCAAGAAACACTACTGTTGTCTTTTGGGACAATGGTGTAGTGGATAGAAGAGTTAGGTGTGTTATAATCATCTAATGTTCAATTCCTGGATCAGGTAGTGAAACTAGTTCAACAGGAACAAACAAGGGACCAAATCACAATCAACACCTATCTCATGTAACCCAAACAATTGACATCTGCTGATGGCCACAGAGTAATTGTCCAAAACATTGTGTCATCCTAAATCAGAGCATAATAACTTGAGAACAAAAAAAGAGTGATTACATACTGAGGGAGAGGTGCAGCATGCTAAAAGCTGGCCCATCACCAGGGTATTACCAATGGAAAAGCCATCAACATGAACCTTGTCGATGGGTTCCCAATCATGGGTTTCATGGTCTCTCTTAGAGATAGGTTCCCAACTAAGGTTCCACAGACCCACAAACATAAATCAGTTTTGTATTTTTGAATGATAGGAATTGTGAATGTGAGAGAGATTGAAGGCATAGGCAAGATTTTACATGTACTCCAGATGTTGGTGTTTATTAAGTACATTTTTTAAGCCAATTTCACATGTAATTTTAAAAAAGAATCATCAGTTGTCAAAATGTGAGACAAAAACTTAACACTGTACACATCTTTCAGTATCAAAATCTAGTTTTCTTTTCTTCTGTGCAGAGGAACTAGAACAGTCCTCACTGACCTTAAAATTGATTGACTGTTGGCACCTGGTGGGTAGGTCTAGTTAAATACTGCTACTATAAAAGTATGAATGAGGCAAGGGGAAAATTAATGAAACTTATTAAATTTTGAGGCAAATATTGATCACAAAAATGATTCCCTGCATCCATTTTACATAATGATAGCCCATGAACCATGTGATTGAATGCCTTACTCTAAATGTTATCTTTAGTAGATACCCATGTCTGAGTAGATACTTTCTTTTTTTAAAACAGTGTGGATTACATCTAATGGCTTGCAGATTTCATAGACTTAAAAAAATATAGCTTTCAACACTTTATGTCCCCTGATGGAGAACACATTTACTTTATTCTCTTGAAGGTGCAGACCAGTAGATGTAATTCACACTGTTTAAAGAAATGGTATCTACCCAAATATGTGTATTTACTAAAAATAATGTTTTGAGTAATAAGAAATAATGTCAGATTAGAAATAAAATCCATTAATTCTTTAGAAATAACATGACAACCAAGATGAGAAAAATAGTTTGAAATAATTATTTATTTTTTTGCTCTTGTTATTAATTCAAATCTGACATATTAGCAGATATGAATGGCCAGGAAACATTGATCTTATTTGTCATTTTTTACTAATTGAATAAATTATTTGCAGACTGGTACCTTACTGTTGAGTTGCCCATTGCTAATGCTGTGGAAAACATGGGATAATTTTTGGTAAAGTTCTTGAAAGTTTCATTACTATTGTAACACCATGTTCAGTAGGAAGGAACTATTAAACCACTCATGTCTTGATTGCAGTCACCATATTAGATTGAAACACTGGTTCACATATAATCACTGAAGTTAAGCAATGTTGAGTCTGGTCAGTACTTAGATGGGTGATTACTTTGGAATACCAGGTACTGTGAACTTGAATGTGCAGATGATGTAATGGATAATGGCTAGGAATTACTAATCAAAGAGCCGAATTTCAATTCCCATTGGGTTCGTTATATTCATTTATACACAAATACCTTTGGAAAAGGTATGAATCCACTTCTCCCCGCATCTATGGGTTAATTAGTAAGACTTGTATTACTAAGTCATTATTATCTCCACTCCAAGAAATATCTTGCAATCTAAAAATATTTTCTGGCTTTAAAGAACCTGCAATGTGTTGATAAGCCATAGAAATTGAATCAACCCATGAAAATCAAATGTAACGGTTTAGTGGAAATGAGCTTGCTTACCAAAATCAAATGTAACACTATAGATGAAGGATAGGTTCATGTTCTGATCACTGGTCCAGCAGCATTTTATTTTAAAAAATTTGAAGTCCCAAGTTCAAGGTTGAAATGTTGCAAAGTTGACATATTCCTGAGATTAACCAATGTCCTGGAAGAAAACCAGAACATGTCAATAGGATGTTACATGGATTTGCACCATGAATTGCTGTTTTGCAACTGTTGATGATGATGATAGAACAACAGTAGTCTGTGTTGGCAAGATTGCCTTTATTCTTACCTACTGCTACTACAATTTTGATGTGCAGGTGGTGTTATGATTAGCAGCTTGGAATAAGAAGTCAACAAGCAGAGTTAAAATTCCAGTCAAGTTTGTTAGACTTTTGAACAAATAACCTTGCTGAAGGTATAAATCTATCCATTTCCCCCTAGCTATATGTTAAATAGTAGCCTAGGCTCCATAGCCAGGGTTAGCAGCCAATTTAGAAGGACAACTGTAATTTAAAACCGTATGTAGCCTTAGTGAGGCAATATTAGGTAGTCATCACAATGACAGTATGATCCTGACTGCAGTTAATGTTATGGGTATATAGATAATGTTTGGTTCTTTGTGTTGCTTCATGTGTCTTGCATTTGATCAGGATCCTTCTGATATACTCCCTCTGCCCTGCTACCAGTCATTAGTCATTTATATTAAAACTTAAACCTCAAGTCACAAGTAATGTATTATCATGGTTTAACTGTCAATTTATATTCTATAAGTCTTCTTCATTTCATAGCTACAGGGTCTTTTTTCTTTCTGATAACTAACTTTCCTGCAACTATTCTTCCTATTAAATCACCAGCTGATTCTGTTATTCCTTGTGAAAAGCTCTTTTCTCTGAAATTATTCTGCCTAAGAAACTACTTAAATCTGATGAATAGATCTTGATAAAAACAAGTTGGTCTCAAGGAACTTTAGAGATGATTCCTGATTTCAGCTGTGGTGGTAGTTTATTATTTGTCATCATTTTTACCTGACTTGGGGAGTGAGTTCGAGACCATACAGTTATATTAAGATGCTCAGGCAAATCAGATTAGCTAGGTGTAGGATAGTCAGCAATGGCTAGCTTTTCCCCTTCCTGCTTTTGGCCTTGTGCCACATGAAATGTAACATTTCAAAATGAACAGTTATAATAAGATGTTCAGGTGCACTTTCTTAAGAATACTTTAACATATCCAATTTTTTGCTACTAAAAAATTTTTTTACATTTAATTGCACCAATTTCTCCTGTTTTCTCTGGTTCTATAAGATTGGGTCTTTCTACATTTTATTCTGTTTGTCATCCACTGTCAAGCCTCCTTGGGGTTTATTTGTTCTGCAAAAGTAACATCCATCATGTTACATTCCTCCCTTAGGTTTCTTGTATTTTATTTCTCTTTAGTAAAACATATAATACTACACAACTTTCATTTCTTTTTATAATTCAACATGTAAAAATCAATATTTTCATATACTTGTAAAAGCAAAATAGTATGCAATGAGTGTAAAGTATCTTTTATTATTTTGTTTTACATATTTACAACATAATCATCACTATTTCACAGTTTATATATATTGTATTCACATTTATTTTCAATTTTTCACTTCATGTGTTCAAAAAACTATTTCATTTGACCTTTTTCTGTTTTAACAGGTGCAAAATGTTTTTTTTTTTTTTTGTTTCTGTTCATGCGATTTTGCATGTTTTCCCATTTTTGAAACAGGCAAATGTTGGTTCTGATCCAATTGGGATTGACTGCAAAACACTTGACCCTCTCCAATTTATAGTCCTTCATCTGTGTCAGCCTGGGATTAATGAGACTAGATTGAACACCAGTAGTCTGTATTGGTTAATTCACCTTTATTTTTTACTTACTATTACAATCTGGGTCAGTCTATTTATTCATGTGTCTTTCCTCTGTCAATGGTCTCCTTTTGGTTTACTCCCTTTGCCTCTCATAAGATATCCCCATATAAAATTCAACATTTAACCTCAAAAGCATTGATACTGCATCATACTTATTATAAAACCCAGGTTGTGTGTGCGTGTCTGTACGTTTATATATTGGATCGGATTTCCTACATTTTTCAACCAATTTCAACAAAACTTCACAGGACTACGTAAAATTACCTTGCGGTGGTTCTGACAGCACCAAAAATTGGAAAAACACAATTGTTTTTGAACGAAATCAATTTGAAAACATGATTAAGAGGCATTGTGAGAATGAAAGGGGGACAACTCATATCGAGTTATACTTATTATAAAACCCAGGTTTGTGTGTGTGTGTGTTCGTTTATATATGGGATCGGATTCCCTACATTTTTCAACAAAACTTCACTTTTTTTTGGCAGGTACTGTTTCTTATTGTCTTGCACACTTTTTTCTTTATTTTTACATTCAGAATGCTTTAAAAATTCCGTTTACAAGACAATTGTTTATAATAAAATTCTATTCAATTGGTAGACTCGACAATGTTTTTGTTTGAGTTTGGGTTTGACCAATTCGTAAAAAAAAAAAAAAAAAACTAATTAAGACATGCGTGTCCGTCAACCTTAAATAATAATCTTTGTCAATTTTATTTTTCAGTCTTTATGATGGTCAATACTCGATCTATCTCTTACTGTTACATCCCCGGGCAACGCTGAGCTCTACTGCTAGTTAATTATAGTTAGTCAGTTTGGCAATTTATGTGTTGGTTTTTAATTTAGTATTTTTGTTTTCTAAGGAAGCCATTCATTTTCTTGTGTAATGATAGCATTTCCAGTTGATATCTGATTTTATTTGAGATTGATAAATTTGCCGCTTAGTCCATTCAACTTGTAATTTCTTGTGTATTTCTGGTCCAATCTTTAAAATATTCATATGGCTGGAAAGAAAATAAAATAATCTTTCTAAATATATAACTTGTAAGTGCTTTTATTCATTGAATTATTTTTTTAAACAGCAAGTTAAAATTCTATTTTGTTTTGAACAGCCAAAAATGTGAAAGATGATTTTTTTTGGAAAATAAATTTTACATGTTACTTTGTTTTGCAAAATCAAAGTGACCAGTCTTTATCAATATTCTTAAAATTGTACACTCAATTAGAAGACACCTTAAACTACAACCAGGAAGATGTTCATATCTTCTCTGACCTGTGGAAGTTAATTCCTTCAAAAATTATAAATTAAGCAAAGAAAAAAAAAAAGACTAACTGATAGTAATAAATGTGTGGTAAAAGAACTTTCAAATTATTGAAACTACTGTCTGACACTGACAGACACTTATTTTCAAATGATTAATTTTATTTACAGACAAAAAAATTCTCCTTTTTATATTCAGAAATACTGATAATAACTTGCTTTTAAAAAGCCAAAAAATGAAACCCCTCATGTTTAAAATAATCAAAAATATGGCAATTCTTTTCTGGTACACTAGTCAACTGTTACTGGGGGTGTTTTGCAAATAAATTTCTTCTAAATAAGGAAAATCAATGAGTTATGTTTTTCCCCTAAATAAATTTATGGTTTTTATTTAGTGAATACATCTAAAATTAAATATTAAAAATAATTAAAAGCTTTTAATTTCATTTTTAGAATATATAGATTTCCAAATCTGTGAGTATCACATGTTCTTTTTTAGATACACATTTTAAAACTGAAATTAAAAACTATTTTAATATTCTTAATATATAATCTTAAGTGTATTTGCTAGATAAAACCATAAAGATATTCGTAAAAATAAAATGAATTAATTTTCCTTGTTTAGAAGAATTTCATAGACAAAAAACCCACTGAACACTAGTGGCTAAAAAAGAATAATTTTTACTTTGGTTTAAAAAAAAAATGACTTGTATTTTTGAAAATACACACATTTAAAACTGAGATTAAAACTTACTTTATTTTTTTAATATCTAATTTTAGGTGTATTCACTAGATAGAAACAATTTTATTTGTAGAAAACAAACTGTTTTAATTACACTAGGGACTTGCATATCTGGAAATATACACATTTTAAAAGTGAAATTAAGAACTATTTATTCTTAATATCTAACATAGGTGCTTTCACTAGATAAAAAACAAATTTATTTATGAAAAATACCTTCATTCATTTTTCTTGTTTACAATAACTTTATCTTGTGATTGGCATACTGGCTTACGCTAGAAAACAATTACCTTTTAGAAAAAAATCTGACTTCATAAAATTTAACATTGAGACAAAACTGGCAACGATTTTTTTTATTTTTACTCCCTATTTTGTTGTTAACTTAATTTTAGCACAAAAAGTTTCTTTTTTTTTTTTTTTTTTTTTTTTTAAACTGAAATAGATTTCCAGACATTGTGTATTTTCCTTTTTTTTCTGTTTGAAAACTTTAGGATTTCCAAGTGTCATATATCATTTTTTTTTTTTTTTCTTCATTTCTTTTGTAAACAAATAGACTTCACATTTACTTCCTAAAACTAGTCAATTAAATGTTTTTGTTCAATCTTTTTCTCTTACAATGATATAAATGTTGATAAAATTTAATTTTATTAACATCTGAAAGTCTTTTTCAATAGTGTTTCTTTGGATATGGTCACTCATTAGTGATAGCACTAAACTGAATGATTTTGGTTTCATAAAAAATTTTGATGTGGTTTCATGGTGTAAAGATGAAACCAAAAAAATGTATTTTTTTTTGTTTAAACTGCCCATCTCTAATTCATTATTTAACTTGGTGTCTCTTATTTGCTATTGTAGTTGTCAAATATTTAGAATAATTTGAAATAAGTTTCTTGCAGAAATTAACTCCAATTTTATTTCACTCCTGATTAAAAATCACCTTAACTTTGCTTGAGTTTTAAACATTAATCTGATGAACTCTTTCTATAGATTTTCTATGGGATTTAGGTCAGGTGACTGGCTTTGCCTCTTATTTTCTTTGCCTTTAATTACTCATTTTCACTGCAGTATGTTTCAGATCATTATCATGTTGAAACATCCAACCCTTAGGCAGTTTAATATCATTTACAAAATCAATCAACAAAACCTGAATCTGTGTCATTTCTCATGAAAGTCTCCATTAGAATGATCTGTTCATCCTTTGTACCACCTTGAGTTTCTCCAATTACTTTTGTGTACCTGGGTTCTTAGAAACACCATTACTATGCATATAATACCTCTAAAAACAGTCCTAGTCAGGAATGACCATGCTATAACATGTTACCTGATTACTTTCAACAGAACCTTTTTTTTTTTTTTTTTTTTTTTTTTTTTTTTTTTTTGTTTATCTAACTGCTGCAGTTTCATTTGCTTCATATTCAGTTATTTTACTTGGAAGTTATTTCACTGGTGAAAATTAATTCATAAAGAAAAAAAGTGGGTCATTAGGCACACAAGAAAGAGGTTTCTTAAATACTGTGAAACTGAACAGAAAGAATGTTTATTTACAATAGATTTAAATGGAAAAGAAAGAAAGTTATAAAGACTTGCACAAAATATTCTTTTGATTGCCTAATAAAAATTAAGGTGGGTAGAGAAAAATAATTGTAAGCAAAGGAGACTTGTACATTTGATAAAGTTAAAAAAAGTATCCTTGGTTATAAAGCTATAGTGTTGTTGTTAATGTTTTAACCTACCTATTAGGTAGGTGCCAAAATAATGACGTAATAATGTTGTTTTTTGACGTTAAAAAATACGTCAAAAAACGACATTATTACGTCATTATTTTTGCACCAACCTAATAGAGTCAAGGTCATTCAGAGTAGTTACAAATAATGTATGAGGTGTACTGAATGTGGAACTGGTAGCAGTAATGTGATGAAGGAAGGCTTAGCCTGCTTCTCTTTCAAGTTTGTTACAAATTACCAGTTTTTAATTTTGGTTGGATTTTCTAGAGTTTTTGGTTGGCCATGTGACCTTTCAGCATTTAACCATTACATCATCAAATTCCTTCTAGAATTGTTTCCCCTGCCACCAAGTTTTTTTTTTTTTTTTGAGGGTGCAAAAAACATGAACACCTGTTTTAAAATTGTTATAACTTTCTTTGTATTGTGTGTATAGATTTTATTTTTTGTATCGTAATAAAAGAATGGATGAGTAATATTTTGATGTTATGCATTATGTTTTGCTTGAATGTTTTGACATTGAAAACAAAAAAATTGAAACAAATTAAAAGCATACATTAACATACTTTAACTTTTATTAATCCTTGTGGAGTTCTGGGATGCAATAACAAGCGAAATGGCTAAGAAGGCCTTCATTTCATCAAAAGTGATGTCCTTCCACATGTTTACACACAAGTTAACACCAATATCAAAATTGATGCATATGAGTGCACTAAATACCTTCCTCAAAGAATAGGGTGCTAAGAGATTGCAGCCACACATGCACATCTGTGTAGAACCACTTCCCAGATAAATGTCATTTGAAGGAGCCAAGTCGGTATAATGTAGTGAATCTGGTAAATTATCCTAACCAGACTGCTGAACCCATGCTTTTCATCAGGTTGGTTGTTTTTGAGCAGCAAGGTGTGATACCCTTATACACCAATCTCTCTGAGAACCAGCTTTCCTTATACTGACGGCTTTAAATCCTTCACAATATGGCATGAAGTCAACATCCAGCATTCATTTTATTTTGAAGACACAATTTTTTCTCTTTGGTAACTGCTGAACTTTTATTTATTTTTTTTTGGTCTTTGTATGTGTGGGGGGTGTCAGTAACAATAAATCTTAGGCCCCTCAGGCCTATTCAGGCTGTTTGACAGATGATGTAGGTGCAAGATTGACTCCAGTTGCATGATATCACTTTCTGAGTCTGTCCATATTTCTGAGATGAAGTGTTGTAATCATTTTACACTATTTACTTTGGTCCTCATCTTTTGCTATATTCATGACATTTCGTCCTTCTTTGAAATTTTGAACTAAACACTTTATTTTGTCCACCAGAGTAGATTGTTCTAGTTCCCTGTCTCTTCCGGATCTCTCTTTAACTCAACACTTCAAGTTTTTGTTCACCTCTGCAGGTATTGAACTCACATCTCTTTGGGTCAAATCACTGGATCCAACCAATGCCTTTATCTACTGACTCATGTGTCCTTATGGACATCAGTGTATGAATTTTTGGGACTTATAAACTCAATAACCAATTTTTTTTTTAACCAGTATAATAATAGACAGAGAACATCCCTGGAAAATATGAAAGCTGGGCAACAAAAATTGGCCAAGCATAGAAAAACAATAGCAACAACAAAAATTGTAATATGAGCTCTAGTAAAAATGGTTATTGAGACATTAAGTTTATAAGCCCCCAAAATTCATAAACTGATGTTCTCAAAGACATATGGATAGAAGTGTTGGTTGAATCCAGTGATTGACCCAAAGAGTCCCGAGTCCAATACCTGCAGAAGTGAATGAAAACTTGTTGAGTGAAAGGGAGATAACTAAAACATCTAGAAGAGAGATGAAATAAAGTGTTAAGTTTGAAATTCTAATCACCTAAAGAATGGCTGGAATGTGAATATGGCAGCAAAGATGAGGACAACAGTCCAAACAATGTAAATAAATGATAGTATCATTGATATTATCAATGACAATGATGTGGAAAAGTAGTAATATATACCCAATGTTTAATTTGTATTGCAATAAACTTGTTGGATAAATGCTTGCACTTTACTTTCTCTGAAATCCCTTGTCATTTATTTAGTATTTTAGAACACTTGTGTACTGAAGTGTAATTTTTATAGCTTATCAACTTTAACTTTTTTAAATACAAGTATATTTAACCCATGGCTTGGGGGGAAGAAATAAATATGAAAGGCATGAACAGCTTGAATAAAGAGGACATAAATTTGTGAAAAACAAGAAAGCATTGTTAAAGAACAGGTTAAGTTAGTGGGTTTAACTACATTTCAACTGTTTCTAAACTTCACTGATAGGGCCTTGTAATGAATGGCATGCATCCTATAGCTCATTAGGTTTGTAGGTGCACCACATGTTCTGCAGCTATAACAGAAGTGGGTGTGGCTAGGGCAAGATAACCTGACGGAGTCCCTCCTTCTAAAGGCTGGTGGCCACTTCAAGGTAAGAGAGTTCTATCAGTTCTGCTATTTAACTCATAGATGGGAGTAGAAGAGATGGATTCATACCTTTTATGTGAAAATAAAGCAAATTTGGCTCGCTTGTTTTGCTGTCCAAGTTGTTATCCATTACACTACCTATACATGTACAATATTACTTTGGGGATGTAGTAGTAAAAAAAAAAAATTATAAAGAGTTGGACATTTTTTATCTAAATCGAGACAAACATTTGCAGAGAAGTTTAATTGCAAACTGCTATCAGTTTTGATTTTACAAATTTCGCAGCAACTGCTTGAATCTATCTCCATCTTCGCCTCAGCTATTGGCAAAATAGGACAGTCTCTTTAGTCTTAGTTGAAGGATAACTTTGAATTCAAAACCATAAAGGAGGCAACAGGAAGCCACTCAGCAATGCAAAGTTTTCAGTTATTAAAGAAAAGGTAGTTTTGGAGAGCCATGATTGTGTAGGTTTTAAAAGGTAGCAATTAAACAATGTAAAAATACTGAAAATATTTTAAAGGAAGAATTAATGTGTAATTATCAGAATGAGAAATTGGAAAGCCAAGATTGAATTCTAGTCAAAATCATTACATTCACAAATACCCTTGGGAAAGGTATTGATTCATCTCCTCTCCCCAGCTATGGGATAAATAATAGTGCATGTATAGATTCACTAAAAATGAGCATGTCATGATGAAAAAAAATGCCTCAAACTTAATAAAAACCAAGTTTTATTGTCAAAATATTTATTAAGAGGAAAAGCTAAAGAAGTTTTGGATTATTTTATTTTTTTATCCTTTTTAAACATTCAAAATTTGAGTATAAAAATTTTGTTTTTTTATTTCATCAGCAGAGGGAACAAAGATTAGTATAGGAAATTTTGGTGTCTTTTTTGCAGTGAAAAAACATGCTGATTTGGAAATTCTAGCAAAGATGAAATAATTGTCAGATTTTAATGAAAATTTCAGTTCTTATTCACAAATGAATTAAATTATTTTAGGAATGTTTCTTTTTTAGAAAATCTTGGTAAAAACTTTTTTTTTTACAGTTGCTACTTTCCACTTAATTTTTATACTGCTTAATGTTTATATTAGTTATACACAGATCACCTTGAAGAAATTAATTCATTTATTGTTTTAAAAAGCAATAATGAGATCTTAACATCTTAATAAAACCCAAATATATGGAAGTTCATTTATACATATTCTTTCATATCTTTGTTGTCATGTGACACTATTAAGAAGGTGCTGGTAAATTGGGAAAAAGGCTTTCAAAATAAACTGGAAAACAAGAAAGAAAAACAATGTTTTTTGATAGACTGAAAATATACTGATAACAAGAAAATGGAGAACAGAGGATGTTTTTTCCTTTCCCTCCCCACCTCCGTGTGTGGGTGTCAGTGATGCCTAGCATGGAAGCCATCTGTACACGAGCAACTTAATCTTAAGTGAGGGTATTTTTCTTAAGTGCCCACTTGACCCACGTGGTAGAATAGATTACATTTTAACGAGTTCAAGTATCCACGATGACTAGGAACAAATCTCTTGCCAAAATTCAATCATTTGATAGAACTTGGAAAACGGGAATGGCATTGTAGTTATATTTTTCCTTTGTCTGCCTAAGACATGGTAAAATTTATTAAGAGGAATTGTCTCTTTTTGTTACTTGTTGACCAAAAAGCTGGCGTGGAGAAGCATCAGATAACAACAAATCCCAGATGCAGCCAACCACACAAGGATGCAATAAGAATTCCCTGCTGATGGAAAATTTGGGTGATAATTGAATTTAACATTTTAAGCTAGACTATACCTACCTTCAGGTGACAGGTTTTGATCAGGAGACGTAAAAGGCCCAGGTGGAATTTCAAGGAAGACGGAGGAATTACCTGCATCCCTTGGGCAGTGATGGTGAGAGGCACCTACATGAGATGGAAGGTATTGGGTGGACTGATATTCTGCCACCACAACTCTTCAATGGAGGGACCTCCTCAAATTTGGTCAGGCAATCAATTTCCCAACCACCTGATGCCCTGTATCGGGTTTGCGCAAAGGTTCATAAATATAGATGAAGCAAAAAGACAGTATGTGCATTGGGAGAAGGAACCAGACAGCCTGAATTGTGGGTTACAAGAGAGAGGCATGCAATTGGTTCAAGACATGCTTTGCCAAACCCCATGTAGCTTCAGCAGAAAGAACTTAGACTCCGGCCTTGTTCAAGATTACCAAATACACCTGAATGTTCGGCTGGAGGAAATCAGACTTCAGCCTTGTACCAATTTACTGAGTGTGGCTAGACGGTGTCACAGGGTATTAAGGCACAAGAAAATCTGCATGCTGTTAGTGAGTAGAATGTTCGATGTATGAACTTTTGATATAAAGTTGTGGTGTCACACAGTTGTCTCTTACTTTGTTCCTTGTGGCGCCATCTTGCCAAAACTACCAGATCAGCGACATTGAGTATACCACTCAGTCTTTGCCTGTCATGTGATCTGAAACAAACACAATGGGTGGTAACTGAAGATTGAACAACCAACTCCAAGGGTGGCTATTAATATTGACCATGGACTTGCTTGGTGACTGAGGATAGGATTTGCAACATCATAGTTAATTCTCAAGAATAAGCACAATTTATTTATTAGATTGCTTATTTACAAGAATAATTTTTATATTTATAAGATTATTAAAATATGTGAACCAACTATAATGAAACATTATTTACCATTTTATAAAGAAATAAATTTTTATTCATAAATTTCTAAAAATGTTTAAACAAGAAAACTTAAATAAACATAACAAGTTTTAAACAAAATGCATTTTCTGATGAATATTTTTCATTTCCTCTAACCTTAATAAATTCACTAAAATAATTTGAGATCATCTTCTACATATTTTGATAATTTTTTTTGTAAGTTTTGAATAAAAGGATTATTTTTTCAAATTTATTTCTTTATAAAAGGTAAATAATAAACATTGCATAGTATTTTGTTCATATATTTTTATAATTTTGTAAATAAACATTGCCAAGGGAGTCACCAGTGTATACAGTAATAGTGGTATCAAAGGAATAACTGTCCTTTCGAAACACTTTTTTTTTTCTTTTTTTTGCAGTTATGAAGGTTAAACGTTGCTGAAAAGAGTTTCTACTGACAGTGTCTATAATCAGAATGTTTTTAAAACTGTAGACTTAAAAAAAATACATTTGGTATCATCCTGGCAAATAGATCGCATATTTCTACAATATATGGAAAATTGGATTAATACTCAGGTACTCTGAAGAAAAGATGTCAAAGTAAAATTGATGAGTAGAAATGCTTTTTACTTTGGACAAAAAATTAAAACTCTAGTCAATATTGGTTTCCATATCCAAATGTAATATGTGTAGATTGATCCATCTTTGATACAGTGTATATTACTTGTTTCAAACACAGATTTGACAAAATCCAGTAAATAAATGTCTTTAAAATGCAGAGTCTAGTCATTTCTGGTTCTAAATCAGATTTAAAAAATATTTCTTAAAAAACTTTTTTGCAATTTTAATTTTTTTGTTTTTAAATGGATTGCAGAAAGAAGACCATTTATTTACTCAAATAAAATCCGAGAGATACTGCATGTTCATGTTTCTGAATAATTTGTTATTTTTCTCACTCAAACAAAAACAAAAATATTCTTTGAGTTATTTAAATGAGTTGTATCCTTTCTTTTCAAGTGAATATAGAAATATGAAAATCTCATTTATCAGTATAACAAGTTGTCATTTATACAAGTACCTCCAATAATTCACTTCGAAAAAAAAAAAAGCATGATGAAAAGGGCCCAAACAAAGTTTTATTCTCAAAATGTTTTATTATTAAGAGGGCAGACTAAAGTATTTTTTATGCTTTTATTAATTTTTCTTAATTCTTTCTAGCACGTTAAAAATTTTGATTAAAAATCTTATTTTTCGTGCATCAGTGGGTGGGGGATACCAAAGATTAAGGAATTTAGTGTTTTTCTGTTAAAAAAAAATAAACACTGATTTGGAAATTCTTGCAAAAATCAAATTATTGTCAGATTTTAATTAAACTTTCGGAACGTATTCACACATAATGATAACTATATTTACAGCCAAAAATATTTAAAAATCAATTAGATTACAGAAAATATTTCCTTAAATTTTTTTAAGATTACTGAGTACTTAAAAATTATATATAAAAGATGCTCACATTAATTCAATTACTTTTTTAATGCCCAGAGTCCTCATGGAACAACATTAGATTAACATGAAGTTGTCAAACCCACAAACACTTTGAATAAACAAGCTACTGTCTGGCTAAAAAATGCATTTCTGTGATATTTTAAAGTAAATAATAGTTGTTTTGAATCACATTAATTATACTTTAAATTGGCTAATATTCCTTATATAAAATTTCAGAAAAGTCATTTTATTTTTGGAAAATGTTTTTAATAAAGAGAATTACATTGTCATGAAAGATGACTAAGAAAAAAAAAATAGAAACAAATTTTTCCAGCTATTTAAATTAGTTTTTGAAATACAGCAAAGTATTTCTCTTATTGGAAATATTAAATTTAATCTATTAGCTTAAAATTAAAACTAAAATAAAAGATTAAAGAGAGATTTTTTTAAATTCATTTTAAACCTTTTAAAGGTATTGTATTTTTTTTGTATGTACTGGTATTTATATTATTTTTATTTTTTGTTTAAAAAGTCCAGACCTCAAAAAATGAAATGCTGAGGTGCTTAAACAAGTAACAAAGTAGAGGATATTTCAAATAAGTGTTTTTTTTTGGGGGGGGGGTAATTTTCTAAATTTTAAAAGGGGGCTTCAGTCTGACATTTAAATTGATCTCTCTACACAATTTGAAAATTTTGTAGGCATTATTTTAACAAAACACAGGAAAAATTATTTTAAAATAAACCTACAAATAAATTGTAACCTTCCAAAATTTAATGTATGGGCCTATTTTTTTTCACTTTTTGGTTTGCATAAGAGGATCACTTTACATAGCAAACTGAACTCCACTTTTAAAATTTAGAAAAAAACATTGTATTTCATGATTTGGATTGTTTATACAATAATAGTAGTAGTAGTCGTAGTAGTAGTATGAAAAATAATTTTGTAAAAGAAAAAATATCAGAGGATAATGAATGATGTTATATAAATGGCAAAAAATGACCAGTTTCTTTTTGATAAAATACAACAGAAAAGGATTTTTTCTTATACATTGTAGCATTTGTAAAAGACCTACACCACTCAAATATAGAAGAAAGTCTAATGTCTGACTGTAACCTATAACATCATTTTGTAAATATTAACATAGGGCAACTGATGATAAATTCTTTCTACTTCATCGTAAAAAGGACAATATCTAGAGCATGTTACAATTAAATAAACAGTAAGATGTAACCTATCAACATCTGACTTCTTTGTCATGGGTTATGAAAAACAAAGTCACCTATCAACAGATAAATGCTTTTCTTGAAATAAAAGAAAATACCAGTAGTTTTGTTATTGGGAAATGGATAAATGAAAATCTGATTATTTTCCACAATGAAAAAAAAACTATAACAATTCTTTTTTTAATTAAATATTGAATATTTTCTAATAAAGTGTTGCAAAATGTGAAAACAATTAAAAAATTTATTGGTTAGATCACAATACATACAATAAACAGAGTAAAGAAACTTG
Organism: Acanthosepion lycidas; assembly: GCA_963932145.1. Taxonomy (NCBI): domain Eukaryota; kingdom Metazoa; phylum Mollusca; class Cephalopoda; order Sepiida; family Sepiidae; genus Acanthosepion; species Acanthosepion lycidas. The sequence goes on along the minus strand of OZ010575.1, from coordinate 43,341,260 downwards.
TTTAATAAGTATGGGCTTGTAGCAGACTTTGAAAATTCTGGAATTTAAAATGTGGATGTTGAATTTCTGAAAAATTTTGAAAAGAACCTTGAAAATGTCAGTATATTAGCAGCAGTTTTCAAATTACCTCAGGATTGAATCCTTTATTCTTCTGAACCGATTTAATCTTGAAACTGTACATTAAATTAATTTTATTTTTACATTTGAACTATTTATCTTTATACAGTTTGCGATGGATAAATTGTCATCTAAATAATAAAAAAAAAAATGAAAATAACACTGACACCTCATTTTAACAGATATATTGAATAAAATTACATAAAAATATCTTGAAATATTAGAGTAAATTTATTCAATAAAATCACCACTGGTTTCAACCACAGACTCCAGACAACTTCAGAATATCCTGTAACTGTTCTGGACAGTCTCTTTAAGTTGGTGAATGCTGCCATAATCCTTGCCTTCAATTCATCTTTAGTGTTACAAGGAGTTTCGTTGGTGTTTTGCTCAAATGTACCGTACACATAATAATCAAGGGTGTTGCAGTCTGAGGAGTTAGGTGGCCAGATATAAGGGGTGATGTGGTTACAGAAATTGTCTGAGAGCCATGACTAAGTTCTCCTGCTTGTGTGGCATGGTGCAAAGTCCTGTTTCCAGACACACGGTCTTCCAGCAGCCACCCTCTTGACCCAGAGAAACGCTACTTCCTCAGAACACTTGATGTAGGCCTCCATGTTGAGTGTGAGACCCTGTGGGAAGATGAATGGAGACATAACGTCACCATCAATACTGATCACTCCAAACACTTTTGTCAGATTTTAATTAAACTTTCAGAACTTATTCACACATAATGATAACTATATTTACAGCCAAAAATATTTAAAAATCAATTAGATTACAGAAAATATTTCCTTAAATTTTTTAAGTTTACTGAGTACTTAAAAATGATATATAGAAGATGCTCACGTTAATTCAATTACTTTTGCACCTTTGTGAACACCTTTCAATTCTTTCCAAATCCTCTGCACTGTCCTCAGATTGACATCCAAATACTCTGAAATGTTTGTATTGGAGTTTCTGATGCAAATGCTAAGTACAGCAAGCCGTTTCCAAAATTCTGGCAGAGCAAATTGCGTCAGGGTGCTGTTTTTCTCAGACAATGCCCAACTGACCCTATTATACTCTGTGCAGTTGACAAAATCAAAAGTAAATAATGCACATGTGCAAAATTTATAAAGATAAAATGGCAGCAATTTATTCATTTTTGTATTTTGACTTTGAGTGGGAAGTTGTTTTCAGGCTGTGCCATAATCTCTTGGATTGTCTTTCTGATTCCTATCATTATCTTACAGAATCTTTAAGAATTGTTTGTAATTTTTATATTCTTATCTAATTTATTTCAGTTTCATAAGTCAACAAGACTTAAGAGCATTCTAAAATTACCTTTCAAGATGTGATTTGTGAAATCACCGATTACCGGTATTGCTCAATGCACACAGTTTGTAAAAATATATTATGTTGTAAATTTGCTTTAGTTTCACACAGAAAAGTTGGAAGGACACAAGCAAAAGGAGGAGATTAAGAAACTAGAGACCATTAAACTTTCTTTTTTTCTTTTTCAGCAGGAATGATTCTTTACAAGACCAATTCTACAGGTTCAATAGGGAGGGATCAACTTGAACACTGAAACCAGAAAATGACCTTGAAAATCCACTTATTGGCCAGAATAAACATTGAAATAACCTGGAATTTGATTTCATATTTTTGCTACAATTTTTGTCTGAACATGTAAAATTGCTGAACTGTAATTAACCATGACTCCTCAATCAAGGCCATATCAACCCTTGCTAGATTATTGAATGCAAGTCTTATAGAACAAAAATAATGATGAATTTATAGATAGGTGGACAGAAGTCCATTTTAATGTGTTTGGTTTACTCAATGGAATTGGCTGTGGTGTAGAACATCCACATAATGGGCTGTGTAGACAGTAAAGTTTAAAGTAGCCAGAAGGAAAATGAAGCAAATAAATAAAGGAAAACTTTTGGGATCAAATGCTACTCAGTTATAAGCTTATATATGCTGTCACATGCCAACAAGTGGCAGCTGATGGGAGATTTGTGGATATGTAAAGTCAAAAAGCTGCATGTGAAATAGAGAGAGGCAGAGGGATGTTAGGAAAGAGTTGGCAGTCAAAGTGATGAGAGAGATGACTAGAAAGAGGTCATTGGAATTCTCACTTGCCAAAAGCAAAATTTGGTCTGTTATAAGACCATAAGTGGTGAAGATGTCCTAAATGTCAACTACCTACCACCCTAGATGATGTGAATTCATGAACAAATAAATATATTGAAAGCAGGATTTGTGTTTTCATTTCTTGCCATGGCATTTGTTTTTTGTTCCTTTGTGAATGTACACCAAGCTTTTATCTAGTTTTTATTGACACTGATGGAAACTGGAATTGAAACACAACATGGTGAAATGCTGAGAGAAGGTCCTTGGTGTTATGCTTACAAGGAGTCATGAATGGCCTCACTGAAGCCTAAATGATCAATATGGACCTGAAAGAATTTTCCCAAAGGGTGATCACCTACTTTGTGTTTGTGTGTATATATATATATATATATATATATATATATGGGGGGGTGGGATCTGCAGAAGATGCCATTGGCATGAATATCAAAAGAAATTTTGTGATTAATAAATTTGAATCATTTGGTATTGTTATTTAAATATTTTGTTCAAGTACAGGAGAAGTTAGTCATGGCCATTAGAAGTTTACACTTTGTGATGCAAAAAAAAAAAATTGTTCTACTATTGCAGATGACTAATCTTCCACTAAAGTATTTTTGAATTTGATGGATGTCTTAAGTCTTGCTATGGCAATAAAAACAACTATAAACTAAAATCAACTAGGCTACTGCAATTGAAAATGAATGTAGTATGAGTAGTAATACTTGAGAATAATGCAGAGTGTTAAAGGTCAAAGAATAAAGGAAAACATTTAAATAATTTTTAGCATCAATATTTGTTTTTGTCTTTATACATTATAGATTCAAAGCATAGTTGGAATATGTTACTTTTAAGTATTTAACATCTGACTCCTCTATGAAAAAGAAAATCCACTATCAACAGTTGATGCTTTTCTTGGAATAAAAAAAAAAAATGGCAATAAAACTAACTCCACTCCCTTGAAAATGTTTTAAAAACTGATTAGAATTTAAAGAAAAAAAAAAAAAAGTGAATTTATACATTTTCTTTAAGAATTTACAACAAAAATATTAAATACTATTTATTTATTAGCTTACTTTTATGTTTATTACATTCTAAAAATGCAAACCAACTAATACAAGAAATAAATAGTAAATTCTTATAAATTTATGAATAGAAAAATTATTTTCCTAAGTCATAAAAATATGTAAAACAAAAATAATTAAATTTTTACCATTTTATAAAGTTTAGTAAATTTTTATAAATTTTTGAATAAAAATATTTATTTTCTCATTTACTTCTTTATAAAATAAGTAATAAATATGGCATTGTACACAGTTCACATATTTCCATAATCTTGTAAATAAACATTGTCGTGGTAGTTTAAAGAAATAAACAGCAAAACCATATTTTTGACAAAACGTTTTTATTTTGCAGGTACAAAGGTTAAACATTACTGAAAAATTTAAAGAAAAAACAAAAACACTTGATACATATGAGCTTATAAACATAAAATTTTATTTGGTCCAGGTTTTATGATTAGATTAAAAGTAAGATCTTCCAAGTGGTCATCTTCTGTCCAAAAGAAGATAGAAGGGAAGTAAAACAAATAAATGAAACCTTTCAAGATTAACTGCCACTTGGCCAGAGGTTAAAGAATTCCTGTTATAGGCTTGAATACATAGTTTGACAGACTAAGTAAGTTTCAAACCATCCTTTGGTGAGTGACAGACCATCAGTGAAGTGGTAGAAAGCCACGCTAGGAATAATTGCATTTTTCTTAAATCTTACAAAACATTCCTAAACAAAAATTTTGGAGTTTTTAAGTTTCCAATATGACATAAAACTATTGAGTTACCCAAAAAGGTTTTTTTGCTTATTAAATAGAAAATTTATTTAATAAACTGAACTAACTTTTTGGCCAGCCTAATATTTTCTAAATAGCTTTTTGCAAAGTGAAAGTTTATTCTTATCAATAATTATCCCTTGAATTGATTTTCACATCTAATTTAATTGATTTCATATATTTCATTAAGACAGAGTTTTTTCATATTAAAAATGCTTCCTTAAATCTTTCTATAGTTTATAAGTGGCTCTGTGTTTTTATGAAACAATTTACAAACCTTTTCAGCAAAATTTAACCTTTGTGCTTGCAAAGCCACATTTCAAAAGGACAGTTTTTCCCTTGACACCATTATAACAGCAGACTACCTTTGATTCCCTCAGCAATATTTATTAATTTAAAAAGCTATGATTAGAATTTTAATAAACCCAAAATATACAAAGCATAAAACAGACTGTTGCCATTGGGTGTTGACCTCAATGTCCACTTTTATATTTACATATGCTCTATTCTTGATACTGAGCATTTTAACCTATAAATATAGCATACCTTATAACTAATATATATATATATATATATATATATAAGTTATAAGGAACTTGGTAAACCGAATTGGTAAATCCAAAGAGGATGAAATCCTGAGAGCTCAATGATAGGACAGAGCTAATATGTAATGAAAAACAAACCACTTTAATGTACCATTACGATAATTTATTTCACCTAAATCCTTTTTTAAGGATTCAGGATCATCAGGTAAATCTTCCAACAACGAATTGAGAAAAAATTCTCAATTCGTTGTTGGAAGATTTACCTGATGATCCTGAATCCTTAAAAAAGGATTTAGGTGAAATAAATTATCGTAATGGTACATTAAAGTGGTTTGTTTTTCATTATATATATATATATATGTGTGTACCCATGCCCACCCTCCATGCCATGTACACAAGGGTGAATCATCTTCATTCCTTCATATTCCATTGCTAAGTTGGATTTCCATATGGACACCTTCTCAAAAAGCTAGAGTACTGTGCTTCGGTGAGTTCGTGCAGATCTTGGCACAGCTTTTTGTGAACAAAATCAAGTTGCTTCAGGTGTCGGTGAATTGTTGATTTGCCAACTCCAAGCTCATCAGCCAATTCTCGAGTGCTCGATGAAGGCGCAATGTCCAACCCGGTTTGCACGTCTCTATCATCCAACTTTAACGGCCGTCCCGAACGAGGCTTATCTTCAAAACTCATGTCGCCAGAATCTGAACGCTTATACCACTTTGAGATCGCCACATATGCAATTGTTCTTTCACCTTTGGCAGCACAAATCTCTTCTGCAGCTTTTCTGGTTGAAAGACCTCACTTCCAACAGTAACGAATCAAAACTCGCAGCTCAATTTTATCAATTGCCATCTGGAATACAAAGATGAAGATCACTATAACAATATAAACACAAAATAATAAAAATAAAAAAATTTTAATGAAATAAAATTTTTTCAAAATTAACAATAAAGTAAAAAAGTTGGAAATGGAGCTGGGTGAAGTGAGTTGACAAGCAGTTAACCAGAAAGAGAGAGATAGTGAGAGTGAAAGCATCCACTTGCTGCTGTAATAAAGGAGGAAGTGAACTCAATTGGTGCAATACTGCCAGTGAACCCCCTTATTATTTCACTATCAGGATATATCCTGATAGTGAAATAATTACGGCAACTACTAAGAACAAGAAGGGTGAACCCCAAAACTACTTCTCTCCTTTCATAATTATTTGCAGTACGTTTTTTTTTTTTTTTTTTCTGGACTTTATTTCATATACACTACTTTCTTCTAAAAGAAGCATTATTCTTTTTGTCCCAATTTCTTATATACATATACATAAATTTTTCTTTAGACTTGAATTGACTTGTTCATATTCGATTTTTCTGCTTGGTCCAATTCTTGCCCCAACAAACTTGCAGGTAGACCAGCTGAATCTACGATTTGTTAATTGCTCTTCAGGATCAAAAAAAAAATCACGTGGCTGGAAAGTGAAATCAAATTGACATTGTGAACCGGTGACTTTGATTGAATCCGTAATACTGGACCAGGACAGGACCAACTGCCAACCTTGTTGAGTACATCGATCCAGTGGGCTCAGGATAGATGTTACACTCTAATATGCTAAAATAAATAATATATTCAACATCTATGAAATTGGGACATGTTAGTGTAACTCTGACTTTGAAAAATTAAAAGCAGAAAAACTGGGTCATGACTACCCTCCAAGGTAGATTATATTATTGGTTCTCACCCCTGTATATTTTTTTTTTTTTTATCCTAAGAACTTGATGGAAAAAAAAGGGGGGGGGAGTACAAACAGAAATTTCACATCAACTTTTAAGGTTAAAGTTTGATTCATTCAGATAGTAGTAGAACAAGAATATTGTCCATATCAGAGAAAGGAAACGGTTTTGTTCATCTATACTGGTGAGAAAACCTGAGAAAAAGGGTTCAGTCATTTGTAGAAGTCCTGAAAAAAGTTAAGATCTGAACCACCAGGAATAGCCAAGAGCTGCAATCAAAGTTAGTTGTAGAAGAGAATGGGAACAAGCTATCAGCAGTAGCTGATGGCTTGTTCCCAGCCTTTTGGAATTGAAAAGTCATGGAATGCCAAAAACAATATTAAGATTCAATGTTTGTGAGAGCTCCCTTAAAATGATTATTCTCATATGTAAATATAGCCAAAGAAAACACACCTAGGTTGTAAATTCTCTTGCACCAAAAGATTGCCTAAGTCATCTAAAGTTTTAATGCTTTCACATTAATTTTATAAAACTTTCTGTCTGTCCACAAAGAAGTAAAATTCCTTTAATCATATTCAAGTAGTGATCATTATTTCTGACCAATGAATGTGCCATCTGATTTCAAGCAAAGCAGCAAACAGAGAACTATGGCTTAACAAGATTCCTTAAGTCTTGTTAGGTACATGATAACTCCATCAGATGCTAGTGTCTTCATTGTGTATGGGAATGACTGAGAACATCAAAGACTGAGAAATCTCCCACACCAATATCATCCCAACCACCACCACACATCTGTTTATATATGGAGTGGTGACATCAAGATTAAGACACTGAGGAACCACATCCATTTATATTAATCTCATCCTTTAGTAAAGTGGAACAAAAGTTATTTTTGAATATGTAAATAAAATGCTATTTACTGACATTACTTTGCCATTGCCGTCTTTGTCAATTCAGTTTTGGAATAAAGAATTTATTTACTGGTTGCCCTTTCTTAACTTCTTCATATTTGCCTGTAGTGCCGTTTAGTGTTGACAACATTTCTGTGCAGTAACCTTAATATTGATGTATTGCCAAGTGTGTTATGCTAAAGTTGTGAGATATATCTCATCCCATGTAGACCACAACTGTTAGTTTTCTGTGCATAACATTGTTACTTGCAGTGATATTAGCATTCATACTCCCAGGGTGGTTGGTGAATATAATTATATAATATACTCACCAAGGAAGTAATAACCATACAGCCATGAATGGAATAGCATTAGAACCACTGCTATTTGAAAAGAACAAAAGAACCTCAGGAAAGGAGCTTATAATGCAAAGAACAAAAAGTGCTAAGTCTCTCTCTCTCTTTTATATATATATATATATATATATATATATTATATATATATATATAATATGTTGATCATGCTAGATAACACACACTTTCCTAGAAACTGTAATGAAAGTTTGCTCAGCATATTTACAGTATAAACTACAGGTGGGCTCTGTGTGTGTTGAATAAACACAAATGCGCCTGAGCAAGCGTCTGCAATAGGGATTGGCTAGTTGCCCTAGTAAACAGGTATCCTTGAATACAAGTGGCCAGCTATACATACATACACAATATACATATTATCCCTCATCAGTAGCATGACTTGGAGTTTCATGCACAATGCAATCTTCAGGTGCTGAATATGGACTGACCATTATGTAATTTGAATTTTAATATATCTGGATATCACAATGTTGGCATAGTTATATATTATGTTGGGATTAGTTTTGTTAATTTTAAAAATTATATTCAGCAATTAAAATAAGTGGGATTTATATATGTATGTAAGAAAAATAAAAATAAAAAAATTTTTATTTTTCAGTTGTGAATATTCATTTTTTAATTAACGGGAGATTACTTATTCTTACTTAAAAAAACAATTTATATTAAAAGTAAACCGTAATTTACATTAAAATTTAATCTGGATCAACGTATTTAATCAGATATTTATTTTTATAACCATCAATTCATTTCTCTTGTTTCATAAGCTTGGATTATTTAAGTGTTTTAAGAAAACTGGTTTTTCAACAAGACATAAGTTACATTTACTTCCTTTTCCATTATAAGATTTGGTTCTTGCTATAATATCCCAGTTGATAGAAGGGGAACTACCATTATTCCTTAATTGCTCGAAATATTTAGAAAGAGAGCAGTGCTGTTTCTGTATTTTATATTACCTAATGTTCTTTGATGATGGTAGAAACAAAATTTCCGAGGTTTTTCAGTGGAACCAAAACAAAATTTAACATTGTTACTGGAATGTATACTCACTTGGTATACAATATAATGGGGAAAGATATTTTTTGGCAGTTGCATTTATTTTTAGAAATGTTGTCTGTTGGAAATATATTTGTTTAATATAATTTTGTTATGATGGGAGATGGATGTGTATATGTTATCAATGCAGCTATAGTTGATCAACATTATTCTTAAAAATATCTTTAGCATCGGTGAATGGTTAAAGTGCTTATAAATTAAATTTAGGAAAATTCTTCCAATATTAGTTTGGACATTATGGTTAAAAAGGTGGATAATCAAACTTGGACCGATTTATATAAATTATCTAGAATTTTGTGGTGATGGTTTGATTCCTGACTAACATATCTATGTGTATGGTTTGTAATAACCATTATTCAGGTCTAAGGTTAAATCGAGGAAGTTGATTGGTGGTGGGGATAATATTTAGTTTGTTACCTTTAAAATTTTTATCAGTTCCTTTTTCAATTGGTCTATATTTCATGAGCTAGTTTTATGGAGGAGGTCACTATAGAGTTTGGTGTCCTTGATGTAGAAAATAAATCTAAGTTGCTACAATAATAGAATTCAAACAAGTTTACATGCCTCAGCTGAATCATACACTCATATAGCAATACTAAATTCTTGGCATTTGATATTAAATTTTGGAATAAATTAATTTTTAATTCAAATGATATTCAATTTCAATGTGTGAATTATGAAATTCCCTATTTTAACATAACTCATGTGATATCATATGACAAGAAAAAGATGATAGATTTATGAATAAAAACAAAATTCTACCTTACATCAATCAAATGTTTGATCATCCCAACTGACCTATTCAGAGAGGTCTGGAATAGAGTTGGTTGGTTTGGCAATTTATGTTTTGGTATCACTGTTTTCTTTTTCCTTGATACCACAATTTTCAATTCAGTTTTTAACTTAGTATTTTTGCTTTTTAAGGAAGCCATTCATTTTCTTGTGTAATGATAGCATTTCCAGTTGATATCTGATTTCGTTTGAGATTGATAAATTTGCAACCGAGTCCATTCAACTCGCAACTTCTCGTGTATTTCTGGCCCAATCTTAAAAATATTCATATGGCTAGAAAGAAAATAATCTTTTTAAATATGTAATTTGTATATGCTTTTATTCATTGAATTGTTTTTTTTACAGTGTGTTAAACTTTTACTTGGAACAACCGAAATATGATTTTTTTTTTAAGCTAAAGTTTTACACGTTACTTTGTTTCACAAAATCAAAGTGACCAATCTTTATCAATATTCTTGAAATTGTACACTCAATTAGAAGACACCTTAAACTATAACCAGGAAGATGTTCATTTCTTCTCTGGCCCATGGACGCAAAAAAAAGAAAAAAGAAAGAAAGAAGAGCTGCTGATAATAAAAGTGTGGTAAAAGAACTTTAAAATTATTGAAACTACTGTTTGACACTGACAGGCACTTGTTTTCAAGCGATTATTTTATTTAGAGGCAAAGAATTCTCCCATTCATATCCAGAAATGCTGATAATATTTTACATTTATGGCCTGTCATAGAAAATATGTATTATATTAAGGCATGAAAAAAATGATTTAAATATCTGAACAAAGGTAAACATTCATCGAAAAATGATTTAATACAAAAAAAAAAAAAAAAAAAAAAAAAAAAAGTATGTTATATGTAACAGAAATCTGTTTTAACACAAACTTGGAATTGTTCTTTATATTAAATGTAGAAGAAAACAGTATAAAAGATAATTTTTTTTTTTTATTAATGTTTTAAAATATATATATATATATATATATATATATATATATATTTTTATTTTTTTTACAAGTTGCGCACTTTTTTTCTCCTGCTTTTTGTACATCACTATCTTATGGTAAACTAAAAAAAAAAAAAAAAAAAAAAAAAAATTAATAATTTAAAAAAAATTTTTTTCTTTTAATTCTTTCAAAACTTAAGAAAATTGGGGGCTATGGATGTTATTCAATGCTTAGAACGTTTCATCACATTGTCTTAAATTATGGTTAAGAAAAACCAGTTTCTCTGCATGAGTAGGTTTCAGCCTACATCTCCGGTCATTGATGACAAGCCCTGCCTTGCTAAATATTCTTTCACATGCTACAGAAGTAGCTGGAATACTTAAAAAATCTCTTGCAAGAAGAGAAAGATTTGGGTAGAACATCCCATTTTTCTTCCACCAGGCAAACGGGCAGGCTGATGGGTCGATATTTTTTTCATAGAGATATCTGTCCACCTCGCTCTTAATCCTAGATACTTTTTTATCTCTGGTATCAGTTTTCTTTTCAGCCTGAACTTTCTTTTTGAGAAAACCCCAAAAGTCATTTCTCTCTTCTTTTGCTTCACCACTTTGTTCATGTGGAATACATTTAATTTTAGTTTCTTCTTCGGTGTCACTGGACAGAGTTGACATCAATGACTGATGATCTAATAATTTATTCATCAGTACGCATTTTGCCATGGTTTTCATTCTGTCATCTGAAAATGCAATGAGTTTAAATCGAGGGTCCAAGCATGTGGTGATGGCATATAATTCCTCACTTTCATAGTTGGGCCAACTTGATTTGATGTTGGCTATCACCTGTTCCCCAAAACAATCCAGCTCAGACTTCATCATATTGTCAATAAGTGTATTCAGAATTGGAATAATCATTGATGCCATTGAGTATCTGGATGCTGACATAATTTTTGTTGCATCTTCAAAGGGTTTGAGAGTATCAACATATTCTGTTGCCAGCTTCCAATCTGTTTGAGTCAAGTTTTCTACCTTGTCAAGAGAGGGAAGAACAGCTGTCAGTGGTTCCTTTTGGTCAATAAGCCTTTCTATCATATAATAGGTAGAATTCCACCTTGTCTCACACTCAGTTTTTAATTCACATCGAGTCAAACCCATTGATGTCTGCATTTCTTTCAACTTGTTTGTTGAAAGTGCACTATGCTGAAAATGGCTGATAATCTTTCTGCATTTTGATATCAAATTTTGTAGACCTAGAAATGATTTGATGCTGTCTTTTACAACCAACTGCAATTTGTCTGCAAAGCATTGCAATAGTTGATAGTTGTGTGGCAACAGATTTGAGGCTGCAACCATATTGGCTGCATTATCTGAAACCAGATAAATATTCATTTTATCACCATCATTAGGGAACCATTTTCTAACTGTGCTGCAAACTTCTTTAGAAATGTTTTCAGCTGTGTGAGAATGAGATGAATGAGAAACATTTAAACAGAAGTCCTTAAGATCAAAAGATGGTGTTAGAAAATGAGCAGTCACAGAAATATAGGAATCATTAACTTGGTTGGTCCAGTAGTCTATTGTCAATGAAATGGACTGTATGTCTGACAACTGTCGCCAAATGTCAATACTGACTGACTCGTATAACTCAGGAATCAAAATGCTGCTAACATGTTGTCTGGTTGGCAACTGATAAGCAGGTTGTAGACATTTGACGAAGGATTTAAATCCTTCATCCTCAACAATGCTCACAGTCTGAAGATCCTTACAGATCATTTCCACAAGACTATGGTCAGCTTGTCTTTTCCTTGGATTAGCATTGTCCCATATAATTGGTGAATTTACAAAGTTGATAATTGTTTCTGGTTTCATTGTGGGAAGTGCAGCATTATGATCAATCTAAAAAAAAAAAAAAAAAAAGAAAAAAAAATGCTGGTTTGACTAAATAATCATATCATTTTTATTATTTCTTTTGATATCATGAAGATACGCACTCTCAAATTTTTTAGCTTTTTTTTTTTTAAGGAATGCTCCCTTCAAATTAGCAGTAACAGCCAGCCCCATATGCTCCGTTGATCTGCTTTTTCCTGAAAAAACAACTTGTTTTTCACCTGAATTCTTAAAACTTTTTCTTTTACTATAAATTATTTTGGTCATTTTTTGATAAATATGAATTAAAGTTTTCAAATTTTATTATTGAAAGAAAAAAAAAAAGTTAATTCATTGTTAAAAAAAAGACAGTTTATTGGGACATTGAAAAATGCCCAAAACAATTTAATAAAAGAAAATTATTTAAGAATTCAGATGAAAAACAAGTATATTTTCCAGAAAAGGCAGATCAAAAGTGAGTAAGAGGTTGGCTCCTGCTGCTAATTTGAAGGGAGCATTTCTTTAAAAAAAAGAATCGGGAGTGCATATCTTGAAGATTACCCTATCTAAAATTTTTGAAACAAGCCTTTTTCGGTAAAGGATCCCACTTAATTTTACTGTGAGGCCAGCGTCATCGTTAGTATTTTAGCCAAGGAAAGCTTTCATAATTTTTTAATGACTTGTCTTTATTTGACAAGATTTTTTTTAAAAAGTTTAATTAAATTTGAAATCAACATTCACATTTTAAAAATAGTCACTCCATTCAAGAAGAAAAGTGTTACTTTTTTTTTTTTTAACAATAAAGTTGAATTAAATTTTTTTTATTATTGTTGCTTTCAAAAATATTAATAAAACTTTCTTGAATGAATCTTAACCAGTATCCAATATTAGTGCTAGAAAGGTGTACAAAAAAAAAAAAAAATAGACAAAAAAAGTGCGCAACTTAAAAAAAAAAAATATTGAAGCGTTAATAAAAAAAAATGAAAAATTATCTTTTTACTGTTTTCTTTTTGGTTTATAGAACAATTCCAAGATTATGCGTTAAAAAAATGAAAAAACAGATTTAAAAAAACAAAAAGGATAAATTATTTTTTCTTATTTACGAGACTTAAGTTTCAGAATGTATGACCTGCACCCACTTTATCGTAATATCGATTTTTTAACATTATGTTCCGTCATTGAATTCTCTTTCCCTTTCCAAAAAATGTAAAATTCATTTTTCTTCACCAAAGAATTACGAAGAAAATTGGAGTTCACTATATGAGGGGAGGGGTCAATAATACATAAAAACAAAAAGTTAAAAACTAAATGTTACCTAATCGCTGACCTAAAAAAACAAAAGATTTTCAACCTAAATTTTTAAAAAACATGCTGCAAAGGAATAAAAAAAATTAAAAAATAATTAAAAAATACCTTGGTCTTTCCTCTTAATAACAGACTTTTTCGCGATAAAACTTTGTTTTTATTAAGTTTGGGGTCTTTTTTTTTCCATGTTATGCGTTTTTTGGACGACAAACCTAACGAAAAAAAAGCCTATTCAATTTAGACTAGAGAGCACACATTTAAATTTTATTAAAATAAAAGCTCTACTTTTATTTCATTGCGACATATTTATTGAAAAATACCCAAAATCATTTAATGTAAGAATTCAGACGAAAACTAAGTTCATTTTCCAGGGATAAAAAAGCAGATCAAAAGAGAGTACGAAGCTGACTCTTCCAGTTTCTAATTTGAAGGGAGCATTCCTTAAAAAAACGAAACAAAACAAAACAAAACAAACAAACTGAAGAGCTCAAAAATTCAAGAGTGCATATCTTGATGATAACCAAAATAATTAGTTTAGAATTAGTGCCATATTTTTTAGTTATATTCATTTCTTACGACACTAATATCGGCTAGAGAGTCATTCCTCTATGGGCCCTAGGGCCCATAGAGGAATTTGTAACAATTTCTTATTTACTAATTAAAATTAACTCATTCATTTAATTTTAATTTGTACCAATTTCTTACTAATTGAATTAATTCATGATTCATTTAGAACAGGAACATTAATTTAAATTATTAGTGACAAAAATGCTTACCTGTAGTGATGTAAACATACTACTACTTGTAGGTTGAACATTGACACTGCTATCAACTTTCTTTAGAATTTCGTCATATTCTTTCTTGTGGTATCTCTTCAAATGACTTCGCAGATTACTCGTGTTTCCTTGACAAGCTACTATGTTGTGTTTGCAAATATTACATTTGCAAGAAGTTTTGTTTTGTCGCGTAAAATAAACGCCCCACATACTTTTCGACTTTCTAGTTTTGTTTTTTGAAACGTCTGCCATTGTGGAAGTTAACAGTTCTGGTGCATAAGGGGATCAGTAAGCAAGGCTGCAAGGGTTATAAAATTAAAACCCCCCCAAAAAACTAAAGTCTAAGGTCCACTGGAATTGAAAACCCGAAAACTGCAAATCGGAGCGGGTAATAAAGTAGGGATTGTTCACCTAAAGTCAGTTTAATTTTTACAATTCAATTCATGACGTTGGTTTGCTTAAAAAAAAAAACTAAAAGGTTATTTGGTTTATTTGCAGTAAAAGCCTCCGGTATTGAGAACGTACCACTCTAGTGTGAAATTGCCTGGTTATTTTGAAAATGACCTTAAAACATTGCGCTCGATTACCATTTTTGATTTATCGTCAATGTAAGTTCGATCTCTTTCGCGTTGTCCGGTCGCCATTACTGGCGTTGTTTGCATAGGTTTTCCCTCTAATACGCGGAAACTTACTTAGTTACAGCCTTTTTACAGCTTTTCGCATCGTACTGGTCTTGATTACTACGAGATTTTCGCGGATGTTATATTTTAAAATACGCTTAGTATTTTTTCTTTATTCTCCTTAATTAATCTGTTTATAATACTGCTAATGAAACAATCTCACCCTAAAATGTAATTTAAATTCATGAGCTCTCACGACGCATAAATAAAATATAGTTGAAAATGAAAAGAAAACTTTTTTTTTACTTTTCAGGCACGAATTTTTATTTTATTTTAAATTTTTAATTGTCGAATTTTACGTTTTTTCGCGCATTCATTTCAAACTTCGCGCAGTGCGTATTATTATTATTAACCAAGACAAGTGAAGCTTTCGCGCCGCATGACAACTCTAGGCAAATGTATATAATTTACAAATTTTACATAAACTTAAACAATGTCAATAATAATAGCGGACATTCCGTGTACGCGAGGAGAAAGAAGTCAAACTTACATTGTTCATAAAGCGCAATGTTTTAAGTAATTTTCGAAATAAGCTATTTCACACCAGAATGGTACATAATCTTAAAGTTAAGATTCTTAACGGAGGGCTTTTGGTGTGTTTTTTTTTTAAATTTTTAAAGTAACTTTCAAACAAACTGTCAACTAAAATTTAAACAAAAACAAAACAAAAACCCTCATGTAATGAGTGTTTCTTTAAAATAATTAAAAATACGGCAATTATTTTCCTGTTACGCCAGTCAGTTATTTTTCCCCTAAATTTGTTTTTATCTAGCGAATACACATAAAATTAAAATAATTTAAAAAATACTTTTAATTTCAATTTTACTACAATGTAGTGTATATTTCCAAATCTGTAAGTATCACCTGTTCTTTATTAGATACAGATTTTAAGTTAAAATCTGTATCTAATAAAGAAAATTTAAAATTTAAAATTTTTAACTGAAATTAAAAACTATTTTTTAAATTAAAGATTTTTGTAAAAATAAAAAGAATTTTCCTTGTTTAGAAGAATTTTATAGACAGAACACCCAACGAACACTAGTGACTAAAAAAAAATAAATTTTTACTTTGAATTTAAAAAAAAAAAAAAAAAAAAAAAAAAAGATTTGGTGTTTTCAAAATATAGTAATACGCATTTAAAACAGAGATTAAAACTTTATTTTTTAATTTTAGGTGTATATTCACTAGATAGAAACAATATTTGTTGAAAACAATTTTTTTTTTTTTTTTTTTACTTACTTACACTGGACTCGCATATCTGGAAATATAAAAGTGAAATTAAAAAATATTTTAATTATTCTGGTGCATTCCCTTGATGAAAAAAAAAAAAAAAAAAAAAAAAAAAAATCCATTCCATTTTCCTGTTTTTACAACTTTATTTTGTGATTGGCGTAACTGGCTTTTTACTAGAGAGAAAACAATTATATGAGTTTATGACCCTTTAGAAAAATCCACTTCCTAAAATTTAACATTAAGACTAAAAAACTGGCAATTTGTTGTTAATGTTATATTGTTAAGTTAATTTTATTTTTACGGTTACCAGTTTTTTCTTTTTTTTTTTTTTTAAACTGAAATTAGTGAAATATATTTCAGACATGTATTTTCCTTTTTTTCTGTTTGAAAACATTCTATGAGTTCCAATTGTCATATTTTCCTTTCATTTTTTTTCTTCATTTCTTTTGTAAACTGTAAACAAATGTATTTCACATTTCTAGTTTCTATGCCAATTTCTCATGCTTTTCCTTCCAGGGAGAGTGCCAGTGCTATACTTTGTCTCGATTTACCCGTTTCTGTAAAAAAACATTTGCCATAATTCAACTTCTAATTTCCATTGTGAATAGTCTTTGTTATCAAATGTGGATGGATGTTTCTAAGGAGTCATCTTTAATGCTCTGCTACTATCGATAAAGGTAGTTACTCTGGGTAAGTCAAAGAAAGTTCAAGTGCCAAAACAGAAATGACATCCAATCCTGGGAAGAGGGGACATAAATCTATGCTCCTGCTGATAGGAACAGTCCATTAAGTTGGGGAGGGGGGATAACTTGTTATACCAGTTACAATGAACAATAGTTAGCAATAATAACAGGAGAATAAAAGCATTTTAATAACCTACTAGTCAAGTGCATTTTCTTGTGCATAATATGATAAATCTTGAACAAAAATTAAAGGCAAAAAAAATTGTATTATAAACAAGTACAGTTTTTCAGAAATTTTTGCTCTGCTTATAAAAACCTCTTATTTGAAACAGCAAGCTTGCAAACACACTCAGCACAATGGATAATAAAAACAAAGTAGGAAGGTGTTGATAAAAATTGTTTAAAAACGGTATTTCATATGTCCACAATATTTGTTTCTCTTCCTTCATAACGAAAGACAATATTTTTTATTTTCATAGTTTATTAATATATAGAAATATAATAAAGTCATATCAAGTAGAAAAGTATAATAAATTAATTAACACCTTAAAATATATTACTGAGTATGTCTCATTATCACCTTTGCTTGAAAATGATTTTTGAAACAGAAATTAAAACACACAATGCCTAAACATCTGGTTCATTTCTATTCTTTAATATTGTGAAAAATTAAATATTTTAGTGAAATATATGTACGACATTGAGATTTTTATTCAGGTGGATATCAACAGTGAAGTGGTCAGAGATTGTTGTGGCCTTGTTAGAGTCAGAAATAAAGACACAAAGAGAGGAATTGAGTTAAACAAATATATTAACAGAAACAGTAACACAAACATATACAAATGAGAGTTGCAGCAAGAATGTTCGGTCAGAGCTGATTGCTGGTAAATTCCCTCTCCAAAAGGCAGTACCTGCTCCTATTTATAGCTGGAGAGCCCATATATGCATGGGTAAATTACCATACCAGAGATAGAGATGATAACCACGTTAGTGATGTGGAGGAAAGCTATGATGACCACTACGTGCTGAGCAGCTACCATCATCCATGGCTGACTAATTTTATGGAAGCTAGCTGCCTCATGAATGTATTTAACAGCCTTTCTGAAGGTGGAAAATTATTTGTCTATTTATAGACAATGAAATAATAATTTATCAATGAGACAAATAAATATGCTAGTCAGGTGAAGAAAAAGAGAGGAACAAATGCTGGTGTCTATTCATATGTAAACACATGGAAGGACATCCTTTTTAATGAAATGAAGGCCTTCTTAGCCATTTTGCTTCTTATTGCACCCCAGAACCCCTCAAAGAGTAATAAAAGTTAAAGTATGTTAAATTGTTAATATACAGGGTGGGGAGGAAAGACTTGCTTAATTTTGGTATTGAAATAAAAAGCCTTATAGTTGATTAATTAGTTTATTTAAAGAAATACAAATCGTTCCAACATCCAAATACAAAATGAAAGAAACATTTTATTCGACATGTCCTCCTTGTTTCTCAATTACTGTCTCCACCCCCACCCCCTGAAACTTCTACAACTCTTCTCCAAAAAAACCAGAGGATATCTTGTCTCACTTTTCTCTGATGGTATCCTTAAGAGAGTTAACATTTGGATGAGAGGTTCTATTAGTAGCATGCTCTAAAACATTTCAAGCAGCATAATCTCAAGGGTTGAGATCTGGGCTGGAAGAGGGACAGCAGTGTGATAGCCAAAAATGGGTAAAATTTGATTTTCAGAAATTCTATACTTTTTTGGCTGTATGGGCAGGAACATCATCCAGAGTTCATACATTGTTTCCCTCTGGGTAGTTGGCTTTGAGCCATGGTAATACATTATATCTCAGAGTCTTGTAATAGGCATCAGCATTAACTTTTTTACCTGGTTTGTAAAATGAATGGCATTTTTTTTCCCATTGGAGGCCACAACCTTAAAGACCATAACTTGAGCTGGATGCTTCATTCTGAAAGTGCCCTTGATATGAGCTTTTGAGTGTGCAGTGTATCTGTCATTCCTGTGGTTCAGTACAGAATCAACTGTAAACATCTTTTCACCCAAGAAAATTTTCATGGTGGACTTGTTTCATTTAAGCAAGGACTTTTTTGCATTTTTCCAATCTTCTGACCTTCATGGGTCGTGTCAGCAAATGTCTGTGTGTTATTGCACAAGATTTTAGTTTTAAGTCATCTTTCATTGATGTTCTGATAGTCTTAGCATTCACCTTAAGTTCAGTTGCTAATTTTCTCATGGATTTTGTTGGATCTTTTGGATTTGAGAGTGTAGATGAAATCATTATTGCACTTTTTGTTGATTCTGCCACTTCCAGAGTTTCTTTAAATAGTTTCCTTCATAGTCATTCTCTTCTTCACATTAAAAACTGTCCATAGGGATAATCCAATTATGCTTGAAATCTTCTGTGGATGAACATGTGTGTTTATCATATCACACACCCTTTGACGTTTGCTTTTTCACACACTCATTTTTTACACAAATATCTTAAAAAAATGTGGGTAAATATTATGCAAGGTTATGATGATAAAATGCACTAGGTTTCATAAAATTAGCTGAACTGCTTCATGAGAAAAACAAGTAAAACTTTTAGTGCAAATTTTGCCTCCTCACCCTGTATTTGTTTTTTATTTTGTGTTGCAATTTTTTTATTTTCAATGTCAAAAAACATGCATGCAAAACAATACATCAAAATGTTGCTCATCCATTCTTTTATCAGTATACAAAAAATAAAATCTATACACACAATACAAAAAAAGATATAAGAATTTTAAAACAGAAGGTGCTCATGTTTTTTGTGTCCTAAAAAAATGCAGTGGAACAATTGTAGAAAGAATTTCATGAGGTTAATGTAAAATAAAAAGAGAGTTGAACTGAAAAGCAAACATTGAGTGATATCTGCATTGATCATTTAGGTTTCGGGAACTGGCTTGTTAGAAAGGACTTTATGATTGAAAAGATTCTTCCAGGGATTCCATAGCTGAAGAGCTTACAACCCTCTCTTAATTCTACTTCCAAATAATAGTGTTGCTGATATGTAACTTCTTAACATTTTTCTTTCAGTGCTAATCTCTTAATATTTCAATATTTGATCAAGGTAGCCACTCTGTGCTCATTTATTTTTGTTAGCTGTCCATAAGTAAATATAAAGATAAAAAGTTATTCTTTTTATGTTTCCTTTTCTTTCTTTTTTTTTTTTAAGATCGTAAAATGTTTAATTACTTGTTTACTTGGTTAAATATCAGTTTAAACAATTTTTGGATATTTTGGTCAATATTTGAGTGTGCTTTTGTTTCTGATAGATAAAAGTTAAACAAAAGTATAAACAATTCTTGCATATAAATTCTCTACTACTATGATTCATGATTGAAAATGTAAAACACTCAAGTTCATTGAAACACAAACTAAGTATAATTTCAAAAGTGTATAAAATGTGTCTCCAGTTTTTGTTTGTTTTCTTTCAATAATTCTTTATTCAGAGATTTCAATTCTAGAGATGAAAGATATTTTTTTCAAATTTGAAAAGTTACATACAAAAGATGCATGGTATATAGTCATATATCAACATTTTTACTAAATTACCATTAAGCATACATTAAAGTGAAACCTTACATATGCCAAGCATGTGGATCAGTATTTTCACATTTAAAAATGCACATTTGGACACATACTGAAGAAAAACCTTACTCATGTACATGTTGTGGATCAGCATGTTCAGAGAATTTTGAAAATTTGAAATACACACTAAGAAACCATTTTCTTGTAAAATTCAGCATTTTCAGAAAGTTCCCATTTAAAAATGCACATTTCCTAAAATTTTTGTGATAATCCTAACAAATTGGCCCAACAAGAATGGTACTTGAAAGAAACACAAGTTGCACAAAGATTTATAGCATTAAACAAAACTGTTTTATACAATTTTTAAATAAGACTTTTATTTTAGAAAACACAAAGCTAAAATTGATTCACATAAAGCAGGTATTACCACTAGTTTTGATAAAAAAATTACAGTTTTTCTTTAGTAATTTAAATTCTATTCCCACTCTTATTGTTTTGGAAAAACAGTTGAGTCATTCATTTGAATTCTTTGAAGTATTGTCAAAATTAGTTAAAAGCAAGACTCCTTGGAGAATTTAAATCTATTTTTTTTTTGACAAACGCAAACAACATTTACCAAAAATCTGCTCTAAATCATAAAAAAAAAATTCAGTAAAACTATGGCATTATTTAATTAGAAGATCTTTTAATTACTTTTATAAATAAGATATATTATGAATAATATTGTCATTGTTAATTTTTTTTTCATGAATAATGAATTTTTACAAGAATTGTTTTCATTTTTTTATTTTAATTATATTTCACTTAAAAATTTAAATCTTTTAGAATTCTGTCTTAATATTGTTATCAAGTAAAAATTATATTTACTAAAAAAAAAAAAAAATGGATAAGCTTATTACAATTAAGCAATTTATTTTTGGTAAATGTTTCTGTTTGATGAAAACAAATTAATTCAAATTAACCAACAAGTCTGGCTTTTAACTAATATCATTATGAAGGGGCTGGAATTTTAATTTCCCATAATTTCATAAAATTAATTAAGTGCAGGTAACAGCTGTAAAAATAAAAATAAAAAAAAAAATTTCTAAAAGAAAAAGATAAATTTAAAAATAATTTCATTCATTTGTGAATAAGTCCCAAAAATTTAATTAAAACCTGACAATTTAATTTTGCAAAAATTTCCAAAACAATGTGATTTTAATGCTAAAAATTTTTCTTTAAAAATAATGAGGAAAATAATTGGTTCATTTAGATCTAAACAATTATGTAACTTCTGCCCTCCTTTATGATAGCTTTTATTCACGTAAGCAGTCAATACACGATGAATCATCACTTGTCAATTGACACTATTGTTAAAACATGCTTTGTCTTATTTTTAATCTACATTTTTTCAGCACAGAAAGTAAGTAATGTTTGTTTCAAAATATTTTAAATAAACTTTATAATTTCTAATTTTCTTAAAATAAATTTTGAAAAAATTATAATTGATTTTTAAAAGAATTTTAAATGGAGATTTTCATTTTTGTTTAAAAATGGAAAACATGCTTGACATCATTAATTTTCTATTTTGCTGACTCAAAAAAAAAAAGCAAGATTTTTAACAAAAATTTCAGACGTGATCAAAAAATGTAAAAAAATACAAAAAAAATACTTTAGTCTTTCCTCTTGATAACAAAAATTTATTTTAGATAGTAAAAAATTATTTTCATCCAGTTTAAGGCCCTCTTTCATCATGCTATGCTCTTTTTTAGCAAATTTTTTCGAGGTACCTAGTAAAATAGACTCGTCATTTACAAATATTTGTATACTATTTTTTATGCTATAAGTAGTATTTGTTTCAAATCAGATTTATTAACTTTGAATTTGCTAATTTTATTTTTACTCAAAGAACGTGTCAATATTTTTGGAAGATTTTTAAAAGTAAAACTGATAATTAAATTTTATTTTAAAACTTGTTAAAATATAAAAGGCTGCTAAAACAGATTTTTTGAAATCGAGCAAATAATTCATTTTCATTTTTAAACCTTAGATATCCAAAAAATCTTAGCGAAAAAGTGGAAGTACCTAGCCCGGACTGCAATTATTTTTAAATTTTAAGCCGACACCAGTTTCAGTGCAACAGTGATAAATTGATGATAATGAATGTTAAAGAGAAAACAAAATCTACAGACCAATATCATCCTAGCAGAACTTACTTTTTTTAGATTAAGGTTCAGTTAAACTTTAAAAAAAAAAAAAAGAAGAAGTATACTTCTGCAGTTTGTTCTGTGAAAATAACCTACATTTATTTCAGGAAAATATTATTCGAATGACTCAGTCAAAATAAAAAG
The DNA here is from genome assembly GCA_963932145.1 of Acanthosepion lycidas. Classification (NCBI taxonomy): domain Eukaryota; kingdom Metazoa; phylum Mollusca; class Cephalopoda; order Sepiida; family Sepiidae; genus Acanthosepion; species Acanthosepion lycidas. The sequence goes on along the minus strand of OZ010575.1, from coordinate 43,318,463 downwards.
TAAGTAAGGATGTTTTTTTATGCAGTATTTCACACTTTCAGAAGTGAAAATCAAAAAGTACAGCGTATACAAAAAGGGTTTATTTAATTAGAAAACTCGATTCACAGCAATTAGAAAATATGAATAAAAAAAATGAAATTTTACAAAAAAAAATGTTTAAATGAGTTTCCAAAAAACAGAATTTGTCTCAAAACCGACGTCTGCTTTGGAATTCAGAGGTATTTTCGCATATTTAAAAATATTTCATCTTACTTTTTATTGAAAAAACGTCGTCTTTGCTGCAGATAATAGCTATTGTTATTTGTAAACGAAAAAAATTAACGGGAAATGTAAATTTCTTTAAAAACTCATGCTTTCTGCTTGAATTTAAGAAGCAGTAATCGCGTGCGATCGACAGAAAATATTTCCAAAGCTCGAGATTCAAGGGAGATAATCAAGATAAACGTTATAGTTTCTCTTGATTATCTCCCTTGACAGTTTTTTTTATGCATTAAAAAAATTCAATTTAGAAGATAAGTAAGTTCAATTTAAAGATTCAATCACTTGTATAACAATGTCGCGCATTCCTTCAAATCATAAAATCAACCTAGATGTGGATTAAATGAAGAGACGATTCAGCAAAATTAGGATCCACTCAATGGAACCTTAAAGTTTGCAATATTTGTTTATATTTCACGGAATACAAGGAATTATTAAATTTTCTTTCAAATCTTAAAATTTACTAACTTCGAATTGATAAAAAAATGGTGTTATCTTTGCATTCCAGTCATCCGAATGGAAGCTGAAGTACTCAGGAAAACAAGTTCAAGCTATTCTTTCCATTCATTAACAATTTAACATTGTAGTTTAGGTTGATCTTCCGGGCTTCCCCATACTTGTGGCATTTTAAGTAGGACTTGCTTCTTCTTGTAGGACTGTTTCCCAGCAATGCTGATGATTAATGTTTGAGCCAAATTAGAAGTCTGGATTTTCATATCCTGATTTTTGGTAAAAATGCTGAATAACACCCTTGTTCCTGCGTGTACATACGGGGAAGTATAAAAAATAAAAAATATTATTAAGCATGCCTATCCAAGCCGGCATTCCCACCCAGGCAATATCTCACCTTCACTAAGGGGGTGGGTTTTATTGTCCGGCTTCCCCAAAAGGAGAAGTGCCGAGGGACTTGAGCAAATTTTCTTCGATATTGCCGTTAAGGCGTTAAACGCACTTTATACCTCGACTTCGTGACTTACACATTCAGTAGTGACGTGGACGCGCTGAAAAATAAATACTTTTATTCACAAGGAACCTGTGTAAAAATTCACCGCCTCCCTAACTGTTTTTGTTTTGTGTACGGCGATCCTGTTTCGTCAACTAGTTGTTTTATTAATATATTTGTTTTATTAATATATTTTTTGTCTGCCTTAAAGTATTGCAAAGAAAAAAACTGAAGAAAATACATTTCAGACGACATAAAATTCCGGGTAAGCACCTCTAAAAAAAGAAAAGAAAAACGATTTCTGACAATTTTTCTACAAATTCACCCCCCCCCCATTTTTCCTTAGTCACGGGGATTAATTTAGCAACATTTTTTCTGTTAATGTTTAGTGTCCAATATACCAGATGTTCCTTACTATTAAGCGTTTTTCCGAAATGAAAGTAAAAAACGACACCCCCTATTTTTTAAAATTTACCAAATATCAAGGGATTATTGATTATTCGATTTAAATATTTTCTACACTTAATGACTTGTATATTGAATAGGTTATTTTTTATTACAAAACTTTGTAGAAATATTTTTTTGAGAGTTCAATTCCATCCCATTTCGATACATCATGAATAGGAGCGAGGGGATGATGTCAAATATTTTTTTTTATTGTTTTATAAAGAAAAACTTATGAAGATATATCAGTAAAATAATTTTGCAATCTAATCAGAAAATCACAAGATTCAATAAAAAAACTAAAAAAACCAAAAAAACTTTCGTTGCATAAAAAAACATATTCTATTTCAGATAAACAGAAAATTTGAAATTTGTTCAGTTGCTGATGACAGATCTTTTTTTTATTAAATTTTAAAGATTTGTTCGGGGAAGTTAAATATGTAAACATTTTTGCATTAAAAATATTTTTAAAAGAATTATTTTCATTTTTTATTTTATTGTTTTCACAGATGCTACAGTACACATTATTTATAGTATGGATGTTCAAAAATGAAATAATTTTGAATTACCTTCTTTGAGTGACTTACTCTTCTGTACTGGAAGAGTAATAATATGATCTAATATCGATTTGTTATAATTCTTAAATCAACCAGTCAGTTTTTTTGTGTTTTCCAATCAATTGATACAGGCGTATTTTTCCTTGTGTCTGTTTTCTGCGTATTTAGTAAATGTTATTAACTATTTTTCATACTTTTTTTTTTAATCTGCTGGTAGCATTTCCAATATTGTTAAAGAAGTCTGCCTCATGTTTGGAAATGTCTATAATTTTTTTATAAATATTATAAAATCTAAAAGAAATCAAAGTGAAAGCAATCAGTACGATCAGTTTTCCCTTTTTTTCGGCAATATTGTCAGTTTATGAATTTTCTTAAATACAGAATAATTGAAAAACCTCATTGGGTGCAATTAATTAATTTATAATATCATATAGGTAAGATAAAATAAAAGCAATGAATTAGACTCAACAGTTTCACAGTTTCATTTAACTAGTTTTTAATTAATTCATTCTTTATACTTTTAATGTAGTATAACAAATAAAATTACTAATTCTACTAAATAAAAGCATATAGAATAAAAAAATATTCTTAAACTATTGACTATGTGGTATTAAAGATAATTTAATTTTAAACATAAGTACAAATTTCTTGACTATTACACTGCTTGTTTTGTATTATTTAAAAAAAAAAAATTTTTTTTTAAGTGTCAGGAATGACATTAGAAAATTACAGTTGTTTTAAGTAAAAAGTAAGCTTTATTTTGACACAACCCAGTTAATTAAATTTACTAGTTTACTTTGAAACACACCTCTAGGATAAATGTTGGATTTAAAAAAAATTTTAAATTTGTTATTTACATTCTTTTGTCCATAATGCTGGTTTGAGGAATGAATGTGAACATGTTTTAAAAATGTCTAAAAACTTTATTTACACACGGAAATTTATTTTCTTTTCATCTAATCCTAAAGCTGTTCAGGATTAGATTTATCTTTCAAATGAAACCATAATCTTTCTAAAAAGGAAGCATTTATATTATTTTAAATGTGTTTTTAAGTTTTTTTTGTTTTTTTTTTTCTCAAATTTTGGCAGTACCTATCAGTAAGAGTATTTACTAAAGACTACACTATGCTTCCTTTTGGTAGGATTGTTAATATTTTTATTTTGTTCTAAATTTTAGAAAATGATAAATTAATCCAGATTGTAGTCAGAGAGTCACTCTAAGCTCTATCATTCTTGATTAGCTGCATACTATATGCTTTACCAGGGCTATATATGGTTTTGAATTCAGAGTTATCCTAGACTGGTTGCCACTCAAGGCTGAAGAGCCCTACTAGTTAACTCCAAGCTGGGATAGGGATTCAGGGATTCATACCTTTCCCAAGGGTGTTTGTGTGAAAGTGAATGTACAGAAACTGAAATGGAATGCAAACTTGACTCTTTATTTTCTTGTTCTAAGCTGCTATCTATTGCATCACCCACACATCGCAGAAAATTACAAAAAGATGTTAAAACATAAAAAAATTAAATTTCTTGCCTTCTTGCCACATGGCTTGTGAATTTGATGATATAGTGATTATGTGTTCAATCCCTGGCCTGGCAGTACATACTTAGACTCAGTGGAAAGTGCAAGCAATAACTGAGCAGTACTTAAACAAAAACAAAATAGATGATATCACTAGAACTGGGCAGTGGAATGAGTCTGTCCTCACTAGATTAAATAAAGGGTTCAATTCAGAATTCCCTGTAGGTTACCCAGATTGATATACATCTGAGCTGGAGAGCACAACAACCAAAACATTCTAATAGCAGCTACAAAGATGAGGACAATAGTCTGAATATAAATAGTGCATATAATCCTCATCCCAGAAATTCAGACAAAAACAAATTGTAGTTCATATATTTTTATAAAATTTTAAACAATCTAATAAAATAGTGTTTAATTCATTTGTTGTCAATACTCAAGAATAAAAAATCAATTTATAAATCCAATTTCATATGTTTGAGTTTTATGAAAATTCTAAATTCTTTAAATCACTTTTAAGACAATAAAAATTGCAAAGGAGGTATACAGTAATAGCGGTGTCAAGAGAAAAAAAATGTTCTTTTGATACACCATTTTTTTTTGGCAGGTACATATGTTAAACTCTGTCACTTGAATAATTTGTGCAGTAATGTCAGTTTCAGAAAAATGAGGAAGATACTAAGCAAACTATTGGAATAATTAACTATGCTTTATCTCAGAGCCTTAAACACCGTTTTCTTATGCAGGGGCTTTGGTGTAGTAAATCATTTGCAAAGCATTTTTATAGTAAACCATTTCCAGGCACCTCAGTGTAGGATAATAGTAAAGCTTTTGGTTGAATATTACTACCGAGTAGTAAGTATGATCCTCACTGGATGCCCCATAAAAAATTGACATTAAATAATCCAACAAAACTAACCTAAAATCATTTTCATAGTAAAATTATTTGCAATGCAGTTTTATAGTAGTCATTTCCAGGTGTTTGGGGTAATGTTAGGCAAGGCTAGTCTGGTTGATCATTACTATTGAATAGTGACTTCAATTCTCACTGGTTGATTCATACAACATCTGACATTAATACTCCAAGAAGGATTGACATGTAAAATCAAACCATCCTAAAGTATTCATAGTAAAATCATTTGCAATGCATTTCATGGTAAAATACTTTGCATTGCACTTTCTTAATAAGATCATTTGTACTGCCTTTTTATAGTAAAATTATTTGTTATCCATTTTTCATCATATCATTTACAATGCACTTTCAAAGTAAATCATTTTAAGATGCCACAATGTTGGATAATGGTTAGCAAGGCTGGTTTGGTTGACTATTACTGCAGAGTAGTGTGTTTAGTCCTCACTAGGTGTCCCATACAAAATTCAACATTAACTAACCCATAAAAAGTTTGACAACCAATAAACATATGTTATGATTTTTTCAATTTAGTAACCAAATGTATAAAGTTGACATTAAATTTTGCCACACATATTCATTTCTTTGTCATTGTAGAAAACATCAGTATGTAGAAAATGTTAATTTCATTATTCACACATTATGAAATGGACAAAGTCCGATAATTATTTTAGGACATTTTATGTTTATACATTCTTTTTATGGATACAAATATTTAGGTAAATGCTCTGTTTATAATAAACAGTATTGAACAACATTCATTCAGGCTGGTAAATGTTGTTTAATACTGTTTATTATAAACAGAGCATTTACTTAAATATTTGTATCTATTAAAAGAAAGTATAAACATAAAATTTCATTATTGACAAATAAAAGATTTTATATTTTTTAAAGATTTTATTTAATTTTTTCTTTTTCATGTGTGTCTATTTTTCTTTATGTAGTTATCTTAATTCAAGATGCATTAATATTTGGTGACTTATGTGTATACTTATATATAATTTAATCATATTTTGTGTTTGTAGTTTTTAATTATAAACAATTTTGACCATTATTTACATATCTACTATTGTTCTCATCTTTTTTGTTATCAGGTTTTGTCTTTCTAGCCATCATCAAATGTTTGTTGATCCAATTAACCTACAGGAAATTTCAAGCTGGACCTTTTATTTAACCTGTGGAGGTAGATTGTTCTCATTTCACTAGGGATATCTCATCCAGTTTTTATTTAGTACTGCTCACTTATTGCTTCCACTTAGTCCAAGGATTGAACTCATGATTGCTATGTCATCAGTTTATAAACAAATGTAAATTAACCTTTAAGCTATTGTCACATGGAACAATTTTAAGTGTGGAACTTAGAGCCTTAAACCTAACCTACCTGCTGATAAGTGCTTCTGATTGTCATGCTTGAGGCTTCTCATTTTTTTAATACAGCCACTGTTGAAGCCTTGCTGTCATTTGTCTTTCTTTATTAGTAACAACAAAAATGAGGACAATAGTCAGTGTGTAAATAACAAAGATATCTTCTAATCAGCAGAAGACTAATAACACACACAAAATGTATATACATGTATACACATTGTTTTATATATGTGGATTATTGATAGGATAAGGAACAAATAGGAATCATTTATAATTCTAATATGTTTCACGTTTTATTAAAGCTTCATCAGATAATTAGATATGGAGTAAAAGAAACAGAAAATATTTTAGTATTTTTAATTTTTGTGTTGTTTTTCATTGGTTAAGCAGATTTCACATGCAATTTGTTTTATAAAGCATCATTCATGTGTAAATTTTTGTATTTAAGTGCAGTTTGTCGATATGGGATTCAGATGATAATGTATATTCATTTGTTTGTGTTTAAGCATTTTTTTTTATCTAGTGGTTCACATGTTTATTTGGGGATGTTTTTACATAACACTGTCATAGTTTTTAAATTCTATAAGTATTAATTTTATAAAATATGGTGATGTAATATAGTATGTTTGATGTGTGTTTATAGATGGTAAGAGATTTATCAGAATCCCCTCAATGTATTTCCTACATAAAGAATTCTTTTTTAATTCAGGTGACATTTATAAAATCAAAATGTGGATTATTATATAACTATTAATTCTGTTGTATGCTATTTTACAATCTAGAGTTTCCATTTAACACCAAGGAAGTAATCTATATTTTCCTCCTTTGATTAGATAATCATGAAGAAAGAATCATAGAAAAAAAAAACAAAAAAACTCAAAACAAGACATACATTAACAATCTGGTCCCATTTAGAATGAGATATTTTATTGTTGAGATATGTTTACTTTGATGTTAAGTAATACTGTGCTTTTACTATAACAATGGAATATCTTATTACTAGATAGTGAGTCCAGGTTGTGTAAGTTATACATACCACACACCCACATATATTTGTTGCAGTGTCTTCTATATATAAAAATAGAGTATCAGCTTAATGAAATGTTTGATGAATGAAACATTTATTTTCACAATATTTTATATTGATTTTTTTTTTCAGCGAATATGTTGCCTAAACTGTAAAGAAATGTTTTTGCTTTATCTTTTTTGTGGTTCTTTTCAGAGTGATGATATCTGCCAACTGGAAAAAAAGATTTTGAAAAATAAAAGTTTGAGGTGAATGATGGATCTATGCACTGAACAGGAAAACTTTCAATATGAAACTCATGCAAAGGCATTTTCTCATGTGATTGTATTTACTGATCATTTTAGAAATCCTGCATATGAAAAGTTCTCAAAAAATACTTCAGAAATTAACTTTAAAACAAATTCAGAAGAGACACCATTTCAATGTGAAGTCTGTGGGAAGGCCTTTTCTAAAAATTGTAGTCTAAAAAGCCATGTTAGAACACATACTGGAGAGACACCATATCCTTGTGAAGTATGTGGCAAAGCTTTTTCTGAAAAGAGTAACTTAAGAAAACACATGAGAACTCATACTGGAGAAACACCATATTCCTGTGAAATTTGTGCTCAGGCTTTTTCAAGGAGGGATAAATTAAATATTCATATGATAACTCATACTGGAGCATCTCCATTTTCTTGTGAAGTATGTGACAAATCATTTTCCAGAAAGGATAATTTTGGAAAGTCATGTGAGAACTCATACTGGTGAAACTCCGTATCCCTGTGAAATTTGTGGGAAAGCCTTTTCTAAACACAACTATTTAAAAACACATTTAATGACTCATACTGGAGAGACACCTTTTATGTGCCAACTGTGTGGCAAATCTTTTACACAAAAAGGTACCTTGAAAATTCATTTAAGACTTCATACAGGAGAGACTCCCTTTTCTTGTGAAATCTGTGATAAGGCTTTTGCATACAACATAAGTCTGAAAGCTCACATGAAAACTCACACTGGATCATAAATTGAAGCTTTTATGATGAAAATATACTTTTTAATTATTTAAACAAATGTCATTTTTAATATTTCATGCATAAAAAATTATAAATGATTTTGAAAAATGTCTCATTATTATTAATATAAAAATATACATATAGGTCAGTAAATATATTAATATATATATTTTTAGTAAATATATAAAAATTAAAAAGTATTTAGATGATATGTCACTTTTTCTAAAACAAAAATGAAAATATTGTTGCTGCTTTTCCCATTGAAATATTAGCAATCTTGGACCTTTGTGTCTGCAAAAAATGTCAAAAGGATGGTTTTTTCCTTAACACTGCTAATATTTTAATTAACTTCACTCCTCAGCAATGTTTATTGTTTTAGAATGTGATGATTAGAATTGTAATAAAACCTAAACATATGGTGAAAGTGAACTTTACATTATTTTGTTCTTTACTACAAAAATATTAAACACTGTTTATTACATTGTTTATTTACAAGAATAATTTTATATTTACAACATTCTAAAAACTACTTAACATTTTCCAAGAAAATAAATATGAAAATAATTATTTGTAAATTTATAAACATTTACCTAATTATTAAAATATGTGAACCAACTATAAGTAAATCCTTATTATTTACCATTTTATAAAGTTCAAATTGATTGGCAATTGGCCAATGTTTTGTCAACCATTCCAATAAACAATCTAAATTGAAACATAAATTCCTGTACAAACACAGAAGTTAAGCAACATTGAGCCTGATCTGTGCCTAGATGTGTGACCACTTAGGGATACTAAGTGCTGTAAACTTGAGTGTGTGGGTGGTGTAATGAGTAATAACTTGGAATTGTTAAACAGAGTCAATTGCAAGTTGGGTTCATTATATTCACTTATGTGCAAATACCCTTGGGAAAGGTATGAACCAACCCTTTTCCCTCCAGCTATGGGTTAATTAATAAGACTTGTATCACTAAACCATTATTATCATTCCCTCCCCAAATTCTTATAATCTAAAAATAGTTTCTGTCTTTAAATAATTTGCAGGGTGTTGATAAGCTGTATAAAATGAATGAATAGATCAAACACTCAAATAAATAGTGTTTCATATTTTTCTTGTAAATTCTCAAGAACACATAAATATGTAAATTCTCGTTCATATGTTTAGTTTTTATTAGAATTCTAATCATCATTTTTTAAAACCATAAACATTGCTGAGGAGTGAAGGTAGTTAAAATAATAGCATTGTTAAGGGAAAAACCAGCCTTTTGACACTGTGTTTTTTTGCAGGCATGAAAGTTCAAGATTGCTGAAAAATCATTGTAAAATGCTAAAATTAAAATAACACAAGTATTAAGATGAAATATTATCAACCATTATTATTAATTTTAATATCAATACATATTAATTTATTATTCTTTATTTCTGTGCTGTTTACTGATTGATTTTTTTTTTATGACTTAGCCCATTTCAGGAATTTCTTTTGGTGGTGGCAGATAATAATGATTTAGTGATACAAATCTTACTAATTAACCCATACCTGGGGGAAGGAGAGGTGGATTCATACCTTTCCCAAGTGTATTTGCACATATAACAAACCCATCTGCAATTGGAACTTGGCTCTCCAGTTAACAATTCCAAGAAATTATCAATTACACCACCTGCACATCCAAGCTTACAGTACCTGGTATTCCCAAGTGGTCACCCTCTCTAGATACTAACCAGTGTTGTTTAACTTCAGTAATCATATTCAATGCCAGCGACATCCTGAATAAAATTTTAATTAAAATGTAATTGAAAGTTGGCTGTAAATTCTAGCCAAAAATTAATATTAAGGATTAAAACGTCAGCATTAAGCAGAAAAGATTAGCAAAAACCAAAAGAGAAATGCTAACAAGAAATAGTATTTTTCATGTAATTCTTGCAAATTCATAATTCAATTACTTTTATCAAGATTATGAAGTTCTTATAGAATAAGCAACAATTTAAAATTGAAATTAATAGCCCTTGCATTATTAGAAACTAGCATAGTATGATGATACCTTCCGCACATCATTGTATAAGCTGTGATGACATCCAAGGTTGGCTGCAAATGCATATACACCTGGCTTGCTATATTTGCAAGTTTGTCTCATTGGTTGTGATCAAATTCAACAAAGAATAATGACAAATAGTTTTCAAGACACTGATTGGGAAATAGCAATCAATACAGTTTTTCACTTAACCGGCCATATGAAGGTGAACTACTGCTCTCTTACTAACTTCCAGCCATAGAAAAAAAACACTTACACTTGATGCCTGACTGTCTTAGTGACTCCCTCACTGCTGGTCACTTCCTCCTCACTGACAGCCTGTCCCTTCTTCACTGACTGCTCCTGACTGACTAGGTCATTATATGGACACCAGCTGCGGTCCCACCACTCTTATATGTCTAGTTGTGTTCTGGAAAAGGTGACCACCAATTCGACTTTTGAGTGGTCAGTTTTTCAAAGGACTCTACTTTTATAATTATCTAAAATCACTTACAAAATTTTATATGTGCCAATTCAAAAGGATCTGGAGACAGGAATCCCGAAAAATCCTAGTTGTTAAATTGACTCAAAGATGAACCGGAGACAAGGTTCCAAAGAAACTCTGGTCATCAAATTGACTTAAAAGGCAAAAGAATCTAGTTATCTCCTAAGGATGTGTGAGAAATCATATTGTTACGATAATAGCCATAAAAACTATTTACATATGAATAAATTACACATGCACACGCAAATATTTACACTATATAAACTATTAATCATTTAACTGAAATATAATTCAGCCAAATAAAGGTTAATGCTAATTTTTTTAATACAGTGTTCAGTGTCTTTTCAGACTGAGCCTACAGACAGTGTAAATATTACATTGTTTATTAATCTTACTAAAAATGTACCAAGCATGCACATTACTGAAAGTTTTTAATGGCAATAAACTGATCATCAGATGCTCAGAATATATTGCAAAAAAATGTGTATATCAAATGAAATTTATTTTCTGATGATTTTTCTAAAAATGTTTATAAGTTTAGCTTATTATAATTTAAAAAATATCAATGAAACTAACATTATCAGTAGTAGTAGTGATATTACCAGCAGCAGTTACCTACTTCCAGTAAACATATGAACATAGCAGAGCTCATTTTGTGTCTGTATGTTCATAATACTCCCATTCTTCATTCTGTTTTCTTCAGCATGACAGAAATAAAAAAAAAACTGATAGACAAAAAGGTTACAGTAATGTTTAACCTTTGTGTTAGCCAAACAAATAATGTGTCAAAAGAACAGTTATTCTCTTGACACTTTTGACTCTCTCAATAATATTTATTTAGAAGAATTTTTTTTTTTATGCATTTCACCCCAAGCAAGGTGGGAGTTCCACTAGCACACAAGGGGTTACAAAGAGTGGGAACAAGAGTAAAGAGGCATGATAGAGAAAAGGATGAAGAGAAAGACAGGGAATCGATCAAGGCATCTGGAGGTGTCGATTGACATTGCATTTGAATACTTGGAGATTGTAGCTATCAGGGAAGCAAAATTGTCATTATTTTTATCTAGATATAACATATTTGACAAAGCGATCTCTTATAGATTCTTGAAGGCATGTGATGCATTTGATAAATTTAAGTTGAGGCTTTGGTCACAATCGGATATAAAAGCAACCACAAAAGTTGAGGTATATCGTGTGTGTGTGTTAACAACCATGCTATACAGCTGTGAGATATGGACAACTCAGTGCAAACATATTCAGCACTTTCATTAGCATTGTCTGCGTAATATTCTAAAGATCTCATGTGATCACATGTGCCTGATACAAGAGTGCTGCAGTTGGCAAGATTGGTAAGTACTGAGTCCATAGTTATGAAACACCAACTTAGATGGTCTGGTCACCTTGTCTGCCTAGAAGACTCATGCATGCTGAAACAGGTTATGTATGAGAAGTTAGCACAGGGAAAACGACCACAGAGTAAGCCCCGCAAGCACCATAAAGACAGTTTGAAAGACACACCCAAAAAGACACCTATAGATATAGACACCTGTGAAGAACTTGCATCAGATCGGCAAACAGAAAAATATGATTGCTACTGGTGTCAAGAATGTTGAGAACAGCGGGATAGAATGTGCTCAACAAAAACGTGCAGGCAGATATATGAGAGGCGTCAACCCTCTCCCAGAATATGGACTGAAGGAATCTTTTACATGTGATTAGTGGGACTGAATTTGCTTTTCAAAAGCAGGTCTTCTCATCCACATGTGGAGTCATCGTAATGTCAATGACCAATATGACATTCCCAATGATTATACCTGTACAATCTGCCATAAAGTGTGTCAATCAGCCAGCTGACTCACACAACATTTCCACAGCCAGCAAAGCAAGCTGCAGTAGGAGGACTGTCATGTCAACAATGTGGGAAGAACTGCAAGACTCTTGTGGGTCTTAAAATGGTCTTACTCAGTCATAAGTTGACTTTCACCATAAATGTAGATGTGTATTAGTAACCACCAAAATGGATGTGTTCTTTCCAAAATGAAAGCAAGAAATCACTACCCACTGTTTTAAATGGTTTGCCAAAAATCAGGGAATTATCCAATTCAAACAAAATTTTCAATAATGAATGAATATTATAATGAATGTTGTTATTTTAGAAGACTTTGTCGAAATATTTTTGATGGCCAGTTTCAACTTGAAGAAAAAATTAATAGTCCTAAATTAATACATTTAAATTATAAATAAATATATCAAGACACAGGACTATACTGCCAATTTTGTTCTCGGCTTCTTCATAGGAAAGTAAAAGCAAAACAACTCAAAGATCTTAAATTTAGTAGATAAAAAAACAAAATATAGTGTTCACAGATAAAACATTTATTTCAATAAAAAAAATTTCCATCCATACTGTTCCATATGCTAAATAGTAACAAAACATAATAATAAACAAAGGGATTTACTTACATTAATAATTTTGTCAGTCTATAGAATGTATCATTCTTAAACAGACATCTTAAACCTTTTTTCAACCTTTTCTTTTACAATGAAAAACTTGTTTCAAAATCTTTTAATATTCAGTTCAGATACTTTTATCTTCTACAAATTTCTTTTGTTTTCCTTGTTTCTTCAAATACATTTCTTTTTCTTCTTCAGAAATTCTTAGAAAACACAACGCCTAACTTAGGCTAAGTCTTAGATTTTTATTTTAAAATTTGATCTTAGCCGCTAAGATCAAATTTTAAAATAAATATCTATTTAAAATATTTTAAAATCTCATTTTAGAGAACGAGAATGGGACAGCCTTCCCTGCATCGAATGACTCTGCTAAATAAAACGTTGACTCTCCGAGTCAACAATACAAACAAATCAAAGGCAATAATTCCTCTTCTTGGGAATAAAAACACCTCTTCCAAATAAATGTCTCTAAGACAAAGTTGAAACAAATCTCCAAAAGCCGCCAAGTTCCTTTGTTATCTTTAAACTTAAAGGTCTATATTAGCGTCAATACCTCAATAGGCCTTGTCAAAAATCAAAATAAAATATAACTTTTCTCAAGCTATAAACAAATTTATAACTTTTCTCAAGTTATATTTTAATTTAAACAAATTTTAGCATCGGAGCTAATAAAAAAATTTTTGTACAGAGTCGCCCGAAACGAAAAACTCACTATACTTTTTCTTCCCATAAAATCAGATATATAGCACTTATTAAAGTTAAATAAATATTAACTATATTTAGAAAATAATTCGACACTAAGTGGAATATTCGAGATAACACGTTACTTTACGTGGCAAACTAAATTAGTTTCCCACGGAGTCAGAATCCAAAGCGTCTTACTCTTAATCGACCAAGGAAAAATCTCTAACTCAATCTCCCCCGATCAAAGAGAGGCGCCGTCTCCCGCCTTCAGCCCCATAAAAAGGCGTCAATAAAAAACCATCGTCTACTTTGCTATCAGAGGCGTATTGTTCCAAATTTCAATAAATATTTCTTTGAATTTTAATATTCTAAAATTTTGCAGATAAAAAATTCTGAAAAACTTGCCTTTTCACTATCGAACATTTACTTTTTAATTTGGGAGGTGTTTGTCAATTTTTTTCACAGGTATATAAAGACTAAAGAGAAAAAGTCTCTGAAGATGTTATTTCAGTAAAAATTTATGCAATATAGCAATATCAAGTGTGCGCATACTAAAAATTTATCATGAACCAAATTAAAAACTAAATTTTTTTGAAATGTTGGTGCTTCAGCTTGCACAATTTTAAAAAAACATTATTATTTTCTTTTAGATTGGACAGAATATTAAAACATGTAAACTTAATATTTATTTTTTAAAATTATTTGTAATTTTTCAATGCAGTTTTGAAATTCTTTCTGCTGCTGTTTTTTCTTTTTTTTTTTTTTTTTTTTTGCTAAATAAAGACATGGTTGAAGAACTGAAAATTATAGTTAAATTATTTAAAATGATATTTAACTTAAATACCATTTTCGAGTATGAACATTTTTAAAAAAGAATTTGAATTGTTTTTTTCATTTTAGCAACTGCTAGCTTATTTTTGTATGATGTTCAATAAGGAAATAATTTTGCATTACCACCTTTGATAGACTATTCTTCCCTATCAAAAGAATGATGTGATAATTCAATGATTCTTAAATTCAGAATAATTAAAAAAGAACACATTGGGTGCAATTAAATATTTTTTGACATCAAACTGTTAAGTAAAAAAAAAGTAAAAAAAATAAAAGCAAAGAATTAAAAACTCAACAGTATTATTTATTATTCAACTACTTTTAATCAATTTCTCTTTTTATACTTCTAGTAAAAAATAAAATTATTAAGTTTAATTCTAAAACTTCATAAAAGCGTATAAAATAAAAATTTATATTAAGCTATGTGGTTGTATAAAAAGGTTATAATTTATTTTAAAAAATAAATACCAACTTTTTATCATTGCACTGCTGATGTTCCTTTAGTTTAGTTAGTACTTGAAATTTTTTTCCAATTTTTCGCATACTTTTTAAAAGTGACAAGAGAAAATTACTGTGGTTGACTTTTATGACCTTAAATGACAGCTCACATACTACCATGCGTAAATAAATGTTATTTTCATTTTGTTTGAAGTACAAACTAAGCAATATTTTTACAAAACCCTGTTAGTTAATCCTTAAATTTGTGATTTTGAAAATGAAACATATTTGTGACAAATATTGTATTTTTAAGAGATTTAAAATAAATGTTTACATTTTCCACCTATGATGGTGGTTCGATTTTTAGTCGATGAATTGCGACTAAACATGTTTTAAAATGCCTAAAAAAATCATTTTTAATTTTACTTATTGAATTTTTTTCCTAGCGTTCGTTATGCTCTTTCAAATAAAACCAAAATTTAATTCCAATGAGGACACTAAAATGCGTTTTTCGATTTTTTGTTAAGGAAATCAGTGGTGGTATCTCCAAGTGTGTATAAATGGCACAAGCACATGTAAGTCACTCACGGACAACAGACAAACCGAAACGCTTAGACATTTAGACACGCATGCAAAGTGACATGCATTTTCTTTGTGTGACGGACAGAGAATCAGGTTTTCTTTTTTAATATAGATTTTAAAATGTTAAGAACTGCAAAATAAAATTTTAACAGAAAAAATATTTGTTATGAATCCAAATTTCTATCTATTGAGAAGCTGTTGAATGCATCTCTGTTTTCAACTTTTCGTTTTTTTTTGTTTTGTTTTTTCGTGTCTTTTTTTTTTTTTTCATAATCATTCTGGTCTGGACACGTTAGACTCCAGTGACTCCACTATATTTATTTTTAATTTTTAGAAAATGTGTCTTTTGTTAAAACAAATTTTTTAAAAAAATTACTAGATTCAAATGGAGTTTTAGCAATGATGCAGACACAATTTCAATGACATTGATTAATAAAAAACATCAACAACCCCTTTTTTTGAAGTCAGGGATCGATTTGACTCGAGTCTGTAAATAGGGCTCCCTCAATCAATCAATAGTTTTTGATTCTGACAAATTTTAATGTCATGTATCGATGAAGGTCTGAAACGCTAATAAAAATTATTATTCTTTTCTTTTTTTTACGAGCAGACCAGTTATTTTTCCTTAATATTTTAAAAAAATGCATTAAGCTTGGGTACCTTTTTTTTTCTTTTTTTTTGGTGTGGGAGGTGGGAATACAGGTACCGACATAAAAACGATACGTAAGATTAAAAATTAGAAATGAATTTAAAAAAAAAAAAAATGAAAAGTCTAGAGATTCTCTTTCATTTACGTTCTAATAATTCCAAACGAATGGATCATTAAAAATTCTCAGTAAAAAAATGCATCTGTGTATTTCAAATCAAATTTATTGATTGGAATCTTCTTTTTTCTTGTTAAAATCTATAATAAATTTGTCCATTTTTTAAAAAAATCTGTCAACAGTCAACACAAAGAAATTCCTTTTTTTTTATTTCTTTCAAAAATATACTTTTCTGAAACTTTATTTGAGGAAATTAGCTAAAGTAAAGTAAGTGGTTCGTTAAAAATTTACTAAAACGTCATTAGAAAATATCAAAGGATTTTTTGATGAAAATTTTTTAATCGTTTTCAGAAACTTGGAAATTTTGGTTAAAAATTTTGTTTTTCTGGTGTCAATGCTGCTTCAAACAGGAAATAAGAACATTTTTCTACCGCGAAAAACACATTAATTTGGAAATTCTTACAAAAATCAGATAGTCGGATTTTAATGAAATTTTCAGGATTTATTTAGAAAATGAATTAAATTATTTTTAGAAAATGAATTAAATTACTTTTTTTTTTTTTTTTTTTTTTTTAGAAAATCTTAAGATATTTTTACATCTTTATTTCCCACCTATTTTAATTATTTAATTTAATTTTATGAAATTTTGAGAAATTATTTTTTTGTATTGTATTTTTTATTTTCTAAAAACAAACGTTTCAAAAATAATTTTTAAGTAAGTTCAGAAAGTTTCATTAAAATCTGACAATTATCTGATTTTTGCAAGAATTTCCAAATCATTGTTTTTCCCCGCAAAAAGACGCTCAAATTTCCCGTACAAAATCAAGGTCCAGCGTTGACTTTTAAAAGAACAACAAAAAGATTTTAACACAAATTGCCAAGTTTCTAACTAAGATAAAAAAAAAAACAAAAAACTTTTGATCTTTCCTATTTCTAATAACACAAAGATTTTGACAATAAAATTTAGTTTTTATTATATTTTTTCGGTATGTTTTCATTTTCAATGAAAAATTTTCATCATGTATCCCGGTATCCGATTCAATTTTAAATACTAAAAAATGCCTCTTTTTTTCCCCAAATGTTATATACCTACTTTGTTACTTATGAATCCTTTCAATGCTTACCCACTCTCCAAGAAATTGTAAATATCATTTAGTTTACAGAAAATTCTTTTCATCATTGATTGCGGTATGAAAAATTTTCAAAACGTCGATGAAAATGAAAAATAGACGATCAGTAAAAAAAATGGGACTCGCCAAGTTAAACATAGACAGAGAGAAACACTTGCATTTTTCACCCTTGTGCTACATTTTTTTATTATTACTTTAAATTTTTTAAATTATTATACTCTTATTTTTCATCTTAGTGTTACATTTTTATTTATTTATTATTTAGATTGTTTTATTATTATTTTTTTATTATTATTGGGGAAATAAATATAGTGTTATTTTCTTTTTCCACGAGGAACTAGAATTGCTCATCACCGCCTTTACGCTTTGTTTTTACTTTTTTTCTTCGTCTTTTTTTTTTTTGTATTTTGCGGTTTTAGTTTCACTGAGACATTGCGTTTAACTAAAAGAGAACTCTTTATTTCTCTCGGTTTAAAGTTGAGCAAAAGGCGAATTCAAACGACAGAGTACAAAAGGAGAAGAAAAGAGAAAAAAAACACAGGTAAAGTATTTAAACAATTTTTTAAAATCTAAACTAAATTTTTATTCACTAAAATATGCTTGCTGCTTTTCTCGACAGCAACTTTCTACCATAAATTTTTCAAATTTGCAAACATTTAAAAATTGAATAAATACATAAATGAATGAATAAAATAAAATGTGTTCAATTTTTAAACTCAGAAATGATATTTCGTGTAGAAATTATTGAATTACTTCTCTCGGATTTAAAAAAAAATTTTTTTTACTTAACCTCATATTATGTCATGATGAGCAAAAATTTCTTTCTTCCATGAATAAAAAAATTAAATAATTCAGCTTTTGTGAACAATAAAACTTGGAATTTATAAACTTTACCTAGATTCATATTCCGAGCACACATTTTGTATCACAAAAAATTCAGACTTAATTTGATTTCCTTTTTCTTGAGTGATGTTCTTGTTTTGTATCCAACGAAAATTCTTATCTTGTCGAAAAATATTAATTAAAAATTTAGAGAATCCTTATAATTTTTTATTTTCACAACAAACATAAAAGCCCAAAATTGCGTTTGCAAAATAAATAAATAAATAACACTTTTAATTAATAAAGATTAAATTAAACAACTATGAAGTTAAAAAATTTTCCATTGAATCGGCAAAATCACAATGGCCGCTATCTGATTGACAGAAAATCGATATTGTAAACAAATATAATTGTAATTAAAAATAATCGTAACATAAAGACTATTTCATGAGAAATAGTTACTTTAATCTTTACTCATTTTAACTAGACCAAAAAATTGCTAAATTTTATTTAAAAAAAACCTTTAAAAATGTATTTTTATAACATCAATGATTCGCCTGACAGACAGCAATACAAATTCGCGTTGACAGCTCGAGTCTGAATGGCTTCTGTTTGCAAGTATGGTGGCCCATAATAAAAATCAATATTTTATTTTTTTGTAAACTCTACTAATTTTTAGAATACTGCTTAAAATGTAGAAATAATGTTGATATCAGATTTTTTTCCATTCTTTCAGCTTTCGATTGGTAGAAAAAATGACTATGAAATTAAGTTTTTCATAGCACGAGTGTCCAATTTTCCGCCATGAAAAATGAAAATTGATTTGAGGTACCTAAAGGTTGTTTTTGCATTTATAATTAAAGCGAAAACATATATGTTTGTGTGTAAATGTAAAATGAATATATTTATAAATAATAGCTACAAATTTCGTCGAGTGCGCAGCCACAGAAACCAAGAAAAAGGCATTGTTTACTTTGAGATTTCATTCAATCAACGTATTGATCCGAATTAATTAAGAAGAATTATTGCATTCCAGACGTTATTTTTTGTTTCAGTCACACTGTAAAAATTTTACAATAGTCTTTTTTGTACAATAAAAAGTAATGTTGACTTTCCTGATGCTCAAACTATTTTTTCGCATAACAAACAAACAAAAAAAAAAAAAAAACACATTGAATTACTTTCGGAACTCGCCTCATATTCTGAGCTCTGTTTCTTAATGAATTTAGGAAGACATACTTTAAGAATTTTATAAACTAAAACGAAAAATAGTGTACGAAATGCCATAATTTACTGAAGAAAATGGCAGATATTTATTTCCAACCCACCTCACATTTTTTTCTGGCATTTTTCATTTCTTTTTCCGACTGTTCGTATAGTTTTATTTACAAATTCTGAGAATTACTGGTCACAAATGTTGAATTACATTTCTGTTTTTATTTACATTAATATTGCATTTTGGGTGCTATTTTTCATTTTATTTCTAATGCAAGACTTAAAGTCAAAAAGTTACTCAGAACTGGAGACTGGTTGAAGAAGGAAGTTCATGGTTGTGAAGAATTGTTTAGTTTTCGAGCGATAAAAA
This sequence comes from Acanthosepion lycidas, assembly GCA_963932145.1. NCBI lineage: Eukaryota > Metazoa > Mollusca > Cephalopoda > Sepiida > Sepiidae > Acanthosepion > Acanthosepion lycidas. The sequence continues at coordinate 43,298,641 of OZ010575.1, read as the reverse complement.
AAAATCAACATTGTCTACGTTTTCTGATTCTTTATCAATCCCAATATTGAATCTTTACTAACGGTATTTTCTTTTGTTTGTGTACACTATATACATGCCATCAAAACAATGGCGAATCTGGAGAGGACAGCATATTTTTTTCTTGGTGTGGTACTGTAGTAAAAATAAGTAACATGCACATTTAATTGCGCCGTTTTACTTCCATCAAACTAGGTACCATCGAGGACTCAAAAAAAAAAAATAAATAAAGATAAAATAACAACTTAAAAACGCATTTTAAATAATTTAAATATCTTTGAAATTAAACTTTATTTTTATTTAAAAGAAAATAATCTGTGTGCCATAAAGTAGTAAATTAAAAAAATATTCATATTTTTTATAGAATTCTATAATTTTAAGCCAGGCAATGTTAGTTATAATCTTATTTCCTGCAGCATTCATAGTAATTATTGTTGTCATCTGACATTTCACATTACTACAAATTTCCTTGAACTGAATAAAAAAAAAATTATTAAAATCTGTTTATTAGATTTTCTTAAAACTGCATCGAATTATTTAACCAAGTGAAAAAAATAAGTTATCTGGATTATTATTATTAATAATACAAACATTACAAAATTATTTAAGTGTTTTTCTCATAAATGTATGTATAAAAACAATTCAAGTGGACTTAGCATAATGACAAAATGAACTTTTGAAAATAGATGTCTTACTGAAAATGTTGTTTATATGGAAATTTTAGTTAAAGAGAACTTTATGAAGTATTCAGTATATTAAAGGAAGGTTACAAATAAGACTCCTCTTGACCATTATCCTTCAGCAAACCAATAGAAATATTACCTAAGTTATGAAGAGAAATTAATCTAATGGTCAGATTATATTTTGGTCATCAGATGATGGTTGTATCATAACAAATTTATTAAAACTATAATTTTGTATGCAAACCATGATGCAGAAAGCTATATCTGTTCTTTGACCAGGAAAAATCCTTGAAAATCATCTCTGGTTTTGATACACTGTTGAAAAAGTTCAAGAAAAACAGCTGAATTTTCCTTCAGCTTTGGGATATGCAGTTGCTACCTGTTATGTGACTACACAATGCCTTTAGGAGGTCGATCCTAAATGGAATTACTATTTTCATTTTTTAAAGTTTTGGCAAATGCGAGATAAAAAGTTACACTTTGCAGGATTATCTTAAAAAACTGACTTCAATTTTTATGCAGTTATAATTTCTCTGAAATTATCTTCATAATTAAAGGTGGCCATAATATTTATTTATGAATAAATAAAATGAGGCACAAAGGCCAAACGTTGGAGAAGGCGGATAGGCTGGTCTTCATCTGTCCTAACATTTAACTTAGCTAGTCACAATCACTAACCTAAACATTCAATAATATTCCTTGCACCAAAACAACACATTCTTATTTATCATTCTTACTATAATCACCATAATACAAAATTTCTCTATGAAGTTCAAACTAGTTCCCATATGTACAATTGTCTTTTTAGTGATCGGGAAAATGATAACAATTAAAAAATATCTAAACCACAATGTGTATTTACAATGTTAATAATTATTTACAAAAAAACTAAACAAAACAGTATTAGTAATAAAAACTCCCCCATCACAATCCTAACTGTGACAAAAAATATAAGTTAAATAGATGAAAATAATGTGAGACTATATAATAATACTTGATATCAAGTCACTTGGTATTTATAATTAGTTGTTAAACAAAGGGGGGACTACTCTGTTATTAGCCATACTCCAACCAAGTTGAAAATTTAGTTAGATTTTATTTACCTCTAATCAGCAGGAGTTTAGTGTTAAATGATTTTCAACATATATAGTTTTATTTTTATTTTTTGTTTTTCTTTTGTAATAAAATGTGCTAATGCTCAAAATGAAAGTGGAAAATAAAATTTAGATAATTTTGGCATAAAATATTGTACCTGTGAAATAATGATTAATGATTCTTTTATTTTGTTAAAAAAGAAAAAAAAAACAATCTATATATTTAATAACAATAGTTTTTTTTTTTTTTTTTTTTTAAATATAAGTATCATTACTTTATCAAGCAATTAGTAATCATTCCATTTCTTTTCCAATTGTTCTTGTTCTTTCACTAAATTTAAGCAGTGTTGAGTCCAGTCAGTATGAGAGGACTACTTGGGAGCACCGGCTAGAGTAAGGAACCTCCTACAACATGAAATATTTTCTGACTTTAATAACCCACAAAGGGTTGATAAACTGGGGAAAAAAATCAGTCTTTTCTGCTTTCAGTTTTGATATTTAGAGTTTTTTCTAGTAAACACAAAAAAAAAAAAATGAATCATTATTATCAAGGTGAGTGCAAACATGAATTCCATACTTTTATTAAGTTGCAAATTGGACTGAAAAATGTTTTATTCTTCAAGTTATAGTATTTTAATAGAATTTCCTTTACAGAAGTCTTACTGTAATGTATAATTTTTATGTTATGGGAACAAACACTTAAAAACAGAAATTGAATCATTATATTATAGACTAGTGTATCGATGACATCAAAAATGACAGTAATTGTTTGAAAGTTTTAATACTAAGAGACAATGAAACAAAAGCTTTGAAACAATGTATTGAGTTTCAATAAAATGAAGATCTAGAATTCACAACTAAAATAGAGATCAGTGAACCATTTAATTAAACTGTTCCCTTAATATTTTTAGACTGTCAATGGTATCTATGATTCATTGATTACACTTGGCATTATATATGAATTGCTTTTTGTTCAATATCTTTTATATTAAAAATTTTATGTTTAACAGTGACTCAAAATGGAAACACCCCTCAAAAGAAAAAGAAGATTAGCAACAGAAGAACTAAGACAGTGGCAACAAAGCCTATCTCAAGACCATGTTGAGGCAAGATGATCACTTAGTAGAAAAAGGTATTTGAGTGCCTTGTAAGAAAGGCTTGAACAAATAAGACTGCAGTCTAAGAAACGTATTAAGAGAAGGGATTAATTAAATGGTTCATTTTGTTTTGGACTTAATTTTGTCTAAATAAAAATAAATATTTTATTTGTACAGATTATTGAAATGACTATAAGAAATAAACACTCATAAATTTACTAACTTAAGTTGATTTACCTCCCTTCCCCCTATAAGGCATGAAATGAAAGATCTAAGTAAATACACTGATAATTATTATGTATTTGATGTTTAACTGTGTAAAAAAATAAATGCTCATCATGTTGAAAAATTTCATTCAGTTATGTTTCTTATAGGATTAATAATAATGTTTTAGAATTTGTTTGATTGTAAGGAATATTTTAAGCAGTTAATGTATTGTTAAAAATTTGACATTATTTCTTATTTCTATAAACATATTTAATGCTAACCTTATTTTCATACCTAAAATGTAAACAGTAATTTTTAAGCTGTTAATGGATCTTTTAAAATTCTTTAATTGCTTAAAAGGTTAGCAAACAGACTTCAAAAGGTCCCAATGACAAAGGTGTATTTCTTAAGTTGGGGTAATTTAAATTTACTTTGCTTTGATGGCTGCTTATGGTTCAGTCATAAAGCACTCTTAGCTTGAAAGTGGCCTCTCAAATTTAAAAAAAAAAAAAAAAAAAAAAAAAGGCAGGGAATGCAGGTTCCATTCCTGTTGGAAGCACATTTTTCTTTAATTATACTTTTGATCTTTAGACCAGTAGACTTTTTCACTGTTTTAAAAGAAATAGAGACGTCTACTCAAACACTTATACCCACTAAATATAATGTTTATATTAATAAGAAATTGTAAAGCTATTAAAAAAGAAGTAAACATTTTTTTTGCTTTACTTACAGATTGAGACTACCTATCAAGATTTGATGATGGACTCGTACTGTGAAGATGAAAAATTGTCCTTTTCTGAAAAAACTTTATTTGCTGAACATCAAATACAGTATTTTGCAGATCCAAAACGTTATCACTGTGGTATATGTGAAAGGGCATTCCCATCACATGCTGCCATGGAAATTCATCTGAGAAGCCACACTGGAGAAACACCATTTGTTTGCCAATTGTGTGGCAAAGCCTTTTCTCAGAAGGGTAATTTGAAAGTTCATACACAAACTCATACAGGAGAGACGCCACATTCTTGTGAAATCTGTGGCAGATCATTTTCAGTAAAGTGTCATTTGAAAAGTCATATGAGAACTCATACTGGAGAAACTCCATATAATTGTCAAGTGTGTGACAGGTCTTTTTCTGAAAAGAATACTTTGAAGAGACATATACGAACTCATACTGGGGAAACTCCATTTCCATGTGAAATATGTGGTAGAGCTTTTTCCCAAAAAGGTCCCTTGATAAGTCATATGAGAATACATACTGGAGAAACTCCATTTCTTTGTGACGTATGTGGCAGATCTTTTTCTAGAAGGGATATCTTGAAAAGTCATATGAGAACTCATACTGGTGAGAGACCATTTCCTTGTCAAGTTTGTGGCAGAGCATTTTCTAGACAGGATAAGTTAAAATTACATATAAGAACTCATACTGGAGAGATGCGATGTTGAGTGTATAGAAAAAATTATTTTAATATTTTGAAAATGTAGGATTTTAGTACATGACAATTGATTTCTTTGCATACTAGCAGTTTCTATACCAATGGCTAAAATAAAAATTTCAAAAAAAAAAAAATCATAAAACTTGAGTTTTTTTTGTTTTTTTTTTTGTTTTGTTTTGTTTTTTTTCCATAAAGTCTACTTAGGAAATTTACTTTTAAACTTATATGCGACAAAAGTAATTTCCTTCTATTATTTGGACTGGTATCTTTATTTTCTAACACTTTGGCTGATGTGTTTTTTAGCGTTCAACAAGTTTGTTACATGACTAATCCTTGATTGTCATCCAATAAATCTTGACACCTCTTCAAAATACTTCATAGTTCCTGGCTTTTATTCTGATATAGAAAATTTTGACAGTCTGAGAAAAATAAAACTTAAAAAAAAAAAAGCATTCAAATTAATTTTTGTTTATTACATAAACAGCACAAAAATGGAAAGCTTAACAACTAGATATACAAACCTTAAGATTATTAAAAACAACAAGGATAATACAATTTCAAGGTATATAATAATAGTAATTTTTTCATTTCAATTTCAGAAATTAGATTATTTTTTTTTTTTAAATAAAAAACTGTCAGTCCAAGACTTTATCATAAAATCCAATGCTAGCTATTACTGGGTAGTACATTTTGTTTGTCAGCTAGAGGAACAATCCAAGATGCGAATTATGAATTGGAGACACTAAAATCAAGCCTGTACAAAAATTTAAGTATCTTGGAAGTGTTTTAACAAAGGACAGAAAATGCAACACTAAAATCTGAAGCTATATCAGAACAAGAAAAGATGCCTTTCAAAATGGGGAAAATTTCATTGGAAACAAAAGAGTACTGAACTATTATGTAACACCAGTCCTCCTATATGACAATGGTTGCTCCTCAAAGATGAAGAAAAAACTTGAAGCAACAGAAATGTGGTTCTACAGAAGGATGTTGAGAATACCATTGAACATGTGAGCAATGTTGGAATTTTAGAGAAAATGGAAACGAAAATGACACTGAAAATCAGTAAGAGTGAGTTGAAATTTCTAGGGCACATAATAAAGAGAGCTTAGTTTGAGACTCAGTGAATATATTGAAGGCAAGAGGGACAGAGGAAAACTGCATAACCTATCTAATGAACTTGTACAAATGGTAAATGGTTGGCAGAACAGAGTTTAGGAGAGATAGCGAAAAGACCACATTTACTAAGAACTACAAAAGACAAGAAATTGCGGAGAGCCATAATCTCTAACTGTTATGGTGAAACACACCTATTCTATAGTTAATAGACTCTCCTACTTATATTAGGTGGGAGAGTCTATTAACTCTAGAATAGGTGTGTTTCACCATAACACCCAACATCCTGAAAAAAAACATGGCACATTGAAGAAGATATTTAGAATCAGAAAAGGATTGCATTGAGGAAATTAGAATTTTCTTATGGAAATAATATTAAGTTTGCATGATTCATCATACGTTTTTCAGCATTGCTTATTCAGTACAAAGAGCTTTTAGTACCTGTATATGGTTTTAATATTAGCAAGTGTAGTGAAGACATACTTAGGCCATCCTTAAATACCCAAACTACATTTGGCAACAAAGCTGCTGATAAGGAGATTAGAGGTTTTGAGGAGCATAGAACCACCTCTTAACTGTTGTTCCACCATGACTTGGGTGGTAGAACCTGTTAGGGTCCCAGCTCTGGGCAAATAGTAAATCCCCAAACAAAATTTGTATAATAAAATAACAAACAATACATTTTTTATAGTGAACAATCAATGCAATATGAAGATGAAGTTTAATAGTAAAATTACCAGCAATACATTTTCATAAAAATTAATTCCAATACATTTTTGTAGTGAAATTATTATTAATACATTTGAAAAAAAATTACCAATGCTATCTTTTATCATTAACAAACTATATATTTAAAAAAAACTTTTACCCTGAAAGTATAAAATTATGTACAAAATATCTGTTGTTGAAGGCATAAAATTACATTCAATATATTTGTAGCTGAAACCATGAAATGTGTACATTTAGATTTCGGCATTAAATAACCCATGGAGTTTGGTACAAACCAATCATCTTAAGTAATCTGGTTACTAAATACAGATTTTTTTTTTTTTTCACTCATAGTTTAAAATATTAAAAATATTCTATATAAGGAAAACATTTTTGTTAAAAATATTCAAGATAAATAGAAAATAACATTTCCATAACAGAAATTATATAAAAGTATTTGTCACTAATTTCCGCAGGATGGAAGGACGTTTTCCTGATCACTACAATCTTGACTTCTTCAAGTTTATTATTAACCACTATCTTACATAAAATAACCTTGTGAAGTGCACTTGTCTTTTCGTTTGCTCATAAAACACCACACAGTAACCCTCTACTTTGAGTGGCTCTTGGCCTTTATATTAAGTAGCATTAATATAAAAAATAGCAATATTAAAAGATCTTTAGAAATTGATAAATGTAAAGGTTAAAAATCTATTACAAAATTTAGAAGGCAGAAACAATGTTGTAAAATAAAATTCAGTAATCTATGAATCGTGTCCCTTGCAGATGTGGATGATTATTCTCCTCATCTTCCTATCCTTTCTAGTTTTTAGCACTGGGTTTTATTCCTCTATCTTTAATAATTTCATGAATCAATGATTTGTTTTGTACTGTATTCAGTTTTGAAAAATATTTTAAGTGTTTAAATTTTTTAAACCAATGACCTTGTTTCCTACTTAGTATTGAGTTTCTGGTTTCTTCTAAGTTTTTTTTCATTCTCTTTCATCTCAAGTAGCTGCTTATGTCTTAGTGACATTATTACCTTGCTTGGGGTGAATTTATTTAAAAAAAAAAAATGAATAATCAGTAGTTCTTTTTCTAGCTGCTGCCCCACTTGGCTCCAAGGCCACATCCTTAGTGCTCACCTTCCCATACCTATTTGAATAGGTGTGGTTCTTGGTATTAGTCCAACCTCTTTAATCTGGTAATTCCCATGGAACAGCACCACAATTTTTCACAGCTGGGTATTTTAGTAATATGGTCTTGATCATGTTTTTACAAATAGCTGCCCATATTTACCGATTCAAGATGCTGCCCAAGTTGGCAGGAGGTGAAGATGATGGTCCTAGAGGTAAGAAGCATAAGCATAAATCTTTTTGCTTGAAAAGGTGGAGTTACTGCATGAAACAATAAAAAAAAAAACCTTGCTTGGAGGCATTAATGATTGTTTTATTTTCTGTTTTAAACTTAGTTTGACCTTTGATAACACAGCAATATATATGTGGTATGAGCTGGCAAGATTATGTTAACATAGAGATGTTTTAGGGACAATTTCTGTCATCTGGCATTTTCTATGGTCTTGCAGTGGCCTGGTCCCAAGGGTACCAGATTAAAGAGATCGGACTACTACAAATTCAAGACAGCAACTAATCTGACCTTGTAAACACATTTTGGCTTTTCTTGAATGCCATTAGATTAGATGCCGCCATTTTAAATGCACTTAGAAAACTTTAATATTTCATTCATCTTTGTGGGGAGCTTCTTTGTTGACAGGAGAGAGTACATTATGTTGCTGAAGCACATCTTTCATGATGAATTGAGTTTGCTCTTCTGGTTTAGTGCTTAGCACATTATAATTGTGTATGTGAGCCATTCTTCTTTCAACAGTATTGATGGAAACTCTGTGGTGTGGTGAGATGACTACGCTCTACACACTTTCCTTCCTAAACAATGGAAATGAGTTAGAACGTTATAACTTAGTGTGTATGTGCAACAGAGATCAAGGTCAATCTGTGTAAAGTGGCTTCACTCTGTGTACTTTAGCTTCATTACCATAGCAACAGTCCTGATACTTTTTGATCATATCTTGTGTGTGTGTATATATATATATATATATATATAAAATGTGTGTGTGTGTGTCTGTGTATATTTCTGAGATGAAGTACTGTAACTATTTACACTATTCAAACTTTTGTCTTCTTCATATTTCAGTTTGTAGTAATCCAGTGACTTGACCCAATGAGTTGTGAGTTCAATACTTGGCCACAGCAGAGGTGAACAAAAACTTGGAGTGTTGAGTTACTAAAGGGAATTAACTGAAATTGAGATATCCATAAAGGGCATGGCACATAGAACTAGATCAATCTACCCTCACAGTCTAAATAAAGGGTTCGGTTCAAAATTCCACTGTATATCACCTGAAGAAGGCAGGAGCCTCCAATGGTTGAAATGTTGTGAATATGACAATAAAGATGAGGACAAAAATCCAAACAATGTAAATAGTGTAAATATATATGTGTGTGTTTTGTTTAACAAGACTGACAATGTACTTTTGCTATACTTTTTTCTTGTATGTGTATAAGGTTTTTCTTTAAAAATTGTTCAAATATTTCTTGATTTCTAGCACTTTTGGTTAAACTATTGGTCACTTTCAAAGATTTTAGCTATACTATTATAATAAACAGTGTATAGATGCTGTTGCAGTTGCTTGTTTTCTTATAAGAGCTTCCATCACTTCTAAATGCTTCTTGCAGTTGGATGTATGTATCACATTCATGTTCTTGACAAGTATGTTGAATATCATGGTTGGTACAATTCTAAGCTTGTTTAAAGGTACCTGTATAGAGCTCTGGTCAGTGAGTAATAGTCATCTTTAGTGTTGGGTGGTGAGGTGTCAACATAATTATTTATGAATTTGTTTTTATCATTGTTGGACACATCACCACTTGCCTATACATACACATAGTGCAACAATTAATTTTTAACTTATTATAAATATAATGAAAATATGAGAATCCACAATCAATTGCTGAAAACTCTTGTCAAGTGGACCAAATGATTACAAAAAAGTTTGTGTATATAACTCTTGAAATGAGGCGCTGAATATAACATGAATCATCTGAGTGAAGCTGCTTGACACAGTTTGACCTTAAACACTGTCTTGCTCATCTTCATTGTTTATAGCAGTGCTTGGAAAAAATTATGGTTGTTTCACCACACCGCAGAGGTTCCTTCAGAAATCATGACTTGCAGCTGTTTTTAGTGAAAAACAACATTCCCCATGTTTGACAACCACCATATTCACAAGATCTCACTCCTTGTGACTTCTTCTATCCAAGTATCAAATTCTAGAAAAGAACAAGGTGAAGAGGCAGCTGCTTGCTATCCCCAAAGAAGAGTTCCAGGAACGCTTCCAACAGTGGAAACAATGCTGGATAAAGTACGTGGATTCAGAAGGGGACTACTTTGAAGGAGATCAAATGCTGAATTGATATATGTTGTAGTTTTCTTTTTTATAGCATCAGTTCTGATACTTTTGATCAGACCTCATATAAGCTAAGCTTAGTTTAGCTCAATAATAAATGGTAGTTATTGTGTTAATCATGTGAGTGGAGAAAGTTTACCTAATTTGAGAATCAACATTCAAAATTTTACCTGGAATTGAACAATGAACAGCTTGCAAATTAATGCCCCATATTGCTATACTAGTTCAAGTTTATTCATCCTGTAACAAAATGATGGCATATATTAATTTTCTGCAGTTCTTATTGTTGTACGTTTCTCTTTCACAGAGTTTGTCTCTTTACCTTCTAGCTTCATAAACACCTTAGAAAGTTTGCCATTGTAAGACAAATAACACAGGTATAGCCAAAATTTACAGGCATTTACAGACAACTACTGAGCATCTGCCACATGTTTTAAAGATGTGACTGATGCTGAATGTGTTTTTTTGTTTAGACTTTCTTAAAAATTACAAAAGATTATTAAATAAACAAAAAGTAAAATTGCTATATCTTGTTTAAATAATAATCTAACTATGATGAAAAAAGTATTTTTGTCAAATTTTGCACATGTGGTTTTCACATATGTACAAAGGGTGTATATTTTAACAAGAGAGACAAAAATATTATCAATATATAAATAGTTCCTGGCATGCTTTCTTGTTTGTTCATTTACATAAAACACCTCAAAGAATTAAAAAAAGGAGAAAAGGAAGGAAAACCCAGATGTTCATTTACTGCGGGATTAATCAGAGGCTTCCATTTTAGAACTGTCTTCATTTTCATAGAAAAATAGTAAAAGTTTTAGTTTTGTTCTGGCAAAGGCTATGAAAATTATTTTTTTTTCTTTATTCAAGTCTTTGCATTTATCCAATATTTTTTTTCTGAGAAGAAGAAAGAAAAGTCTGACAATGCTGTTGGGTATGTATCAATGCTTTATAAAAGATTTTCATGTTTTTCTTTTTTTTCCTTAGTAATTAACAATTTACAAAAATTAGTGTCTTTTTTTTCTACCAATGAGTTAAAATTTAAAAAAAATGTCATAATTATTATTATTATTGGTAAATTTGCTTTTTAAGCCCCACAAAGAAAATCTATTATAACTTTCTCAAATCATCATATTTTTGTATAAATGTATATGCTGAACATGAAAATAATGCCCAAATCTTCGTAAAAGCTATCATTTTGAAGTTATTGACAATAAAATTTCGGACTCAGTCGCGTTCATTCGTCCGCCACTATTGGCCTTGTTTAACTACATTCACTGCGGAACACTTTAATCGCGAAATCGTAATTAACGGCCTATTTACTGCTTTTACTGATCTTACTCTTGTAAATTACTGCACACTGTTGGAACGCAATGACAAGTGTATATGGTTTTTAAACCCTTTTCTTCTGTACCGAAAAGCGAACTAAAGGAAAAAAAATTAAATAATGCAATAACCCATTTTTCTGTCGAAAAGCAATAACAAAATGAAAAAGAACAAAATAAGTTTGCATATTAATTACTGTTTATTCTATTTTTAATTTAAAAAAAAATGCTTTAGCTTTTTTATTGTAAAGCATTTTTTTAAAATAAACTAACAGTAATTAATATGCAAACTTTATAAAGAGCATGTTAATTTATAAAATAAAATTACAAAGTAAAAAAAAAAGTTAGAAAGGAAATACTAATTACTGACAAGAACAAATTTAAGTTTCAAATATGTTTTGTTTTTTATTAAATTTTGGAGTTTTAAATTAATGCACACTTAAAGTTGTTTCGAAAAGCAATGACAAGTATTGTCATTTTTTTCAACTATTTTTTATAATAAAGCTTTCTTTTTTAATAAAAAAAAAAACAACAAATAATAAAATAAAGCTTTTCTTTTAAATTAGAAATAAAGCAAATAATAATTAATGCGCAAACTTTGCCCAAACTTGGAAAAAACATGATCCCTACCCTTAACCCTAAATCTTAACCATAACCATTTAGGGTTAGGGGTTAGGGTTACCAAAGTTTGTGTAAAGTTTGCACATTAATTATTATTTGCTTTATTTTTAATTTAAAAGAAAAGCTTTATTTTATTATTTAATTTGTTTTTTTTTTATTTAAAGAGAAGGCTTTATTTACCACTTGTCATTGCTTTCCGACAGTGTGCAGTAATTTACACGAGTAAGAGTAGTAAAAAGGGCCGTTGGCGTTAATTAATCTTCCGCACACAAATTGTTCCACAGTGAATGTAGTTAAACAAGACCAGTAATGGTGGACGAATGAACGTGACAGAATCCGAATTTTTATTGTCGATAACTACAAAATGTTAGGTTTTATCAAAATTTGGGCGTTATTTTTGAGTTCAACATATATATTTACACAGAGATATGACGATTTGGGAAATTTTTAATAGATTTTCTTTGCGGGGCTTAAAATGCAAATTTACCTTATTATTTATTATGACCGTTTTTTAACTTGAAAAATTAACCCGAAATTATGACTAGAGAAAATAATCGTTTAATCAGGCACGTGTTTCATAAAAATAAAGTTTGACTTTCTTGTATTTTTACAAGTGAAAAGTTTATATTTTTGAGTAAACTTATTTTATTATTTTACCTTACACCACAATTTTATTTCAAAATCTTTTAAATAGAGATTACGATAAAATAAAAATCTTTTAAGTAAAGATTACGATAGTATACTATCTTCCTTTGCAAGGTTTCCCCGATTTTTAATTGACACCGACAAAAAAATGATAAATGAAATAAAAAAATAATCTCTATATCGTCTTTTCGGGTATAGTTTTTTCGTAGACCAAATATTGAAATTATCTCTATTTGAATTTACCTAGCCTCATATTCTGAGCAAACACGTTTTCTCCACAAATTATTGAAAATAAAAATATCATTTATTATTTGTAACCGATGAACTGTCAAACGAAAATAAATCAAATTAAAAATAAATGGGTACTACTTAAAGTAGACTGGTCCACTTTGTAAAATATAGGGAAAATCTTTTTGGCAATAATTTTTAATTTTTTTTTTTTTTTGACAGCATTCTTTTGACTTTCCTTATGCCACGACACAGTTGTAGTGACTCTACGACTATGTTTGCCATGCCTACATTTTTCTCAACTGTGATTGGTTAAATAATAAATACTAATTATCACAGGGCAATTTACTGATCACATTCACCACACTGAATTTTTCCTACCGTTAATTCACAAACATGCTTTTGTTATAAAATCACCGATTGGTTAATTTTTCGTCCAATCAGATATTTTTTGTGTTCTTTCAAAATTTCTCCCGCCGTTGTTCTCGGAGCCTACCGGTAATAATAAAAGCCAGGTTTTGTTCCAAAATTAGACAGTAGAACTCAGCAACACAGACGCGTCTATACAGACTATTCATTCTACTCACTGCACACACACAGACACAGAACTTGAATTACATTCACCATCAGTTCTCTGTGAACAAGCCAAGTTGCAACAGCACTGTTAGTTATACAATAACACACAACTGAATTTACTGTATGTTCTTCTGAATACAACATTCTATTTCAATACAGAACTTGGAACATTCTATTCAGAAAACTCGCTTTATTACATTTTATCTTATTCAACTAACAGATAAAGGGAAACTACTTTTTTTCTCCTTATTATTCACACATTACAAAAATTGTTTTGTATTTGTTGATTTTAATATATATTTTATCATTGAAACAAAAATCGGTTTTCCATTGTTTTTCCTTGATTCAAAAATGTATAAATGTTAAATGCTCTTCAACATGCAGCCACATTAATCTTTTCAACACAACCAGCATTAACACAGTTGTTAGAATCTAAAAATATTGATTAATTATAGAAGTGGGATGGTTCATAATAGTGAATGTAAAATTGATCCTTAACTTTGAAGAATTATCGGAAATAAGGGATTTTTTTTTTTTTTTTTTTTTTTTTTTACAAATGTCTTGTTTGAAACTGTACTTATGTTATTGATATCTGCATTGTCTTTTTTTGTTTTTGTTTGCTAATTTTAAAATTCAGTCTCGTTTTAAAAAATTTTATGAACTGGACAACAAATCAATATTTTCCGAATCCGATTTTGACAAGTGTCACAACCTAACTAACGCTAATCTAAAAAATATATTTTCTTATTTTTATAAGTGAACCAGTCTTCTTAAGTGCGTAAAAATGTTAAAAATTTACAGTGACTAGTACAGTTGACCTACTAATTGCTTTTTTTCTTCTTTTTTTCAAGCACAAAGGTTAAATATTGCTTTTTTTTTTCTTTTTCATTTTTTAAGGGAAAGCATCTGAATTAAATTTCCTAAATAACAATTAAAATTAATATCATGCTCAAATAATTAAGAAGAAAAAAAATTTAATGAAATCAACCTTATTTGTACAGATAATCAATTTTACGTTTGTAAAAAAAAAAAAGAAAAGTTATTTTGGCTGTGAGTAAAAAAAACTTTGTTGATTGGTGTTTTTTTTTTTTTTTTTTGCTTCCTCTACCCATTTTATGTTCTTGGAAAAAAATCACTAGTAGATGCTTTTTGAGATTTTTAGTTTACCCTGTAATTAAATGTTTATCCACCATGATGACTTCTTATGTTTTTAATATGGCTTAAGGTTTATAGCGTGAATGGATATTGGCACAGAAGGGAAAATCAGTGAGCCGAGTTTAAACTCTGGGCAACTTTGGTGCATTAGCATTCACTGTTGTAATAACTTTAGAAAAAACAAGAATCGATTTCTTCACTTCCCTCCAAGCCATGGATTAAATAGCAAGGTAGACTGAGCTCTCTAGTGTCAGCTGACAACAAGTCTGGTGGAAGGAAATTTCTGAATTCAAACTAGAGAAGGAAACTGTAACCGACTTCTCTATTCCCCCCCCCCCAAATCCATGGTCATTCAGATAATAAATAAAAGAAATATCTAGACAGGCATGATCGCCTATGTCTTGAAGTGACATGACATTTGGGAAAAAAATAAAGAAAAGTTTAATTAAAATTTTGATTTTAATAACTACCTGAAGTGTAACTTATTTTTTTTTCTTTAAATGCCTTTCAGGACATAGATGACTGGGGCTCTCCACAGATTCCTTTTCTCTTTTATTTGTTAATTGCCATGCCTTCTTGTGGGAAAAAATAGGAGAATGATTTCCTGTTACCTTCTCCATAGTTTGGAATTCAGATTTTTCTTTCTCTTTGGTTGGTTGTCATCCAAGACTAGAGAGCTTGGTCTATCTTGCTATTTAACCCATAACTAGAGAGAGAAAAGATGAATTCATGTTTTTCACATGGGAGCTCGTATGAAAGGGAATGCAACAGACTAACCCAGAATTGGAACTTAGCTTGCTGATTCCACTTTCTGCACAACTTCCAGTATAATTTTCCACAAATATTTACTAAAAATTTAATGATTAGACCAGTGATTCCCAAAGTGGGCAGTGCCACCCCTCCTCTGTGGACAGTGAGGGGAAAAAGTGGTTAGGCAAAGGGTGGCAGTGGTACATCTGAACCCTAACATACCCCATACCCTTATTGTACCTGAAATGTATCTTTGTTTTCACTTTACAGTGTATCCGATTTATATTACAATTATTATGAGAAATACTAAGATACTCATTTGACATGCAATACTAGCACCAAGAAAATCCAATCAAAAGTTGATGAGATGTTTGGTGGGTGGTTAGAGTTGTGTTTTGACATGCAAGGGAGTAGCAACTCAAAAATGTTTGGGAACCACTTGTTTAGACCATCTGAAGGAACTTCGAATATAATGTTATTGTTTGTAGTGGAAACGAAATGCAGATGGAGCAGCCAATCGCTATTGATAACAGTACCTGCCCCTATCAGTCAAGAGACAATGTTTAGTGTGCTTTCTCTGCAGAAAGACAGCACATGGCTGCCATACCAGAACAAAGCTGGTGCAAACCCAAGAATGTCTGCTTATGAAGAAAGTGTTTAGCAGCTTCCTCATGAGATAGTGGGTATGCTGAGCTGAGTAGTGTTAGCTATGTAAATGATTCCTTTGCTAGCCAACTGCTAAAGTTTTAGGCTCCATAAAAGCTGGCACATTTTCTAGGAAGAGGCAGCTTGGCGGTATGCTGTGTTGACTGCACAAAAGGATTGCTATGTGTTACTAAGGATTTTAGTTCATGTTATCCATTGTTGTTTCAAATTCATTCATCCTTGTTTGTGTTTTCCATTGTCTCATCCTGTACATGTTCTTCTGTGAAAGTCTTTCTGTCCCTCTTTGTTGGCAGATAGCCAATCAATAAGAAAATCCCTACAGTTTTTCTAGAGAAATACATTTCTCAATTCCAGTAATTTTCCATCTAGTGACAGTATCTTGTTTGTTATTGTAGGTATGAAAAGCTATTATTTAACATAAGTGAATTGCACATTGGATGAGGAACACAGTCCTGAGGATGGAGGTGAGTTAAAATTACTTTATTTTTTTAAAATAATCTGCGACAAAGATATTAACCTATATAGTGCTGAAATTAAAATGCTAACAACAGGGGCACATGCAAGTAATGGGCTTACTTGCAATTTACTGTTTTTTTTCTATTCATGTTTTGTTAAAATTGGTGCAGTTTGAAATTAAGAATGATAATTATTACTAATGTATGTTTTGAGCCCGAGGTACAATTTGTATAGAATTCAACATTACTGATTCTCATCACTTCCTCCAAGATGGTGGCTAGCCTACTATAGGGGGGTCCTGTTCATAATATAAATACAGTCTCAGGTCAATCCACAACCATGGAAAATTTTCACAGCCGAGCAAGATTCAGTTACCTATTTAAGAAATGCACATCTCTTTTTAGCATCCCTTAACCTTTTAGCATTCATTGCTATTTATCTAGAGATCCTTGATAAAAGCCAAAGAAGAATCAGCAATATTATTGGTTCTGATCTGGTGTCTTGGCTTCAGTCACTTTCTCATTACTATAAAGTTGTCTCCCTGTGTCTTTTCTATAAATACTTTCATGGCAACTGTTCGGATGAGCTCTTCACCATGGCATCTAGACTTTATGAATTTAGGTGCAGTACTAGACTGGTGACAAAGTCTCACCAATTTACAGTTGAGTTGACTAGATGTAACCATAAGTTCTATCCTAACAGCTTCTTTTCTCACACTTCTCACTTGTGGAACCTTCTTCTAAGTCCATGCTTTCCAGCCAACTTTAAACTTCCAAAACTGTGATGTCAATTGCTTTCTACTATCCTCCTGATTACTCTTCTTTCGTTCTTGCGCCTTAGTAATGTTTCTCTTTCCTAATTCTTCCACACCCTTTGTGGTTTTATTGCCTTGCTTGGGTGAATTTGATTTTAAGAAATTATGGCATAGTATACATGGGTTGGGTTACAGCAAGTTGAAAATTGAGAGTGATATTTTTTGGGTGGGTTCAATGCTAAATAAAGTATTTATTTAAAGTATTTATATTTATATAAGAAAAATAATGCTTTCCATCTCATTCTTTGCTAGAAACTGTTCAATTTTTATGTAATAAAATCAGCATGTATTCATGCCTGCCAGGTACTGGGATGTTTTTCAATGAACACATTAATTCAAACTTTTGCATTGTTAATTTACTCAACTGTTGCCATGTATATATAACAAACATACACCAGTGAAAGAGTCTGAGCAAATTAATATGTATATGCTGTTAAACACACATGTTATGCAAATATATTGATGTGTTAGCAAAAATATATCATTATAAAGTGCTCAACTGTACAACAGAAATGAATATGACAATAAAACAGTTTATCTGGTCAAATCTTGACTTGCCCAGAAAACAGTTATATAAAAAAGTGCTTGATACACAATACAACAAAATCAACAGTGCAGAGCTGTTAAATATTAAAGTGAAGAAATACAGACCATTTGTGCTACCATGGTTTCAACTGCTAAGGTTTTGTCAGACAGTAGAGGCTAATCGTATTACCTAAAATCTCTTTTATTATATACATTCTCAATGGGAAGTATGATGGAAGGGAAGGGGCAAAGCAAGAGTAGAGGGACTAGAAGGAAAAGTGAAAACAAAATATATAATCTGATGGGTGCATGGCCAAGTGGTTAGAACATTCACTTTCTGGCCATGAGACCCAAGTTCACATTTCACCTTGGTAAATTTTGGGAAGTGCCTGAAAAATATACCACACCATTCAATTGTGCTAGCATGCTTACAAACTGTCATGACTGAGGGTTTGAGCATACTGGCCTTGTTCAAAATATTTCTCTCCTAGAAACTAAGATCTTCTCAGCATAGCTGCAGTATACATCAATGGGTTGAACTGGCGTTTGTAATTGTAATTGGTTAGCTGTCCTGGCAGACGTGTGTACTCAAGAACGAATGGTAGCCAGACATATTATAGATAGTTAAAAGTTGCTAATTTATAGAACAATAGTGTTCAATATCAGAGATAATGCATCTATAGGTATAAACAGTATAGACATAGGAATTAGCACTGAATGATGACTCTTGGTTTCACACTTCAGTATGATCATTAGAACAAGTTTAGGTTTGAAGATTACAGGAAATTCACCATGCAGTGTTGACTCCTGTGTCTACACACACACACACACACACAATAATAATAATAATAATAATAATAATAATAATCAAGAAGAAAACCTTAAAGATTCATTTCAGTTATAATCTATTTCATGAATATCTATATGTTCACGTCTTCAGACCGAAATCTTTTAGTAAATGGAGACAATTCTCTGGACTCATATATTATATTGGCAGGGGGAAGGGAAAGCAAGAGAGAAGAGAAGAGAGGAGGAGAGGAAGAAGAAAAGTGAAGTTCATTTAAAAAGTGAGATAGAAAGAGGGTAGGGAAAGGAAAGAAGGAAGTGAGTAGTAAGCCTAAAATAGACTGATCTAGACAAGAATTTTTTCCTTAAAGTGTGGAACTTTGTACATCAGGTTTTACAGCAAATTGACCAATGTGGCCTGTTATTTTCAGCAGGACAAATTAACACAGTTCCAAATTAGTCTAATAAAAGGCCCCTTAATACAAATAATAAATAAAAATTACAATAATGATAATAATATCAAACAGAAATGAAGGGATCTTAAATATAGATAAATAATAAAGGTAAAAATAAAAAACTGAGTAAGATGATGTATGGATAATAATACAAAAGATGTTAATTTAGAATAATAAATGTTGTATACATTAGCAAGACAGTCATAGATCCAGCTACATAAAAAGAAACATGCAAAAATACACTAAACCATGTGATATGCAATATAAACACACATCCACAGACAGACATACATATGAATATATGTACACTAGGGTAGGTTGATTTTCAACTTTTTTTTTGAATATTAAAAAGTATCAATTGGTGAAAGTTGGATATTGGTATGATAAGTACTGACACTAAAAAGTAGATTTCTAACTTGCACCGAGTTTTGAGCATTTAGTTTAAAAGATCGTCTAATATGAAGCACTAGAAAACCCTTGTTTTTGATATATTTAGATATGAAATTGCTTAAAAAATTTATAATTTAAATCCAGAAAAGTTTGTCAATTTATTTTATTCATATAAAATGACTATATTAAGAGCAGTAATTAAATTGAAATTATAAACCCCCACCCCCAACAACTCAGATAAGCTGCGTTTTACCTCATTAATTGAGATACGTCAGTAATAACATTACAAGATATTGTAAAACAGTTATTTTGTCTGTTATCAATGAAACAAAAGCCAACAAAATTATGAACTTTGCTAGGAACAAATTAAGGGATGATGATTTTAATATAAACTACCATTTGTAATTTGAACACTCGTCTAAAAATCTACTGGTTACTTACAGTTGGTCTTTTAAGTTTCTATTTTATATAATAATTGTAAGGCATAAATTTATAAAAGACATGACAAAAATACATGAATGTTGTGAGAATAAAAGGAATTTTTATTATTGCATCATATTAAACTGCTCTAGATAAGATCCCTTTGAAGCAAAGGAAGGCCTCATTTCATGGCATAAAACATTTGTAATGTTGTGTCTATGCCTTGCTTCAATTCCATAGACTGATTGGGAAGCTGCAGTTGTTGATTTTACTGCCCTTTCGACATTTTGTGAGTGTGAAGGCAAATCGGGCAACTCGAATTTTGTCCCATTCATTGATGACTCCAGAAGTTCATAATCTGAAAATTCTTCTGTGAATCCAGGCTCACAAACTCCATTTTCAGACAGGTCAATCAATTGAAATCAATGTGTTGCATCAAAATTTTTCTTAGATATTTTTTTTAGCTTCTTGTTGGTTGGCTCCTCCTCCTGAAAAAATAAAAAATCAATTAAATTAAAATAAAAACTTAACCTTACTTGTCTTAATTTTTATAATGAAATTAGGATAGTACTTACAATGAAACTATACATTGATGAAATCATTTTAATCAATATTATGTGAATTACTTACCTAATGGAAACTTACCAGGACATTTAGCACTTTTCCAACTATGGGGACTACTGCCCTTTCATCTCTCATTTGTAGCAATTCAATTTCTTTCAGGTAATTCTCATATTTTTCCACTGGGTTTCCAATATAGCTGTTTCTAATTCTAAAGAGTACAATAGTCTAAGGTACACGCCTTCCTTGGGATAATTTTTTGCCAGCTTCAACCTGGCTAGATCCAGACCTTGTATCACTCTCCAATTTATCTAATAGTAACTCATATGAGTTCAAATCTATCACAAGGGTGACCAACCAGTTTGACCTTCTTATTATCACTTCACTTGTTTTCTTAAAAATTGTATTTTGGCTGTGTCCCCAGGCTCCTGTCTTTATCATCATTATCATCATCAATAGTATCAGTATCAGCCCTCTCATACTAGCCATTCCTGCAAGGGAAACAAGATTTCCTTGTTTTATTCCATTACCCAGTCATTGTTACTTTAATATTTTATTAAATTATTCTGGGATGCTTCCACTACTTTCTTCTCTTTAGTTTCCCCTCTTCAATCTTTTTTTTCAATCAGCCTTCAGTGGGCTGATTGGTTCAGACAGGTGTGCGGTTCTTACGCCCCAAAGGTTGTGTCTCACCACTACTACTGCCAGCCATACACTGGCCCTGTGCCAACTACTGACAGCACCAACAAGTAATTCTCTCAACCTCTAGGACGTGCATTCCACACCCTACCCTCACCAACTAACCCCACTGTTTGTTACTGAATAGGGTTTCAAATGAGCCCAGTGTCATCGCACACCAACACCAGACCCATCTATCTCTTATTCACAGCCATATTTTCTTATTGAGATTTGGGGTTCACCACTCCTTTCAATCTCTTCTTAAGGGGTAATTAGGATTCAGTCTCTAGCCTTTCTTCATTCCTCCACCCTTCTCGGAGTTAAGAGAGAGGCATCTCTTCTTCCTCCTCCCACTCACTTGACTCCTCTTTTGGATGGGAAGGTTTCAAGCCAGAACACTGGACTTCATCACTAGGACTCTTTGTTTTTTGTTTTTCTTTTATTATCTTATAAGGGTGTGGGGGAGAGGTGGTGACACCCCATGTTCTTTTACGCAACAACACAGATAATGAATGAACACTTGAGTCAACCCACCTGGATGGTTATGTCTAGCTTCTACCAGTTGATGACTTATCTCCCTTTCTTCTTCCTCCCCAGAATCTTTATCTGTCTCCACCTCTTCTGGCTCCACAAGGGTTGCTTTTCTTGTCTTGGACGTTTTTTTCTTAGGCTCGCCTATTCCCCAATCAGCTATTTTGGCTAATTTTAGGTCATTAGTATGAGCCCTCTTTGTTTGCCCTGCCAACTGATCCCAGATTATAAATGACAGACACAGGTCCCGTCTGTTCTATTATTCTATAGTACAGTTCCCACCTCTGGTCCAGTTTTCCTTCTCTTAGATGAATTTTGTAGTACACGGGGTCCCCAACCTCCAGTTCTACTTCTTTTCTACCCTTATTCATCTCATTCCTCTTCTTTTGCACCCTCTGTATTCTCCTTCTCGCCTGGACAAATAATCTATGCTGCTGTTCTATCATTAACTGGTGATAGTCTTCCCCCATGTACTTCCTGTAAGGCTTCAATAAATTGTCCATCAACAGGACAAAATCTCTTCCAAACAGCATATAATATGATGAAAATCTTGAGGTTTCATTAACTGAAAACCTCATGGCTGCCAGAGCCTGTATCAAGTACAGGACCCAGTTCTCAGTATTGTCCCTCACTAATTTGGCCAATACATCTCCTAAGGTTTTATGGAACCTCTTCCCCTTAGCATTACTTTGGAAGTGATAGGGAGACATCGTTATGTGTTACACATCTAGACTTGTCAGGACCTCCTTCATTTTATTATCCACATTCTCCAGTCTATTGTCTGTAACTAACTGCACAGCGGCCTCATACCTGGGGGAAAATTTCACCTACCACTAAATTGGCCACTGTTCTAGCCCTTTTATCTGGCACAGTGAAGGCCTTCGTCCAATTTGTCAGCCAATCCACAAAGCTCACTATGTAAATGTTACCTCTAGGGGTCTCCTCGTATGGTCCTGACACATCCGTACTTATCTTTTTGAAAGGGAAACTCTGGACATTTAATGGCACCATTCCCTGCCTCCTACTTTGTGCCTGACATACCATGCAACTCTGAACATAGTGACCTCTCTGTACAGCCTGGGCCAGTAATAATTCCTTCCTATCAGGTCCTAGGTTTTATCAATCCCCATATGGCCCAGCTTTTCATAACATTGTTCCAGTATCTCCAGCCTCAATTCCTTAGGCACATATAGTCTAAATCTAACCTCCTCATCTCTTCCTGAGAAATAGTATAGCCTCCCTTCATGTATGGCATAGTTGGAGGTCTCTCCTGCCTCTACTTTCTCTCTAAGAGCAGTTATCTCAGTGTCCTCTTGTTCCCTCTCAATTTCTTCCATCCAGTGGAGGTCAGTGACCACCTGTATATCCTTTTCTCTTTCTGTCTCCAACACAGGGAGGTTCTTTAATGTATTGGAGTTAATTACTCCTCTTGGGTAAGCTCTGTCATCTGTCCTGGCTTCACTCTGACAGATTTTTTCTCAAATCTTCTAGGTCTCCTAGAGAGAAGATTGGCACAGGTGTTATCTCTTCCAGCCAGATACTCTATTTTACAGTTGTACCCGCTTAGCTCCAGGGCCCACTTCTGTATTTTTTTGCTTGTCCATTCCACTTCTAGCAAATATTGGAGAGGCCTATAGTCAGTTTTTATGGTAAATGTGGCTCCATTAAAATGATAATTAAACTTTTTGATGGTGTACATGATTGTGTATGCCTCCCAGATCATCTCTGCTGTGTCGCTGAGAGTTTGTGAGATAGGAAGTATATTGGCACTTCCTCTGGTATACCAGTCACTGAGCCATCCCTTTCAGGACATGACTGAGTGAGGACTGCTTTTACACACTGCTAACTGGCATCAGTGTACATGACTATGGGCCTACTGTGATCTGGAAAATTCAGCAAGGGCACAGCAGTCAGCTGCTTCTTCAAGGTGTCAAATGCCCTTTGGCAGTCCTCTGTCCATTTAAATCTGGCATATTTCTTTGTTAAAGCTATCAGAGTGGTGGCTATTCTGAAAAATGCCAGAATAAACCATCTAGAGTATCCTATAGCCCCTATAAATCCTCTCACCTGTCTTCCTGTTTTGGACTCAGGCATTTCCCTGATCACCTCAACCTTGTCTAAATCGGGCTTAATCCTCTTTTTATCATAAAGCCCAAATACATTGTCTCACTCCTCAAGAATTGACATTTTGACAATTTCAGCCTTGATTCGTGCACTCTCAATCGTTTGAACACCTGTATCAGGTGGTCAAAATGCTGTTCTGGTGTCTCTGAAAACAGCAGTATGTCATCTAGGTAGGCCATTGCAAAGCTCTCTAGACTCTCTAGCACTATTGACAACAACTGCTGAAAGGTGTCAGGAGAATTAGCCAACCTGAACGGCATGACTCTGAACTGGAATAGTCCCAGACGGCATGTAAAAGAGGCCTTCTCTCTATCTGCCTCCTCCAGGGTACCTATCAGTACCCTGATCTAAGATCTAATGTGGAGAAGTACCTAGCCTTTCCCAACAAAGCCAGTATATCATCAATCAACAACAGAGGCTCTGCCAATGGTCTGGAAACTGCATTCAGTTTTTGGAAGTCTACACAGAACTGGTGCCACCATCTTTTTTGTCTACTACCCCTATGGGAAAGCTCCAGGGAGATTCTGAACTTTCTATCATCCCTGCCTCCATCATATCCTTAACTGCTTCTTCTACCAGTGGCCTCTTATGTATGGGTGTCCTATAGGGCCTCAGCTTAATTGGAGTGGTGGCCATCTGTATCAATTCTCATCATGACCATGCTAGTCTGGCCTAATTCTTTATCTGACCTGGCCACCACATCCTGGTTAGCTCTCAGGAGGTCCTTCACTCTGGCCTTAAACCTATCAGGAGCCACTACTTCCTCAGTTTCTATTTCCTTCACTGGCTTCACACATCTCTCCTTTTTGTTCAGTTTCACTCATTGCAAGGTCGTCAGAAGCAGGACCCTTCCTACCTCCTCACCCTTCTTCATTTTCATAAATCTGGGGTTATATAAAACTTCTGGAGACTCTCTATCTCTCCTATTCTCACTAGAAGTTTCACTATTTTCCTTATCTTCATAGGGCCCCCATCTGCCTAGGTGATTTGTATGTCTGCCTTCCTCATCCAACCCCTATTCCTCAAGCACATACTCCCCTCCCTTAGTATCTATCAGGGCCCTCACTACTAAGCCTCCCACTACTGCTTTACAGGAAAGCGCCTTTTCCTGTATTAATACAGGAAACACTTCCTCCTTCTTCTGGGACCTTGGTTCTCTGCCCAACCGGCCATAGCCACTGGTAGTAGTACTCTTCTATTATTATCAATATGGGGGTTCTTCATTCGCCTTTCTCGTCTGGGTGTCCATGGGTAGCCCCTTTCTATCTTATCTGCCCTACCTCATTGAGGACAGCTTTTTTTCAGGTGGCCTGGTTCTCCACAGAACCAGCACCTTCTCATTGGGCAATTTGTTGCAAATTGTCCCACTTGATCTCATGCTCAACACCTCATCCCTTTCTTTCTTACATGGGCCACCCTCCCTCTTACTTTTGGGGCAGCCCTATCGTGTTTCCCTGGTGCCATTTTCTAGAGTCGGCCTGCTTGGATTGGGGTTGTGGTGCACCCATCTTAAGCCCGCACCACTTGGTCTTGTGCCCCTTTTTGCCACATCTTGTGCACTGGTAATCAGTGAAATTGGGGGAGGGGCAATTCCCACTTCATTGAACAGTCTACTGCATGTCGCCTTCGTGGCTACAGGTCCAACAGACCAAGCCATATCTACCAGGCATGGGTTCAAATCATCCATGCTCCTGAGTCCATGCACTTTTTCCAGGAACCCCTTTCCACTACTTAGGTTTCTCCTCTTGCTTAACCTTCTGATTCTATGTGGGGGATCTTCTTTTGCCCCACTGCCTGTCTACCTCCTGACTCGGCCCTTGTACTTGTATTCTCTTCTTGGCCTTTTCCCAAATCCCTCAACTCTCTCTAGCCAGGGCCACTACCCCTGATAATTTTAAGGGTCCCTCTTTCAGGACATTGTGTTGTATGTGCTCTCACTGAATGCCTCCACATACAAATCAGCCAATTGGGCCTGCATCACAGCAGTGGCCCTCACATCATCTGGGAAAACCAAACTAGCCAATTTTTCTACCCTTGTCCCCAAAACTTAGGGGGTCTCATCCTTTAACTGGGTTAACTTCAGAAGGGCCCTCATGGTCTCTATCTCCGTACTTTCGTCAGTGAACTCTTGTGTGATCCGATCCTCCAACTTCTTCCAAGTCAGGTGGGGGTCCCCTAATTGTTATGGTGAAACACACCTATTCTATAGTTAATAGACTCTCCACCTAATATAAGTAAGAGTAGTAATAGAAACGAGGGTCAGTCGATGTCGGACGATAGTTAGTCGAATACGAAAGTATCAGTGACCACAACTAGATTACTCTGTGTAATACCTATTATATCAAGTTCCTAACGTTTTGCACATCGAACCTATTTTAGGCTTGATTTAGTACAAATACAAGCCTCCACTGCGAAATCACTCCACAACAATATTTGGTGATGAGGGATTCAAATCCATACAGTAGAAAAAAAATATATATTCCAGAAAAGTGGATCCAAAAATGTAGGAGATACACTATGATGTTGTTAAAAAAAATGAAGATTTTTTTTTGTTTTTTCTTCATATTTCCTGTTAAAAATAAATAAAGAAAACTGTTTACTCCTACGGAGTAAAGTTTTAGGAGGGGTGTTATGGTGAAACACACCTATTCTATAGTTAATAGACTCTCCCACCTAATATAAGTAGGAGTAGTAATAGAAACGAGGGTCAGTTGATGTCGGATGACAGTTAGTCGAATACGAAAGTATCAGTGACCACAACTAGATTACTCTGCACAATATCTATTATATCAAGTTCCCAACGTTTTGTACGTCGAACATATTTTAGGAAAAAAAATGAATGAATGAATCAGTCAATGTCTCCTGCAAAAAGCACGAATGTTATTGAATTCTTGATTGCACAAACACCTGATTTTTATATTATGATGATAATGACAGTATAATTGTATTGTTTTAAGTTATTGATGTCCTAGGATATAATTACTTTACATAGTCTGTAATAAACATTAGTTTCTATCAGAAATGTTTATCAGTAATGTCACTGACAAATACGAAAAACCTTTTCTCAAGAGTTATTAAGTAAACTGTTTTAAACAAGACCTAGTGCATTGCTTCTCTAAGTTTATACAACAAAGATTCCAGTACAAGACTCTAAATGGCAGACAACCCAATCAAATGGACTGTGAGAATGCAAAGGGATTCTACTGTTCTCCATCCATGTGCGTGCACCCAAGAACATTACATATGGAAAATAGCGAACAATAAAATTGTACCACTGACCAAACATTTGACACAGTGACATTTATCTTTTATATAATTGGCGAGTAATTTTACACTGGCGAGTACTTCAGCGCTGGTCACGTGAAACAGAATTGAAACCTTTCACATGACTTCAGGCACTTATTAATTTTTCTCATTTTATATAAAAAATAATTTTATATAGGCTCACTGGCTAATTTCTGTGAGCAACAAACGCTCTTATCTTTATCTTAAACCTTTTTAACATTATTTTGTGTCAGATCTGTTGTATGAACATTTCCTCTTCATGAAAATAGGTTAAAATTACAGACTTTAAGAATTCTGATTTGTTTTCCTGAAGTGAGTTACTGACGCTACTTCAAGCGTGTAAATTCATGAATAAATTCCTTATCTTATTTCATTAAAAATTACCGGCGTGTTTCCTCGTCATTACCATCCTTCATTAACCTTCTTTAGGTGGGTAAATCAACTGTTCATTTTAGCCCCTAAGTCTGAACCTGGCCGAAAAATTCCGGAAGTTTGCGGGACCAGAACATTACTATAAATCTACTAAAATAAGACAGGCTTATAAAAAAAATTAAAAAGAAAGGAACGCTGGAAAATAAAATAATTTTGGCCAATCAAAAAATATTAACACAAGGAAACTTTTGATGTTAGCCGAAACTAAGGTTCGCGCTAGGGTCTAGAACCTGGGTCAAAAGGGCATAAGCTCAGCTCTGAGCTTGAGCAGGAGAGTGACAGCAACAAAAACCATGAAACAAGAGGTGTTACTGCTAGAGAAACCAGCCATGTGTGATGCGTGAAATAGTTAAGAGGTTATCTGTTAATGATATTTCTGCCCTTCTTAGTGCCGAGAAAAAAACAGTAGATTGACACTGACCTATTTCTAAGTCTAAGATTACTACTACTACTACTACAACTAGCAGTAGTAGTAGTAGTAAGGTATGACTTTGAAATTACTCACTACCGAATCGAAATGGTCATTTCTCCAGACTGCTCCCAATATCTACCTTACAAACGATCATTTTGCTACACCAATATCAAAGGACTCACTCTAAATCAAATATTATTTATATTATATCATTGAGTCAGTTCGTTGTATTTCAAAGTTAAGATTTATTGCGTAAAATACACAATTGTGGCACAAGGCCGAAAAGTGGGGAATAGGGTTGAGGCTGGTCGTCACTTACTATCCTATAACTAGATAATCCGATTCACGATCCATTTATTCGTTACAATTGACACATTCACCACAAAAACTCATCCATCGCCAATCAGTCCTCCATATACCATAATACCGCATACTCTCGCGCACCCCTTGTCATAAAAATTTCATTTCATGATTATGAAATACTATATATAAAAATGTGTACATGATATAAAATGAGAGGAGAGGGGGTGAACCTAAAAAAAAAAAACCCCTAAAATATCAAAAACAAATTAAAGATAACTGATGTTAGTTGAACCCGTCTAGCCTTCAAAAAGGACGCTTTTCCAGATCTGCGAATGTTAGTGACGGGAATGCCAATTCAAAAAGAGATGTCTGCAGGGAGGGTCCCCGTACTTCTCCACCCCTCATTATATAAGGCAGTAAAGCTAACATATCCCATGGACGTTGGCGGTATTGTCCTGGATGGACAGATGACGTCGGAGATGGGTACAGGGAGTCTAGGACAATGTATTTGTATTTCAAAGTTTCCGGTAAATAAATGCTAAGAATATCTTAAATTAAGAATTGGTGATCCAGGATGAATGAGGACGGATGATGAGAATAATTGAGTAGACACAGGAATTGTTACTTCAGCAGACGAAAATAATAGGAAATATAAAATATAGAGACTCGGGAAGGATAGATTCAAAGAAATAGAAAACACCTAAAATACAATAATAGTAAAAAAAAAAAGAAAAAATGAAGAGATTTACCAAACAAAAAAGATTAAAGCAGCTATCAAAAGGACAATAACAGGAGAGATAAACAGTATGTTATTAAAATCAACTTTAGGTCGGAAAATACGTAAACCTGGATATTTGAACGACTATGTATGAGTTGATAAAATGAAAAAAAAATTTAAAAAAATAATGACAAAAAAGATTTTTAACAATAATGCCAGTCAGTCAGCCATGTGTCATGCGTGATACACGCTTAGGCGATCATGTATCTTTTGATACATGACTGACGAGTCATATTTTTCCCACAGTAGGTAGCCATTTCTTTCTGTGGTAGACCAGTTGCCATCCAAGGCTATAGAACCCGGTCTCTCCTGCTACTTACCCATAACGGGGGGGGGATGGAAGAAGGGGATTCATATCTTTCCCGAGGGTATTAGCACGTAAGTAAATGTAATGGATTCGACTGGAATTTGAACTCGGCTGCTTCGATTCCTCAATCCGAGCCGCTATCCATTACTCCACCATACCAAGTTAGGTAATTTGAAAAATGAATAAAAAAATGTATTTCATTTTTATTTTTCAAAGAAAGGGAGATGTTTAATAATAGTAAAATTAGGAAATAAAAGTTGCTTCCCCTCTTGCATGTATCATTCACGGTCCTTTTTTTTTTTTTTTTTTTAAATGAGTTATTAAAATGTTGGTGAGTTAATAAGCCGTCTTCCCGTCTTTGTGAGACGCTTCGCGCTTTAAGTAATGGCTTTAGTGTGCTATTGCTATCAACGACCCACTGATGAAACAGATAGTTGCTCAGAATGAGAAATTGGAGAGCCGAGTTCATTTCATTCATTTATGCACAAATACCATCTCTTCTATCCTAGCTATGCGTTAAAAAGTAGGGCAGACTGAGATACTTAGCCTTGTTTGGTAACCATTCTACGAGAAGGACAATTCTGAATTCAAAACCCGAGGAGGGCTGATTGTGGACTTCGTGGCACTATGTCTCTGTATTCATTTATTTTGAAAAATGTAGATGGCTCTGTCAAAGTTTTCACTACTTGGCAACACAAATAGTAGCATATTGTATTGGGTCTCCTGGGTCCTATGCGTAATCAAAGCCATTATGAGGGGCGTCCCGACGAGCGACCTAATGCAAAAAATTCAATCAAAGAACACCATGAATTGATTAATAATAATTTAAATAATAATGCAAAAACGATACACTAGTTTATGAACTACATTAATGAAATTTAAAACTTAATTTATAAGCTGAACAACCGATTTCTGATGATCAGAAAACAATTAAAAAATATGGCCTCGCATTTGCACATGCGCAGCACACATGATTGGCGCAAGTAATTTGCAATTGAAAAAGACAATACAATCAAATTTTATAATGAATAGAAAATTTACCCTTACAGAGTTCGAGAATTATTGTCAAAATTTTATAAAGAGGTTTTACGTCTTTGGGAAGAAGTTCACGAAAAAAAAAAAAAGTTTACGTAAGCTTACATAAAAAAAGTAAAACCTTACTTACTTTTGCATTCCTTAGTGAAGAATGAGATGACAGAATTTAATTAATTTTCTTTTGTATAGTCAATATTGCTGAATAAAATCTTTTAAAACAATAAAATTTTTAGATTGAAATGAAATTTGACGCAAATATTGGTTGCTTTTCTATTCTCAGTGGGGAAATACTCACTCCCAAAAACAAAATTGTACTCTTGATTCCGACACTTCTGAATTAAAATGAGCACCGTTGTAACGATACTTTTTTCTTGGGTAGATTATTACAATATAGAATAAAAAAACTATGTGGTATGGTTGAAAAAAAGAAAGGGTCATTTAATTTTGGTATATGTGTGTGTGTGTGTATTGAGTATCAGTATATCAAAATTAAATGGGTGAGGGTTTGAGACTTTTCTGTCGGTATTCAGAAGCAATAACTATCCTCTACCATAAAGACAGTTTTAACCTCTGTATTTTATTCGTTTTTTTAGTTTGCAATAAATACAGTTCATTTCTTAAGACAGAAATCGTCTCTGAACATTTTTCACTAATCTCATCGAAAAGCAAAGGAAGCAAAATGTTGCCTTTGTGTTCGTATTCAATATTTCCTGCACCTTGGAAAAATTCCTCAAGATTATACGGCAAGCAAGATCAACTCTAGAAGACAACGGGTTATTTACAGAAGAAAAGCAGGTTGGTTAAAAAAAATAAATTTAATTCGTGTGATTTAAGGAGTAATTTTTCCCCAACCGGAAAAATTACGAAACAATATTGCAAATTATTTTTAAATTTGTGTTTTATTCTACATATGGTAGATCTCGTTGTTTAAGAAAGAAAGAGTAGTTGAATTGAGTAATAATACCATTTTTTTCATTTTTCCTATATTGTGTTTTTTAGTTTTTATTGTTTTATATTGACGTCTATTGTGCTTTCCGATGCGCTAGACATCTCGGAACTTTAAATCATTCCACTCGCCTAGTGAATTAAACAAAAAAAAAAAATAAAATAAAATAAAATAAAAAAATAATAATGAATTACTTTTTTTAACAAAAAATATTTTTAAATGATAGTGTTTTTTTTTTTTGTTTTTTTTTCCAATTCAAACTTTATTACTGGGATAATTTGCAGTGTAATCACCGCGCCCAGTTTCTAAAAGATTTTGCGAACAATAGGTGTACAAATGTACATGCTTAATCCGAAAATATCACCTGTAAGCAAAAGTCGCATTTCAAAGTTAATGTCTATCATCAAGCTTTACAAATATTCCATTCCTATTTTTTAATTTTTATTTTATTTTCCTCCGACTATTTTTCTTTTCGTCCCTATCTGTAAGTTTTTCAATTGTTTTTTGGATGACCCCCAGCCATTTCAGAAAACAGTGGCAACTCTTCCCCTCTCCTATGTTGGTTAGGGTGAGTCAAATACTGATCCCTTCCTTTTGTTTGTTTTACTCAATTTTTGGCTATTTTTCAACAATGAATTTTTTTTATTGTTTTTTATACTGTCGATCTAATTGTAACATTGTTCTTTTGTTCTAAGTATTGTGAATATACTAACTTTGGAATCTTTCATCTTAAAAATTAATAACCCCGCAAAGTGACAAAAAAACGGTTTTTTTGACGATAAAATTTTGTTTTTGTGCATTTTTTAAATAATTTTTTTAATCGAATTTCTAGCTAGAGGTACCAAAGTTTTTGAAGGTACATGTACATTGTGTAGCACCAAAAATGTGATGTCCGAGTTTAACTTGCATTTTACAAAATGGAAAATCTTTCTTGAAGCTTTAATTTTAGCTTTAGTTTAAAATTCCAAGCTAAACGTAATATTCCCAATGAGCAAAATATTTTGCTGTCTTTCAAACTGATTTTTAATTGATTGCTATCTCTCAAAATTTCATAGAATGAAATGAGTTGGGGGTAACTGTAACAGATGTAAAAAAAAAAAAAATAAAATAAAAAAAATAAAACAAAGATTTTCTAAAGAAACGTTAAAATATTTAATTTATTTCTGAGTAAGACCTGAAAGTTTCATTTAAAATCCGCCAATTACCCGATTTTTGCAAGAATTTCTAAAAAGAATTTTTTTCACCGAATAAAAAATCGCTCAAATTTCCAGTACAAATTTAAGATCTCGAAAAGTAAGATTTTTTAAATTTTTTACCAAAACCTTTAAGGTTCTTAAAAAAAAAAAAAAAAAAAAAAAAATAAAAACTTGATTTCGTGCATAAACATCATTTGATCTTACCTGTTAAATCTTTATTAACAAAAATTTCGACGATAAATTTGTTTTACTAAAGTCTAAATTTGGTGCGTTTTTTCATCATGCATCCTCCGTTTTTAGCGATTTTTGGAGAAACCTCTTTCTATGTATTTCTCTCTCTCATATATAATGATTAATGTGTTTGTGTAAAAATTCAGATATTAATAAAATTAAAAAGAAAATGACAAGAGGGAAACTTATTGACGCGTTTCACTCTTTGATTTCAGTATTTTCCTTCCTCAAGAAACGAAATGCGTCCGCATAAAAGGTTTTACTTTTGATTGACAGGGATGTGCAAAAGTAGGTATACAGTAAATATTATACAATTATTACAATAGTGATTCTACTATTCATTTTAATACGTTTTTTTGCTTTTTACTGTTATACGTACATTTACATTCTCTGTTTTTATATATATATATATATATATATATATATCAATTTGCGATTTTTAGAATAGAACGCTTGTAATTATAAACAGTGTGGCCACGAAAATCAACACTGCATGGTGACTAGCAATGTTTGTACGTTAATTTACCATCAGGTAATCATTCTTAAGATACTAATTTATTGATATACATAGGTATTTTCTAAACTCTATTATTCATTTGAAAAAATGAGACAAGTAAGTTATATTATATACAAGAATGTTTATGCTTAATAATAAGTTTTTTTTTTCTCCATTTTATAAATGCTACCGATGTTCAGAGAGCTTTAGATTACTACTGGGTTACTTATTTTAGTGCTTCGTCTTATAATTAATACGTGGCGCATTAAACCGGTGATTCTTAAAGTGGGCGCTACCGCTCCCCATGAGGGCGGTGGAAACATCTTAGTCTGGTGAGAAAAGTGGGCATCCAGAGAGTGGCAGTGGCACAGCTGAACCCCCCCCCCCACACACACACATACGCACTGTACTTGAAGTGAATCTTGCACTTTAGTGTATCGGATCCACTAAAGTGTAAACTGAAGACATTCACTATATCCCATTATAACAATTATACTCATTTGACATGCAATAGCAATAGTAACACCAGAAAATTCAATCAAAGGTTGACTTTTGGGCGTTCGGGTGCGGAAGGGGCGACGACCCACCCCCACCTCCACCCAAAAATGTTTGGGAACAAAATAAACCGTAAATAATCAAGTGCTTTTTTACATAGCCATCTGTCACTTGTTATTGTCAACTTTTTATAGCCATCTTTTTTATTTTAGATAGTGTATTAAATTTCCAACATAATTTAATGGTCTTTCTTATGCGGGAAAAGCTTAGATTACGGCGTCATCCAGGACGCTGTCACTTTCTTTAGCTTCTGCTCTTGCCGAATTTGAACAGGTTTCCTTCTGTTTAAAAATGCAGTGTAGTAAAGTGAACATAATAATCAGAACTGGGATGAATGCGCAAAATACAATCACGGCAACTTGTTGCGGCAACACAATCCAGCAGATAATTACAGTTGTTATAAACACAGCAAAAATGAGCATCACATGAGCAAATATTTTGCTTTGTTTGTCCTGCTGTTCGAATGGATCACGCTTATCCTTCTCTTCAGGTTCACTCTTCTTAATGAGTACTCCTTTGTCCTCTTGACGAATGAAATCTTCCTGGATAGGTCCGACTAATGCACTGTTTACTCCTTCCTGCGTCTGGTCTACATTACGACCTACTCTAGAGTTACCATCCTGAACCTTATCCTCTCCATCCATCTGAATTATTATACTCTCCTCCTCAAGATTAGCTACCGAATTATCTTCGCCGACAGCAGCCAATTTATCGTCTGCTTTTATCGTTATATAATCCGCCATCTCCAGACCGTCATCGACCGGTCTGTCTTCTGTTTGGGTACTTCTTCCATCTTGCGGCTGGATTTTATCAGTAGAAACATCTTCATTGTGTTCCTTTGGAAAATCCAGTGATGATTCTTCTACTGGCGAAAGTCTAGGTAATAGAGACTGGAACTCCATTGTCTTATTTCGGTTAGAAAGTCAAAACTCGAAAGACCTTGAGTTACTTGTTTATCCCACAAATGACCTCACGAGGATATGTTGATCATTAAATATGTATTTCTTTTATAAATTCTCATCAGGTACATATTTTTTAACTATAACCAAGCCTGCAGAATGAATCGGATACAATTTTCATTTTTATTTTCTCCTTGCTATTTTTTTTTATATTCGACTGTTTGCCTATTTATTTAACAGCATATTTTCTTTTAATAAGAATATATTCTTTTCATTTTCTAACAGACATCGCATTTTTCCAGACAATAGGAAGAATGAGCCGTGTTTGTTTGAAAACGTTGAGATTCAATTTTTGTAACGTCGATGACACCATAATGCGTGACGTCAGAGGCAAAACAAATCACGTCAGAAAGAATTTGCATTGAAAGCATATTATTATTACATTACTCTTCAAGGTTTTGTCGACCTCTCTGCCTCCGAGCAGAGAGGAACCCAGACGAGGCTATACCGAAGGGCAAAGTCTCGTCTTTGGAGTTAGACAAACCAGACTCCGTGATTACGGGGAATTTTTGTCCGAGCCTACGGGCTCGGAAAGTCCCACATTAAAAAAGAAAACAAAAAAAAAAAAAACGTCATTGTGCCATATCCCTGGTTTGTGGGGAGGTCTCGAGTAAATACTCGCAGTTAAATTGGCAGAGAAGATAGTATTTACCTGGCCTCCCCTTTACACTAAGGCAGAATGTGTCACAAGGTCTTTTTTAACGTGGGTGGGGGAGGTGCCCATACACATGTATATGCATCTAAGTAAGGACAAAAACTGCCCAATCCCCGTGACCACTGTCTCGCTGGTGTCAATATTATACCGACCCTACATCTCTTAGTGCAATGAGGAAGATGCTACCGCTGAATTGGATTCATCGGGCGCTTTTTCTCTTCTCAATTGAGGAGAGAAAAGATACTACGCTTCCATCCTAGCAGTAAAGACGAACAGTTGAAATGTTTTGAATTTACAAAAACACATAAATATATATATATACTCACAGACAACTCCCCACTCCCCTCCTGAAGATAGTCTCAGATGAGATTGAAAGTACTTGCGGAAAAATAAAAACTATTTGAAAGAAAATTTTGGTATTTTTCTTGATCAATTTTCTAAGGCTACCAATAAACTAATTCGTGAATTCGAAAGGATCAGAACGAAAACTAATCGATATATGCCTAAATTATTTAACCATACCTGTTTGAATGAAAATATGCTGCCAAAATATACACTATATATATACATATATAATGAGTCGTAAAGACATACTGATTGAATATCAAAATACAGTGCGCGAATGATTGAAAGGCAGGTAAAGATCATCATCAGTTCCATGACCAGGGGTGGTCTTTGGGTGACTGTGCACATGAGCATCTGACCAGTTCTCTCCACATATCAGGGTTGAAAGTCGGAAATATTCATTAATGCGTAACTTGGCGGAACCCATCACTTTACAGGTCAGACCACAACATATGTTCTCCAACTACTAGGCTCACCTTGATCACGGACACGAAGCCGTTGATTTCATCAGAATCTGTCTTAGCCGTTGACTTCAATCTAGGAAGCCCTCTGTCCAGCAATACAGTGTTATCACCGCAGCGGCTGATTAGATAGCTATGGAGCCTATTTTCCGCAGATGACCGTTGATTCTACAGGAACGTTCATTCATTGACAGGTCTAGATTTTAATCCTGCTGAGTGTCTGAACATCCTCCTGGACGGAAAAGCCTGGTTGTGGAACCAATTCAGTTACCATTGACCCGACTATATGCCAAGCAGCTCTAGGTTACATGGTACAGGAAGCATTCGGAATGACTTGACAAAAGATGCCAGGCAAAGATAGGTGTAAAGTATCAATACCTTAAATTTCTATATGTTGAGAAAGAAAGATAGGTAGTAGACAATATCTGCGAACTTCTTTGTAGCATATCATATTATGGAATAGATCCCCAGCTCTTCCTCAATTAGGATTACAGCCATATGTTGAAACACTAATTCCCGTACGATCAGTAAAGTTAAGCAACGTTGAGCCTGGTCTTTACCTAGATGGGTGACCGCTTGGAAATACCAGGTGCTGTGAACTTGGATGCGCGAGTGGTGTAAAGGGTAACTGTTATCTAAAGGAAAGAATTCTTACATTCTAATAAATATTATCTGGTTATAAATAACCTGCAAACGGTTGATAAGCCATAGAAAACGAATTAATCAATTCCTCAATTAGCATGTACCGCGTTTGGAAGGTCGTATGACATTTTTGTATCCAACAAGGAAAGTAGATGTGCCCCAGGAATCGTAAGTAGTTTCTTTTTTTTTTTTTTTTTTGCAACATGGCGTACCGGACTTGTGTGTAAATACAGTCTTTTGTAACATCCATTAGTTTTCCTTTTCAGGGGCTCAGAGAAGGCATGTAATAATTCCAATACTCTGTCATCATGTTCTCTTTCTGGAAAATATAAATTTCACTTAACGTTCTTCTGACTTCTTCCTAGCCATGTTTTATTTATTCTATAAATATATTTTTTCAACAACCAAATACTATATGGGTTGCATAACATATATTTAGTAAATCAACAATACCAATTACACGTAGAATGGCTTTTTTTCTCCATTTCTCGCAAATTCTTTGTATAGCAGCAACGGACAGAATAAATCTCTAACCCATTTGTTTACTTCTGACCAGCCTCACTGTAGATGTGTTGCTCGAAATAAAGTTATAAAACAATTGTGGGGAGTTACCTACTTGTTTCACACGCTGCCACCACCTTGGATAAATAATGGGTCATTACGTTTTGATGGCGAGGACATCCGGAAGGAAAAGATATGTGAGAGACGCTTTTCGATTGTGCAAGAAAAAGAAAATATACATAGAAATAAAGTAGAGAGGAGGCGATAACGTTCTTGTGCATTTAGCGTCTGCTTCGGCGAAACTGAAAACCTTGTCGGTTTTGAATCTTTTAATTTGCACGCTTTCATTTCGGTAAGTAATGACCTGCATCCATACTTATTATTGTCCTTGTAATAGATGTAATTGTAATATGTTATATATTTAGAGATTCGCGATAACATACAAAAAAGAATCTGTAATATTATTGGTCCAGAGACCTGGCATCTCGGCTTCAGTCACTTTCCCATTGTCATAGTGTAGCTCCACTGTGCCTTTTCTATACATATTTTCATGCTAATTGTTCTGATGAGCTTTCCTCTTTGATACCTAAACTTTATGAAGTTAAGTTTACTACTAGATTGGCGACAAGGTCTCATTATTTTACAGTTGAAATGGGTAGATGTAAATATAATTTCTATACGCTTCTATACGCTTTCTTTTCGCTTATGGAACTCTCTTCCGGCTTTTAGTTTTCCAGTCAACTTTGATCATGAAAAATTTAATGTCAATTGTTATCTTCTATCTTCTTCTTAATTCCTATTCTTTTATTGTTCTCTCTCCTTAAGAATGTTTTCTTTTTCTCGTATTCTTTTATATTCAGTAACTCCTTGCTTCTTAGTAGTTTTAGTGATATGCTTGGGGCAAAATGATTAAAAAAATCATTTTGTTAAAAATTAAGATCAAACAATCCCATAGAGAAATTTCTATTTGTACTTTACAGTCGTGGAACTCTCATTGATTTTACTCAATCCTTAAGTTAAAAATTATGATTCATAAGAGAATTCAAATAGGAAAACTGGAACTTTCACGTTTACTGTTAACTTTTTCTTTCTTGATGTTCACCCTATATAAGGTCCAAGAGGTAAAAGGTTACAGAGTAAAAGGCGTCAGTTATACGAGGTGGGTGTTGGTCGGAGTAAAGAAACAAATTAGACACTGGTTTGGAGAAATGACCAAAGATTTATTTTCATTTACAAGATATGAAAACGTCTCTGATAAGTCGTATAGAGTAATGTTCGAATGTACGGTGTACGAAGTGTAAAATGATAACATGAAAAAAGTATGCTTAACCCAGCTGACTGCTTGTTGGCTATCGGTTTGGGCTTGTCGCGTTAATAGTGGAATCTGTTCTCTTTCTGTGTTCACAACACAGGAGGTCGTTTTCTCAGTTTAATAGTCGGACGACCAGTCAGCCATGCTCTCGGGTCGCCTCTTTGGTTAACGTGCGTGTGTCTGCCCTGTTCGGTTTCACTTTTAACCTATATAAGGAAACGTACGGACGTAGTTGTAGACATCTGTGGCAAGCGAGAATCGCGTTGATAATATTTGTTTGTTTTAAATTTTTTTTTTTTTTTTTTTTTTTTTTTTTAGTAGAGTGCGTCGTGTGTGTGACTTAGCTAGACGAAAATTGGTGTTTAGTTAAAGATATGTTTTTTTAATAATTGTGTAAATTTAGCAAATTGTGTTTTTCGGCTACACCACCACAAGCAAGGTGATAATGTGACCAAAACGCAAGGTGCTACCGGAAGTTTGCATAAAACATGGGTGGGCAAAATGATTTGAAGGGATAAGGGAGAAAATGAGAAGACACCGACAAGACATGGGAGAAGAGCAGAGGCATGAGATAATGGAAAACTGTCAATATTGGAATGTCAATAATGACTGATATTTTATGCAAGAAATTAGAATAACTCACTAATAACTTTACAGCATTCTATATTTATTAAGGTTTATCAAATTCCATGTCTATCCCATAATAGTTGTTAGATTTCATGTATGAACTACGTCTGCAAATGTATCAATTTTTATGGAACAGCAGTATAAAGTTTTTATTCCTCTTTATATCTTACTCCGTCTTTTTTTTTTTTTTGTAAGCGTTTGTTTAATTTGACATATATTCCATAGATTTTAATTACCTGTAGTAATCAGAATATTCAAGAAGCCCTTTTCTTTCTGACTTCGTTGTCAAGGTTTAAAAATCTTTATTGTCGATGAAATAAGACCGTAAATATAAGAGTACTATGGCTGCAACAGAGATGACGATTATGAAAATCATCACACGAAGGTGTTGGGGTAACATACTTACGCAGACACTCACAATTGTTACAATAAAAATAAATGCAACCACTAAATAAGCTGATACTTTTCGTTCATACCTATCGATAAGCGACTTTTGACTTGTCTGATAACAGCGTACTCTACTACGTCTGTGTCTTGTAATAATATCATCTCTAGAAATGTCATCATCAATATTGGACTCCGATTCTTCTGCTTCTGGTTTCTGGTCAACGCTAGAAATTTGCTCGTGTCTTTTGTCATCTAACTCCGGCTTAACTAATAAGACTATTTTCTCGGTATTCTCTTTGTCTTCCGTTTCTGTTCTGACGTCATAATCCCTCATCCGTTGGCCATCATCAACCGAATTGTTTTCTGTCTGTAACACTCTGTCATCTTGTGGCAGACTTTTCTGTTCTTTTTTCTCTGTTGTCGGCGAACCTTCCTCTTCTGGCATTGCTTTTATTTCGATTGAAAAGTCGAAAATCGAAAGCTCTTGTTTGATCGATTCGTTCTGCAAATCACTTAAAACGGTTGTTCATTTCATTTATCTAAATATGGAACTTTGTCGCAGTTAGAAACACTGATTAGACATTTTGACGCTTATTCGTAAAGCTATAGAAACAGCTGAAGATATTCATGGCAGCGATCATTGTTTATTCTTACTTGTCTAACACGTAGCTCGTGAACTTAGAAGTTGAAAAATGTTGTGACATAAGGATATACACGCTGTTTTGTGATACTGCTAGAAATGCTGTTATAGAATATTAGACAAGAGGAAGAACGATCCGAGTAACTTCTAGATTGATTTTCTTTTCATTTATGTACAACATTGCACATCAATGGCATGACAATGCATGACGTCATAGAAAGCATTCATCTTTATATTTATTTTGTAAAAGTACAAAATTGTGGCACAAGGTCGAAAAAGGGAGGGGTAAAGGCTGGTCTTCACTATCTATCTTATACTTAGCTAATCCGATTCACGACCCATTCATACATTACAATTTCCACATTCACCACAAGAACTCGTCCGTCACCAATCAATCCTCCATACACCATAATACTACATTCTCTCTAGGGAGACCTACAAAACGCGACCCGAGTCATAAAAAATTAATGATACTAAAAGATATATATAAAAATCTATGATGAAAAAATGAAAGGGGAGGGAGATGAACCCAATAACGAACTAAAATATTAACACAAATCAAATTAAACATAACTGATGTTAGTAGGACCCGTCCAACCCTCAAAACAGAAGGGCCGCTGTATTCTGCCCATGGGACAAAATCAAGCAGCTCTCTCGCTAAGGGAGTGGGAAAAGGATAAAAAATCATACGGGCATGGGAAAATATAAAGCTGACCCAGTCGAGATAAAAAAGGGGCCAAAAACAAACTGGGGAGGTTGAGAATCTCGGGCCGGATCATAAATAAAGATGTGGCCGGGGACAGGCCGAGAACATCACTCACATTAACTAGGTACACAAAATAATGTAAATAGTGTAAATATTATTATTGTTATTAATATATTATATAATAATAATATTATATAATAATAATATTATTATTATCACATTATTATTATTATATATTTCTTTATTTGTCCGTCGAGATAAGA
Organism: Acanthosepion lycidas; assembly: GCA_963932145.1. Classification (NCBI taxonomy): domain Eukaryota; kingdom Metazoa; phylum Mollusca; class Cephalopoda; order Sepiida; family Sepiidae; genus Acanthosepion; species Acanthosepion lycidas. The sequence continues at coordinate 43,257,615 of OZ010575.1, read as the reverse complement.
GTGAATATTCCCGTTGTAAGATTTTTCCATTTACATTTTATGATACGAAACATTTTGTATTCAGAAAATAAGCAAGTAGTAGTAGTTGCGGGGGTGACAATTTATACCAATTTTAGTATTTATCATATAATTTTCGAAGGAGAAGGTCACCCCCAACTACAAAAAAAAAAAAAAAAAACATAAATCGTCTGCTTAGGGAGATTCCTATTTATTGAAATAGCGAAATATATATACTCCTTTTTGTGCACTTTTTTTTTCCAAAATAATAATTATATTTTTTATTCATACTTATTTCTTCTTCACATTTCTTTGAAAATATGTAACTAGAAGGGGAAATAATGATATAATCAAGATGTTGACTTTCCACACTACCTTAAACGCAAGAAACTCCTGTCAATGCTAGAAAGAGCTATAATAATGGACGAGAGGAGACTATATTTTTTGGAAATCAGTTTTAAGAGAAAAGATTTTTATAAATTTAAACCGACAGGAACCCTAAATGTTCGGTTTAATGAATACGAATGTTTTCTGCGTGGAAAAAGCTATCCTCTCACTACTACCTTTACCGTTGACTCTCTCTCTTGTTTTCCTCTTTCTGTAACTCTGCTTGATATCATCTTCTACGCTCTTATATTTTGGCATTGTCTTTTTTTTTTCCTTTGGAAGATTTCTAATAATTCTTCCTCTACTACTAAAGGATTAGGAATAAATATTTATTGTTGTAAAGTAGAGTAAATGTGTCACAAGTCCAAAATGGGGATAGAGGAGAGGCTGGTCTTCCCTTGTCTTACCTTTTAACCTAACTACTCACACCTCTCCGATCTTTGGAACAAGAGTAGAGGTTTATCCCTTGTTTCCTGTTTAGAATTGCGTTTCCAGTTCCTTCTAAAGTCTTTTTCCTTCTGCTTTACTCCCAGTAGTCCATTATCGCTTTGCTTGGAGTGAATTAAGAAAAAAACAAAAACTCATTGACACTTCTGTGCAAACATTATTTCTTCCACCATTAAAGCCTTTAGTGCGATATCAGTTTTCAATTCCAATCTAAAAAAGTAAACCTTTTCCTGGCATTAAAGGGATATTTCAAATTAAAACTAGGTTATGATCCTGGAACAATGATAGGCCTCCTATAATCATTCTGGTATTGTTAATTTATTGTTCGTCTGAAAGTCTGCTGTTTGATAACTTAACGTCTATCATTGAATTTCCAACTGAATTTTACCAAGAAAGTAATGTGAAACAGCAATTTTTTTTTTCAAACATTCTGAAAACCTCATTAATTTATTATTGCGTTTGATCTAAGTAATATTGTATGTATAACTATAATGTGATTAATAATAATTATTACGATAACTTATATTGCAAATAAAAATTAAAGTATGTGTAATTATAATATTACCTCATTATTTTGTATAAGAAACTTCTTTTAAAAGAAACTCAACGTTTTACTAGGTGGTGTAGTGTTTTTTTTTGGTTTTTGTTTTTTGTTTGTTTTTTAAGGAAGTTTTTCACAAATTAGACAAACATTTCGCAGCAGTATCATTACATAACTAAAACTAAAATTATTTCTGGAGATTAATAACTGTTAAGACGATAACGGAAAGCACAATGAAAGAAATGAACAACTAAAGAAAAGGCCACAGTGAAACTTCATATCATTGGCCATAAAGAAAACAAAATCTCTATCCGTTCGCTCATTCAAACATAATATGGTACAAGGGAAGATTTTAAGTGTGAATCTCACGGAAACAAGAGATTGATAACAAAAATGGTCTAGTTCTTTCAGCACCGCCCTTTTTAGGACGCCTCAGGCACCAGAGAGTAATCTAAACTCTCTCCTTTTTAGTGCAATAGTGATCCCTCGTTAATTCGCAGTTCTACTATCGCGGATTCACTACTTCGCGGATTTCTAAAATATATATATATGGAAAATATATCGCGGAGTTTCTGGAAAGTTATAGAAAAATCGCGATATATGAACACCTAAAATTTTCATTAAACCCATTAAAATATTAATAATAAATATTATTTCCTGGTCTAGGAACAACAAAACAAACGTAAAATAGCAATAGAAAGGGCACCGCCGTCTGAAGAGACGTACAATTATCATCTGCATAGTAGAAGTCATCATCAGCTTCATTATCATCATCATCATCATTTCTACTGCGCAGCAAATTCATCACCATCATCATTCAAATTCTACTTTAACTTCTTTCGTGTTGAATACAGTAACAATCTTTATTTTTTTCTTTTTAATCTAAGCGTTATAGCTTAGCAGTTGTCCTTGTTATTAATACTGTCATGGGTGGGTTGTTAACAGTACAAGGAGGGTTTTAAAAGTCTAAATACACGTTAAATAAATATGGCGTCGCTACTTCGCGGAAATTCAGTTATCGCGGCCGGTCTCGGAACCAATCTACCGCGATAAACGAGGGATCACTGTAGAAGAAATTCCCTCGGGTAGTGGGACGTTCCTGCTTCCGCTCAACAGGACTTAATAGAATTGTGCTTCCGATCTTAAGAATTGGCCGAGAAACGACAAGTGTTTAACTGCGTACCCACTCAAACAGAATGTTGCACAAGGTCAAGTTTAAAGTGAGTTCCCTGCGTACATTGGACATGAGACCAAAAATAGTCCAGCTCCATTGACATTGCCTGTTTTGAGAACAGGTGTCAGAGATTAACTATCGCCTGTGTGAAGGTATTTCCTGGACCAGTAACGAAGTTAGAAGGTCGGTCCACCCCGAACGACACTTTTTATGTGAGCGGCAATTTTGAATCGGCTGTATAAATCTGTATAGGCTGTATTGAAATAAAAGCGGTTTTAATGTCGGGACACTATTCATAGTTGAAGGACCTTTTTCGATTTTGATTAATTTAAACTATGGTATATGTATTTAAGCGATTGTTATTTTGTCCGAACAGTAAACATTATGCAGTTATGTATTCAGGGCTGTTTTTATCATTATTGACAATGTGAAACCTGTGAACGAACTGTTGTGGCTTTGTTAGGGCCAGAAATAAAGACACAAAGAGAGGAATTGAGTTAAACAGAAACAATAATATAAACGTATACAAACGAGTGTTACAGCAAGAATGTTTGGTCCGACTGTCAGAGTTGACTGCTGGAAATTTCCCTCCCCAAAAGGCAGTAGCTTCTCCTATTTATCGCCGGGGGAGTCCATGTGAGCGTGGGTAAATTATCATAAATTACCTAGGGTGCGTTCTTTTAATGTCACAGCACCATTGTGTGTGGGAGACGCACAATGGTGCTGTTAATAGTTACACACACACTATATATATATATATATATATATATATATATATATATATATATATATATATGAGGGAGTCACTGTGCAATATGTTGTATTTTTGTGGGGGCTAGGGACTGCACACACGTTAGCTACATCACTGTTTTGGGGGACGAATCCCTAAAGTTTCTCTATCAAAAGGCCGACAAGTGATCTCATCGTTAAGTTGTAAATGATCCAGCAGCACACACGCTTGCTCACCATTACACCATTATCTGCACTTTGGTGATGACTTGTTATCAGCTCACGGACTGGTTGAGGTTCAGCCTATCAGTGTATTCCATGCGTGAGCTTTGTGCGGACAAATTGAATGAACCGAGTCTTTTGAACGTATGCATATTTTGAGCAAAGTGCATTTTATTAAAAAAAAAAAGTCTTTTTCACTGATACTATCGTATAGTATAATCTGTTTTAATAATATTAGTGAAAAGCGTTGACTGGAAATTTACTACGTGATCGCAAAACCGGTACTGACGTCCAATTCGGCTACACGGGGACTGACAAGAAAGGATGAAGAAAAATTTGATTCATTCCATCGAAAACAATTAAAACATGATACTTTTTAAACATTCACTTCATGCCAAGCAAAGCCACAAATCCAGTAAGACACAATGGGTTATTGAGTGTTAGAGAATATTAAAAAAAACCTATAAGGAAGAGAAGTCAATAAAAGAAGACTTAAAAAGACAGAAGATGACGATTGACATTACCTTAATTTTTTTAAATCAATGTTGGCAGGAAAGCGAAAAGAGAAATAGAAGATTTACTCTTATTTAACACACTGTTACAGAACCGCCAGTAGTCACATGAACTAAATTTGTTAGTCTATATGGTACCTCATTCTATCAGTAAGCAAAAACTTAGCCTCTTTGAAGATACGTTTACAATTATTTTGAGCGGACACAAATAGACGTCTGTTGTGATAGGAATTATGACGCTGGTACACTCTGAAAAAGTGATTCCTGTGGATTATAGCGGCTGAATAGGCCTCCATATTATCTCCAGTTCCAACTTGTATAAAAGATACCCCATATCACTTTTCATCCTCCGATTACGATGGAAATTATTTGGACATGTGTTGTGATTAGATGCGCAATCTCCTTCTCATAAAGAGATGCTGTTTTATTTCGAGAAGAGCATGAAAGACCACAAACAACGATAATATAGAAAACTTCATCATTCCTCGTAAAGGCCTTGAGGATTTTGGAAGACCTGCAGCACTTCTGTGAGTTGTTAGGTTGGTGCAAAAATAATGTCGTTTTCTCACATATGTGAGAAATTATATATTACATATGTGTGACATTATTTTTGCACCAACCTAATAACACAAGACATGGATTTTTGGAGAATAGTGATATTTACAAAGTTGTTGAAGTTGGAAAATGACGTTGATCTGCAATGTGCCTTCAAGTTGAAACAGCTTTGAAAATTTTTCAGTGAAATGTCCTAAATGACACACGAGTGAATCACCCCTGCTTTCTGCTGCTCCTGATGGTATTGCAGGTAACTTTCCTTATTCAGCCTCACAGTTTTAGACGACTCTATGTAAGACCAATTCTTTGTTAACTGGACGCTGTCGTAATTAAGCTACGCACATTTCTCCCTCTTTTCGATATTAATTTCTATTTTTTATTATTATTATTATTTCTTCATTTCAGCCGTCTTCATCAGCAAAACTGTGTGATTTCTAATCTTCAGCAACTTTGTAAATATATCTTCTCAATCCTCTTCAAACACAAGTGGACATGCTATTAGGTTGGTGCAAAAATAATGTCGTTTTCTCACATATGTTACTATGTGAGAAAACGACATTATTTTTGCACCAACCTAATAACTCGCGAAAGTGCTGCATTCCTTCAAGAGGTTTTACAGGGAATTATGGAATTTTATTGATAGTTCTTTTGATGTTGTTCAAAGTGTATACTATTGTTGTTCGTCCATTGTATCTGGATGTTATTCTTCCATTTCGTAATGAGGAAACCATTTCCATAATATTTACAGTCTGGTTCTAAAGCTATTAACTTGTACAGTCTAACTCCGATATTAATATCAAGTCCTTTTTTATTTGCTTTCTTGGAGACCTCGATCATTCTTATAAGTATGAACGTCCGGAGCCAATAATTCTTGCTTTTTTTTTTTTTTTTTTTTTTTCTTTCTTCTTCACAAGTTTTAATATTAACTGTCTCGGTTGTATTTACAACGGAATTACAAAGTTTTAATTAAGAAATTACAACTCTTCCACGTTTTTGAAAATTTAATTCTAAGGAACATTTTGAATGTTTCTTTTGAACTGCTGAACAGTGAAAGCAGAATTCTACTAACAAGAAATGTCTAACATATTCGACATCCACTGCTGGTATGTCAGTTTTATATTCTTATATCCCTGAGCCAGGGACGCAATACGAGGACATTAAAGAGGTCGAGGACCACATGCTGTAGAGACATCTTAAAAGAACGTAAACCACCTAATTGTTATAAAATAAAATAAGACATATCTCGACTGATTTACAGGCAAATACTCAAGAGCGAGAGCCGGATGTGAACGGGACAAAGCCCCGTCACAAAATGACCATTATCTTCGTTTACAAATGTCCCCGACACACGAGTTCCGGTCGAAAAATAAAATAATATTTAAAGTGTTCTATTTTTCGTCCAATAAAAATGCTTCCCTCCTAATTATACTCGCTTCGTTTTTCGAGCCTGTTAAGCCATAAAAAAAACGCTATAAAAGGGGTCACACGGAAGTTCAACAGGCAGTCAACAGGTGGCCAGTCGCTCACTTCCTGACCGGCTGATCGGTTGTACTCTCTTCCTACGGACGGGAGGAACCCAAAGAAGGCTACGCCGAAGGGCGGAGTCTCCTTCGGGGAGGTAGACCGGCCCTGAACCCGTTTATGCGGGTTCAATGGGCTATTTTTTGGCCGAGCCCACGGTCTCGGAATGCCCACGTTAAAAAGGCCTTGTGCCACATGACGCCCTCGTGGGGTGGGGGTGGGGGTGACTGAATATCGTCAACACGTGGCCAGGGTAGAGACCTGTCGCGGTCAGCAGCTATCAGCAAGGGAGCGCCAGCGCCAACATGTGTGAACTACTATGAGAGATCGACCCAGATTCGAAGCCGGCTTACGAACTTTACCACAAGGTAGCTGTACCAAACCCTCGCGTTCCGGTTGAAATAAACCACGTAAATCTATTTCTGCTGTTGTCGTATTTCTTTCTTGCTTGTCTATAACATAATCAGAGAGGGTTCTTAAGAAACCCCACTCAAATCAAGACATGATTGTTTTATATTAGTGAATACCGAAAGCGAAAAGTCAAAGAAAAAATATATTTTTTGAGCTGAGGAACTGTCATTATAGTTTGTTGGATTCAAAATATTATATTTCACTGTTTTAGACATTCTTACAGGTTTACGACCATATTACGTTGAAACACCGGTCCTCCTATATCACCAAAGTTAAGCAACGTCGACCTTGGTTAGTAACTAAATAGGTGACCGCTTGGGAATACCAGTAGCTGTAAGCTTGGATGTGCGTGTAGTGTGATGGATAACAGCTCGAAATTGAAAATCGGAGACGAGCTCCAATTCCCGTTGAGTTTATGTTCACTTACGCGCAAATCCCATTGGGAAAGTTATAAATCTATCTCTTCTCCCCCCACCTATGGGTTAATGTTTAGAACTTGTATCAGTAAAATCATTATTACTCCCCCAAAATCGTTACAATTTGAAGATATTTTAGGTTAAATCAAGGTTGACAAGCCGTAAAAAACAATAATTTAGACGTTATTATAAATACAATGTGGAAAAATAGCGTTTTGAAAGTGAAGACTTATTCTGTTCAACGGTATTATCGTGTTCCCTGAACCTAGTGTAGATTTCCGTGCAAATAAATAGGAGGCATTATTTTTGGAGCGTCTCATGTGCCTGTAAAAATTCTATTGAGAATTTGGCTGTGAATCTGGAACACTTCCAATTGAGGCCCTCAACTTACGAAGCTGAACCTGTATTTAAAAGACTAACATAAGGAAATCCAACAAAACTGTGCCGATTTCTCGGCCTTTCGGACGAGACTGTCCCGATTTCTCGGACTTTCGGACGAGACTGTCCCGATTTCTCGGACTTTCGGACGAGACTGTCCCTATTTCCCGGCCTTTCGGACAAAACTGTCCCTATTTCCCGGCCTTTCAGACGAGATATTTAATGATTAAATTAAATGTGCAACGACTGGCAATTACTATAGTTCATTGATACAATGTTTTCTGTAGGTCTTTTTTCGCGAATGACGTCACCCATTGAGGCGTCACGATTGTACAACATTTTATGTAACAATAAAATTTAAATAGTGAATGTCTACTCATTCGAATCGTTCTACTAGTTATCTGGTAAAAAGTCAATACAGCTACAAGAGAAGTAATAAACTTTATATTGAGAATATTTTCCCATTAAACATTAGGAGGCAAATACCCGATCAAATTCGCAGTAAGTAATTCGCCTGCAGAATCCATTTTGCTTTGTTAATTCTAATCTCATTATTAACATGATCTTCTTGTTTAATGTTCGAAATTTTCGCATACCGGAATACTAAATTATCTACCTTAGATTGACTTAACTAGCCTCATATTCAGTGCCTACATTTATTTTCCATAAATAATAAAAAAATGTAATTCAATATTTGTGGTCAATAAAACTTAAAATTTGTAAAACAAAAATAAATAATTAAAATAGACATCGTATTAAGTAACCTTTTCGCTATGACAAGACTTTTTTCCGAACCGGTAATATAACTTATTTCATCTTTATTATTCCGATCTTTAATGAAATAATAATCCTAGAATTTTTCTTATTCTGTGAGCTTATTCTTTTCAAATATAATCTCGAGTAAATTTACATATAACTGTGAATTAGGTGCCTCCACAGATTCGCGATACCTAAGGTTTAAAATGATTTCTTTAAAATTAAAAATATTTCTTGAAGATTTTATTTTAGTTTTAATTTCAAGGTAATAGATTAAATTTAATATTTCCAATAAGCAAAATACTTAGCTGTATTCCAAAACTAATTTAAATTGACTGGAAGGAGTTTTCGTTTTGAAATCATTAAAAATAACTGATTTTAGCGCCATTTTAGCCATCTGTCACCACAATATGGTTCTCTTAATTAAAAAAATATTTCAAAAATTAAATATACTTTTCTGAAAATTTATTTGAGAAATATTAGTTGACTTAAAGTTTAATTAATCTTATTTGAAACAAATATTACTTATTCTTAGTTTAAAATATCGCAGAAAGGTATTTTTGACGCAGAGATAGGTGTTTAAGGTGTTGACAGCTTGACTGACAACCGGATCTTTTTCTACTGGTGACATATCTGTAAAATTTACTTTAAAAATATAACCCGAGAGGCACTTCGCTGTGGTGTAATTGTTAGCAAGCTATTTCGGAAAATATTTTCCGTAATGTTTTATTGAATTTTAAGTACTTGGACTTTATATTTATGATTATTGCACTTATTTTTTGATAATGTCGTGTATGGACGTACGTATTTAAAAAAATCGACACCTTAGCCTTTATACACACAAAAAATTCAAAATTCTTTTAAATATTGGGCTCGCCGAATTGCAGTAAACTTTTCCATTTATGATTAGTAAATATAGTTTTTACTAATTAATACATAATCTTAAAAGATGTAAAACTTTATAAATTATTCTAATTAAAATTAAAAAAACAAATGAAATATTTTTTGTCAAAATTTATTATTCATCAAAAAATATTTCTTAATATATCTTATTCATAAAGGCAATTAAAAGCTTTTCTAATTATAAGATATATCATGGATACTATATTTTAGTTTTATTGCATTTTTTATTTTACGATTCGGAGCAGACTTTCGGTAACTGTGTATCCTGTTTTACAAAAAAAAAAATTGGTGATTTAAATTCTTCGAAGAATTTTGTGTATAATTAATATAAACATTAATTGCTACAAAATTTAATTTCTCGAAATTTCATAAAATTAAATAAGTAATGGTGATGATGGGGAGTCAGTAGGGGGTTAACAGATGTAACAAAAATGTTTTTACAAAAATTTTCTAAAAAAGAAACGTTTCTAAAATAATTTCTTTGTGAATAAGTCTCGAAAGTTTCATTAAAATCCAATTATTTGATTTTTGCAAGAATTTCCAAATCACTGTTATTTTTCTATTTTTATTTTTTTTCACCTAAAAAAAACAAAAAAAAAAATGTAAAATTTCCTATACTAATCTTTGGTTCCTCCTCCCCCCGTTGACTCATGAGAAACAAAATTTTTAACCAAAATTTCGAACATTCTAAAACTGATCAAAAATATAATTTAATTATCAGAAAATCATTTGGTCTTTCGTCTTAATAATAAATAACAAAGATTTTGACGATAATACTTTGTTTTTATTAAGTCTGGGACATTTTTTTCATCAATGGTTAAGTGATTATATATATATATATATATATATATATATATATATATATATATAATTTCTCTGGTCCCAAATTAGAACCTGTGTTAATGTAAACAAAATAGATCAAAACCGGATATAAGAGACTTCTTCTCCGGTCCCGACAACTCTCTTATATCCGGGTTACACTGTGTATATATATATATAATTTTTTTTTTAAATATTCCATCGCAGCACAGAAATTTCTATGTTTCAGAACTAAAACTAAAATTGTAAATTTAATTATAAAAATTTAACTTAAAATCTAGAGTTTCGTTCCTTTTTCAAGCGATGCTAGGAATAACTTTCTAAGAAATTTACTTAATTTATAAGCACAATCTTAAATATTTTGAGTTGTTATGGTCAAGGAAAATTCAGTCTATATTAAACACTTATACCAAAATAAAAAATGTAGATCCTAAAGTAAAAAGAAATGAAGATAAATAAAAATTATGTAACTGTAGAAATCCTCAAAACTGCCCTCTTAATAATAAATACCGTATTGAATCAATAGTTTATTAATGCAATATATCATCTATTGAAGATCCAGACATGGTTAAATTCTACATTGGATGCACAAGGAATGAATTCAAAAGGAAGTAGGACCAACATCAAACGTCCTTTAATAATAATACCGAAATCAAACGTCCCTATCTAAATATTCCTGGCACTTAAAAGAAACCAATAAAACATCAACAGTAAAATGGAAATTAATAAAAGCTAGAGCTTGTAGGTCATTAAATGACCCATGTTCTTTGTGCATATATGAAAATTTATACATTAAGTTTCTGAAAAATAAAAATTTACTAAATCAAAGAAATGAAATAGCTATTTTTTGTAGGCATTGTCAAATATTTTCCTTAAATAATAATTAACAATTAATTTGGGCAAAAAATTAAAAAGAGAGATGAAACATACAAACTTATACTTGATCATTAACTAATATTTTTAAATACCAAATTAAATTCTAATATATTTATTTGTAAAAATACCGTTTATTAGTTATTAGAAGGAGGAATGGTACTTTAAATCTGTAGGAATTAAATTTAAATATAAAAAATATGACTTACTCATATTTAGATTGACCCTTTTAGAAAATTTTTGCGTATAAAAATAAGCGGATAAATAAAAATGCCAAAAATATTTTGTCATTGAAAACCTAGACGATACGCTGAATAACGGATGTCTATGTTTGCGAGCAGGCACCCCGCCCCCACCTAAATTTAACGTGACTTTGTAAATAACAGATATTTTATACATAAGTTGTCTAGGGAAATTAAAACCAAATCACCCTAATCAAAATAGATTGATTTTTCCTTAACCTTAACAACTCAAAATATTAAGATTGTGTTTATAAATTAAGTAAATTTCTTAGAAAGTTATTCCTAGCATCACTTGACAAAGGAATGAAACTCTGGATTTCAAGTTTAACTTTTATAATTAAATTTACAATTTTAGTTTCAGTTTTGAAACAGAAATTTCTGTGTCGCGATGGAATCATATTTTTTAAAAAGAAAATTTTTATTATGCTCTACTGTTTGTATCGAGCACTTTTTTTTTTTTTTTTTTTTTTTTTATTATATATATATATATATATATATACACAAATATATAGGCAGCGTATTTTTATTAAAACAGGTTTGGTTAAATAATTTAGATATATCACGCCTATTAGTTTTCATTGTGATCCTTTCAAATTCGCGGATCAATTTTTTGGTAGATTTAGAAAATTGAATAGAAAAATACCAAAATTTTCTTTCAAATACTTTTTATTTTCTCAAAGTTACTCCACTTACACTAAAAAAAACTCCAAAAGAACACTTGAATTTTGAAATTTGGAACGTTGCATAAGCAGTAAAAAAAACAAAAAACGAACAGTTGAAATGTTTTAAACTCACAGAAACACATATATACATACTCACAGACAACCTACCCGCCCCCTGAAGATGTTGTCAGATGAGATTGAAAGTACTTCAGAAAACAAAAACTATTCGAAAGAAAATTTTGGTATTTTTTCTTACTCAATTTTCTAAATCTACCCAAAAATTAATCCGTGAACTTGAAAGACTCACAACGAAAACTAATCGATATGTTCTGTCTAAATTATTTAACAAAACCTGTTTGTTTGTGTGTGTGTGTGTGTGTGTGTGTGTGTGTGTGTGTGTGAATATGAGGCTAGGTAAAACAATTTAGATGGGTTAATTCAATATTTGGTACAGGAAAATAGTTTCGGATGCTAAAGTGGAATGTATTTGAAATGATTGATGAAAATTTATAAAAGTAAATCTCATTCAGCAAACACATTTCTTGTTTAGGTGACTTGCAAAACGTTGAAGTGACTTTCAATCGAAAAAAAATCAATATAAAAACATGGCATATCAGTCAAACATTCCCAACCTTTTGCCTGTAGTGGAAGAATCGTCTTTGGACAGAGCAATTTTAAACATAGAAAAGGATTTGGTGGATTCCGACCAGGAGATTTCAGTTTGTCATGCTGAAATGGAAAAAGAACTTAGTATGACAGAACACGATGAATGCAGTAAAGTCCTCGAGAACGAATCCGAGAGCGATTATGCAATTCAAATACCAGCAGAACTCAAGCGAGACAGTATAATTCAAATGTCAACAGAAAAAATAGTTCGTGACGATGACTGTCCGGCAAGTATTACCGACCAGAAACTGGAAGAAGTAGGCAAACGCAACTCTGTGGCGGTGCTTCCTCCGCGAGAAATAATCCCGAAAAAAGACAAAAATATAAAAAGTCAACCACTAACAGCACATGAACGTGAGATCTTATACCGCACCCAAGAGGAAAGTAAACTTTTCGCTCATTTCATTGTTATAGCCACTGTTTTTATACTAGCTGTGTGTTTACTCGGAATCGTGACACCGCAATACACTGGTGTGATGGTGTTTTGGATTTTAATACAAAACTTTTTCACTACGTTCGCCTTGTTATACTGGTTTTTTAGCAAAAAATAAGTTTCTTTAATAAAAAGAAAATAGAGAAGATTCAAGTAGCCTTTGTTAAAAATACATTGTAAAATATTAACGTCATAGTAAAGTGCATATTGGTTCAAAAGGATGTCATGAACATTAAGAATCTCATATTCTGAATTGCTGAAATAAAAATACGTGTTAATAAAATTGGCTTGGATTATATCTGATTATATTCATTGATTTGCACGTATCTGATATTAGTCATTGATTTGCACGTATCTGATATTAGTCATTGATTTGCACGTATCTGATATTAGTCATTGATTTTCGGATAAATAAATAAATAAAATAATACAGAGGTTCAGTACGGGGAACTAACCACCGGCAAGAGGGCACGATGTCGACCTTCAAGAACGTCTGTAAAAGCAGCATAAGGGCGATGGACATGGATATTGAGAGGTGTGAAGACGTCGTTAACAATCACTCGCGCCGGAGAAGCGATTTATACCGAGGGCTGGGACAAGGAGAGAAGAAACGGAGGCTTGCTTCCGGGGAAAGAAAACAACACGGCGACATCGGGAGATAGTGTCTTCGAACGCATTTGTTGCAATCAAGACTGTCACTCCTGTGTGGGCATAACAGATGTTGCGCTGCCATCAGCAGCTGAGGCATAACTCTTTGGGCACAGTTTAATGGTCTTTCGAGATCGACGGATGCTGTATATAAATTAGGGAGAGAAACTTGTAAAATATGTACATTTAAAATAAAATATGCCAACACAGAAAGAAAAACACTAGGATTTTGGCGTTGAATATTGTATGTAAACTCATTTTTCAGCACCTGTTAAATTGATACATTCGTCATTATAATTCTTCTGCTATGTACCGTGTCCCTTCAGAACGTTGGCGATAAATTCCTGTCCTTTGTAGCTTTTGGTAAGCTCTGTCCCTTTGATATTTTTCCTAAACCCTGTTCTGCCGTCCATTTATACAAGCACGCTGGGTAGGTGATGCGCTATTTTCCAAGCCCCTCCCTGTCCTCATTTTGCGCCCTAGAAATTTCAACTCTCTCTTTCTGATGTTAAGTATAAGTGTCCTTTTTGTTTCCATTTTCTATAAAACTTCGTCGTTGCTCACATGTTCAGTCCATGGTATTCTCGGCTTCCTTTTCTAGAACCACATTTCTATCGCCTAAAGTTACTCCTTCATCTGTGCGAAGATGGTCCAGCATTCACTGCCATATAGGAAGACCGATATTACATAAGTTCAGTAATCTTTGTTTCTAACGAAGTTTTCCTGTTTCTCTTGTTTACTTAGTTTTTGGAAAGTATATTTCGCTATCACAGTGCGTCTTCGGATTTCGGTGTTGCACTTTCTGTCCTCTGTTGAAGCACGTCGCAGATATTTAAATTGTTTTATTTGCTTAATTTTAGTATTTTCAATTTTTAGTAATGTTGAGCTCTGCCTTTTGCTTACAGTCATGCATTCTGTTTTCTTGCAATTGATGTTTAGTCTTTTCTTCTCGCTTTCCTTCACTATTTTCTCTCGGAGTTCTTGTTTCCATTCTGTGTTTGCTATCAATATTGTGTCATCTGCATAACTTATGTTAAGATGATGGCCTCAGTAATGAAACCAGGTAGGACTTAATTGGTTTTCAAACAGCGGAAATTAATTTTTTTTTTTTTTAATCATTTTACTCCAAGCAAGGCAACAAATCCACTAGGGGAGTACTGACTGTTAGAGAATATTCGAAAAAGAAAACACTATTAAGGAGAAAGAAAAATATAAGAACAAGAATTAAGGATTGACACTGCATTTTTAATTCTTTGAAGATCAAAATTTACTAGGAAGTGAGAAGTGCCATAAAAGAAACTGTTAGCATATAACTTACGGTTACATCAAGCTATTTCAATTATAAAATGATGAGACCTCATCGCCAATCTTGTATTGCGTTTAGATTCCTAAATTCTTTGGTACGATAGAGCAAAGTTCATCATAACAATTACAATGAGATTATTTATAGAAAAGGCACGGGAAAGCTACATTACGGCGGTGGGAGAGTGACTGAAGGCGAGATTCCAGGTCAGAAGCGATAGCATTCCAGATTCTTTTTTAAATTTTGTCGACCTCTAAATATATAGCAAGCGCAAGGACCGTATCTGGCAGCAGTATTCAAAGTAATGTCGAATAGTAGACCTGTATATAAGATAAATGTTGGCGAGAAAAATTGTCTAGCATGACACAGGAACCAACTTTCCTAGTAGCAATTAATTCAATATAATTAATGTTTGCGCTTGATGTCAGCGGAAAAGTGTTAGTCCGAGAAGGTGTGATGAATCACTTTTCTGGGGGTTAGCATCAGTCAAGCTGTTGGAAAGTAAAAGGGAACTCCCAGACAATTAAAATAGAGCAGTTTCCTTGCCCCAGTTAACAACGGAAAGTAGATCATTTAGATCAGCTGCCAATTTAACATTATCGAACCGTCGAAACTTCTTAAGACAGGAATGTGTCATCAGCATAGATACCGAGTTGAGCAATGATACAAATTTGTCAATCACAACCGCAACATCGAGGTCAGCAACTGTCACAGACAACATTCGACATCATCAGTCTGTAGGTGTCGAACGGAGATGCCAACTGATTTAATGCTTAATCCGTAATTAATGTATACTACATAAATTCTTTTTTCACTGACGTCTACCAACGAATTTCGCTTAACGCCGGTACATGACGTAGCAATCTACGATATAAAAGTAAAGCACTGTGTTTCTCCTTTTGCTCTGGGATGTAGTAACGACAACACGGAATTTGCCCTCGCCGGATAAGATTTTTCCTCGGGCAGGCTGACTGCTTAATTATGTCAACCAACGTGGCGCGTGCGCGCGCGCGCGCGCACACACACACACTCACACACGACAGCTAATCACATAAATGTTTTTTTTTTCCTTATTTTGAGTTTTCTGTATGCAGACAATTATATTTTTCTTTTCTTCAATTATGTCTCTCTCTCTCTCTCTCTCTCTCTCTATATATATATATATATATATATATATATATATATATATATATATATATATATGTGATTCTTCGCTACATAAGAGTTCTCGTGTTTCAAAAACGAGAGCCGAAACCATCCTAATAATTATTAAAATTAAGTTGAATTAAGGTGTTTAGTCCCGTTTCATCTTCAAGCGAAATTTTAGGAATAAGCTATTTTTTGGTTTACGTGTGTTTTTAGGCATGGTTCGTTATAACATTCGTTATTGTGGGAGTGGCTAGGCGAGTCATCTTGGTTAAGTGGTCAGAGAGTTAATTCTTATCTATAGATTCATCATCTTCTGAGAGGTTTTGCTCAGGTTGGGTAGGGTATCTATTTCAAGGCTAATGTTGGCGGTCATTCTCTAGTTAGTTCCCAGTGAGGGATATTTTTATGGCGTGCCTCCAAGTAGTTATGAGTCGGGAGGATTTTGTTTTATTATTGTCTATCTGATTATCTCTTTATTTATTTGTTTATTCAAGTGGGTGTTTTATATACAAACCGTATTGCATTGAATTTCAATTTGTCTTTTGACGACTACAGAAAGGGTTTTTCCTATTTAATGATTTGGCTAAGCTTTTAAGACTTTTATTAAACTATGGGATTTTTTTAATGCAAAAATGTGTTGATGCTGGCAAAAAACCGTTAACTCCTGCCTATGGTTTAATAATTTTTCATTATTTAGAAACTTAATGATGTGTAGTTTTTCGTGTAGGCATAAAGGGCATGGGTCATCCCAGGTTTTACAAGTTCTTGTTCTATTTACTATTTTCCATTTTACTTTTGGTGTTTTATTCATTTTTTTTAGATGCCAGAAATATTGGGATAGAGATGTCTGATTTCAATTTTGAATATTGTTGAAGGAGCTCTTGTGTTGCCTCCATCTAATTTTAAATTTATTCTTCGTTGACCCTTTGTATATCCTATCAGTGTTAGGACTTTCTATGGATGAGAGTGCATTGGTATACCACAGATTTTGTGAGGCATTTATTTTCCAACGGGCAGTCTTTAGGGTTTCTACAATCACATAATTTTTCGTTATTTTTATCTAATTTTAGTTTGAGTTTTATTACTGTTTTGGCATGCGTGTTTTTCTAGGATTTTCTTATGTCTTTTTATGATTCTTTCTAGATTTTCAGTGTAGCTGTAACTCAATTTTAAGGTGTTTTTGTTAAAGATCTCGCTAAGTTTGCTATTAGTGGGAAAGTGCTTTTCAATTAAAGCTAGGAACTTATGGCCTAGTTTGGTACTGACCATTTGGTTGTACGGAGGGGTATACCAGATGATCTTTCTTTTTTCTGTTTTTCTTATTATTGGTACTATCATTTCTATAGGTTATGTCAGCATTTTTGTATCCACTATTTTTCAGGGCTGTGTTATAAAAACTACTGTGTTGTCGGAATATTTCCTTATTTGCTGAGTTCATACTGATTCTTCTCTTTATTGATATGAGTATATGTTTAATTATAGATGGAGGGTGGTTAGACTTAGAGTGTGCATACAGGGGATTAGTATTAGGTTTTCTGTAAGGTAGGTGAACGTTGTTCGTTAAGTCTAGGGTTACGTCTAGGAAGTTTACTCTTTTTAATTTAGTGTTGACTATTGTTTTTAAATTTAGTTTTCCGAATTCATTATAAATTATCTTTCTAATTTTTTCTGTTTTAAAATTTGCGGAGCTCCTCACTATCATGAGCCCGTCATCTCTGTATAGCTCGATGTCCCTAATGTCTAGTTCACGGTGGGCGGTTAGATTGTACAGTATAAATAGACCGACAAGGTCCGAAGATTCTGCAGAGTCTAGAGATCCCAGAGTGATGTCAAAATTGTCATTAGTGTTTTTAATCCACTGGTCCCCATTATGGATGAGGACAGATTTCTTTGCACTGAGAATTATGTTTGTTTCTTCCTTAGTTAAGTCAGAATATACTGTAGCAAACTCCAGGGCAATCGTGAAGAGATCTTTTGATATTGACTGGTAGTAATCGACAATAGCGAACTGAATTAGGGTGCAGTCAGGCTTATTGTCGATGTTTATGACTTCTTTGGTGTTAATCCAGAGTGTTAATCCAAGGTGTTTTTTTAATTTGGCTAGTGATCCTTTCTAGGAGTTTTTTGCTTATCTTTCCTATGTCGGGTCTAGTAGGGTTTATCATTCTGGTAGCCAACTCTATCACTTTTTTTTAATTTTTCAGTAATCATTTTACTAGTTCTATTGATACTGTCAACCATATTTATATTGTTATTCTGGGCTTTTTTTATAAGTCTTAGTTAAATTTTTTTCTAATTTGTTGTAGTCGTCAGCCGTCAATTTGTAGAAGTTTCCCGTTTTATCGGATTTAACTAGTATTTTATTACTGTCGTTTATGCTTTTGACTATTTGGTCTAGACGCTTCTGGAAGTTGCTTTTCTTTTTTTGAAAGGAAATATTATTGATTATATTTAGTAGTAGTGTAGTCGTCAAAAAACAAATTGAAATTCAGTGCAATACGGTTTGTATATAAAACACTCACTTGAATAAACAAATAAATAAAGAGATAATCAGATAGACAATAATAAAACAAAATCCTCCCGACACATAACGACTTGGAGGCACGACATAAAAATATCCCTCACTGGGAACTAACTAGAGAATGACCGCCAATAGTAGCCTTGAAATAGATACCCTACCCAACCTGAGCAAAACCTCTCAGAAGATGATGAATCTATAGATAAGAATTAACTCTCTGACCACTTAACCAAGATGACTCGCCTAGCCACTCCCACAATAACGAATGTTATAACGAACCATGCCTAAAAACACACGTAAACCAAAAAATAGCTTATTCCTAAAATTTCGCTTGAAGATGAAACGGGACTAAACACCTTAATTCAACTTAATTTTAATAATTATTTGGATGGTTTCGGCTCTCGTTTTTGAAACATGAGAACTCTTATGTAGCGAAGAATCATATTTTTAAACAAAAAATATAATATAAGCTCTTCTTCTGTATGGAGCACTGTCTTCTTAAAAATAAAAACAAAAATAGTAAGGGGACTCCGGATTATGCACTCAACGTGTTCTTTTCTATTTTCTGCATACCTGCGCATGTATATATATATATATATATATATATATATATATAGTATCAACTTTACCGCTACAAAATGTCACACTCATCCAGTTATTCGCTACTGCGTGTATTTGTTTACTAGCCTTAATATATTTAACAGAACGCCCGCTAACCTTAACTTAGCACAGCATACTCACTCAACACTATATAATAATTACCGTTGTGTATTTATTTATACTTTTCGTATCATGCTCTGAAATCCTATTCACAATTCGTAAGGTTAATCATTTTCTCATGTTGGTGCCTGTTTACGAACTCCAATATTTACTCATGGACAGTAGTATGTAGCACTCAGCAGCTCAAAAATAAAATCAATCTCAAAATAAAAACGACCAAGGCAATCTTTGAAACTAATCTTTCACAAGAAACGTAGTGATAAAGGACTTAACTTACTAAACAGTTCATCAGTAGCTTCTATTTAAGTCGTGAGTTCTGAAATGACTTCCGATATCTGCAACGCATGGCCGGCGGTACTTTTTCCATTTTAGCGGTTTGATATCAAAAGTATTAGATAATCCAGGAAACCATTTTAAAAACGATTTATTACAAGAAACGTAGTAATAATAAGGGAACTAATTTTGTAAACACTTGAGTGGCTTCTGCTTCAGTTGTGATATCAGAACCTTCGTTAGGTAATATAACGAAATACATGTAACTTTTATGTTTGTTATGTAATAAATCTAACAAAAATCTTTAAAGAAACTTAATAGTAAGAGAACGAATTAATTAAACAGTTGATTGGCTTCTATTTTAGTTGTGACTTCTGGAACAAAAAGAAAAGCTAAAATAAAACACCATGAAAGTATAAAAATACCAGCAATACATCTTTATATATATATATATATATATATATATATATATATATATATATATAAAATTTACCAAGAATATATTTTATCTGTAGTTGAAAGCATACAATTGCGTTCAAAATATAAATGAAACCATAAAATTATGTTCAAAATATTTAGATTTCGGCATTAAATAACCCATAGAAATTGATATGCCGCCAAACAAAATCAAACCAACATGAAAAAAGACTTCATAGCATTATCCATATAATATCCTACAATTTATTAAATCAACCTTTATTCCAAAATATAACTTCAACAAAACTACAGCATAAAACACGCATATCACTGCTTCTAGTAATCATCTCCGCACAAACATGTATTTGCACAAAGGCTGACTATCATATATGATGTATTCAATTGTGAAAGCAGAATAACATATATCATATTTTTATTACTTCAAAAGTCCCAAAAGCTTAAATTTCGCCATAAGGATATGCTGTTAAACAAACAAATCAAACTTTCGGTTTCCTGCTTTCAAAACTTTTGATTATCAAAAGTGTAAATGCAGCAGTGTATTCGTTATCGTCTACCTTCATTTCTGTTCGTTTATTGTTCATTCTCCTAAATAATGTTTTCTTTTTCTGATATTCTTTCACACTCAGTATCCTCTAGCGTCTTAGTGGCCTTATTGTTTTGCTTGGTGTGAAATTATTTTAAAATCTTGTACACTAGTTTATATAATTAAAAGAAAAACTTGTCGTTCCAACGAACGATTTATTTCATAGAAATATTTCCATGAAATAAAACATTCGTTAGAACTACAAGTATTTCTTTTAATTATAACGGAGATGGTTTATATTTTCCATATTTATAGATATGCGATATTTCTATGACGTCACGCATTACAACGTCGTAACATGTGACAATGAATCTTGAATACGCGATGCATTGATTTTTAAGTAGTCAGGATCGTTCTTGCTCTTATCTAACCAATAATGTTTCAGAATTTAAACAGCAACCCCTCCCCCACCAAACCTTACAACGTATCGATTCATAGCTAATGATTTTCCAAGTGTATGAGCGAATCGATAAGGTCAGTAACAATACACTGATCATTGTATCCAGTTTGTCCATCTGACTATTGATGACCGGCAAAATGTCAGATCGATATTTTATAAAAGAAACAGATACACGTTTAATTCGGCTATTTACTGTTTGGTTGATTTTTCAGAAAAAGTAAACGTTTCGACTAGTGTTTCGACTTTCCGATCGAAATCCGATAAAAAAAAAAAAAAAAAAAAAAATGACTTACCAATCTTCTCGTGATTCCAATCCTTTGCCAACGGTGGAAAGTGTCTCTTCGACATTTCTCACGGAATACTCGGGAAATGCTTCTGATAACTTTCTTCAACAAGGTGGTACAGTTTTACGAACCGAAGATACATCTGTCGAAGATAGTCAGATGACAGACTGTGATGATAGAGACAAGAGAGAAAACGTAGCAGATGTCAACAAAATTAGTCCCGCAGATCAGTTTGAAAATGACCCCGGAATAGAAGCGACAACTGACGATAATGATAAACTAGTAAGATTTAAACCCGACCAGAAACCGAGTGAAATAGACGAAAAAGGTTCAGTGATGCTTCCTATTCAGCAAGAATGTATACCTTCAAAATCTAATATCAGAGACATAAAACCAGCGATAACCGACGATAAGACGCAAGTGAATCCGGATGAAATATCTGACCATGTTAAGAAGCAACTGATCTTTAATGACTATCAGAATTCGGATCAAACTCCTGTCCGGAAAAAATGCAGACCTTTAAAATCTCACGTCACCATAGAAGGATCGAAGACTGATGGTGATGACAAAAATGTATCTGATGCCGACCAGAAGCTGCATGTAACAGTCGAACTTGATCCAGTGATGTCTCCTCTTCTGCAAAAATGCACACCTCCAAAATCTAATCTTGTAGGGAATGAAGCAGACTATATTAATAAGCCGATCTCTAATGCCGATCAGCAACCGGATGAAATACTTGGTCCAGTGATGCAGAAAACCATTTCTGCAAAAGGTAATAGAATTCGAAATGAAAAAAATGAACAGCAAACGAAATGCATAAATGATTCTCTCCACCGTAACAAGAAGGATGTCAAACTATTAACGTATTTGGTTATCGTAGTTGTAGTGTTTGCAATAGGCATAAGTTTATGCGCAGTATTTGTGGAGCAATACATTAGTATGATAATGTTTTGTACCTTAATCCCGATCTTTTATACACTGTTCGCCCTGATACATTGGTTTTTGAACCAGGAACCGGTTCATTCAACTTTGAGAAGACTTGGAACTCTGAAAGAAAAAATATAACTTCTTCTTAATGATGCTAAGCTAACAGCAGACAATAAAAGTCATTGAATGCGGTTGGAATTGTAATAGTACAGATACTGTTGTTAACGCATTCAACGTCAAATGACGTTAATTAGCTTCGCCAATGAAGTTGCACTGTGGTTATCCATTCACACCCATTTGTTTGTTTGTTCACACAATACCTCTGAAATTTAACAATAGGAGTAGATAGGTTTGTCGGGTTCACACTCCTCCCCGATCTTTTTAACAGGGGTAGAGGTTTATCCTTTGCTTCTGGATTAGGATTGGGTTTCCAGTTTCTTCTAAAGCCGTTACCTTCTCTTTAAATTCCGGTGGCCCCTTGCATCTTAGTGGCATTATCACCTTGCTTGGGATGGTGTCTCTTACTCTGTAATCCTCTGCAGCGAGTGGCTCTTGGGCCTTGTACAGGGTGAACATCAATGTAATTTCTCTATAAATTTCCCTTTTTTTTTTTTTTTTCGGAAGTAGAAAAGATTAACATTTGGGGTGGATCCAGGAAATTATTTTTATTTCATTTTATTAACATTGCAATATCTTTTTCTTCGTTTATTCATTTGCTAGTTAGGGCTGATCCAAAGGGCTGTCCACTGACACCGACATCTTGGCAATATTCACAATTCGAGTTCCCAGGCATCTCCGCTCTATGCGATTCTCTGCAGTCCTTAGTCCTTTCATTTCAGCTACGCTTCTCAGCTGTTTCAGCTACGGTCACAGTATTCATTAGTATAGTCAAGCATATTGCTTTCCATGCCATTATTAAGAGTTACTAACTGAATCGTTCTTGAGTGAATTCTGAATCTCTTGTTCTTTTTGTTAAAGTGGAAGAGCATTTCATGGTTTGCCAGAATAGTCATATATTTTATGATGCTTCTTCTATGTATCTAGAGATGTTTGATAAAATCCATTAGTCTGCAATATTACCGGTCCTGATGTGGCATCTCGGCTTCAGTCACATTCCCACCGCCATAATGTAGCTTCCCTGTGTCCTTTCTATAAATATTTTCAGTTCACGGCTACATCACGTTGAAACATTGGTTCCCATACGATCACCGAAGTTGAGCAACGTCGATCCTGGTCAGTACCTAGATGGGTGACCGTTTCGGTTTACCAGATGCTGTAAACTTGGATGTGCGGTTGGTCTAATGGATAATAGCTCTGAATTGTTAATCTGAGAGCCGGGTTCCAATACACGTTGGGTTTGTTATATTCACTTATGCATAAATACCCTTGGGAAATGTATGAATCCACCTCTTCTTCCCTATCTATGGGTTAATTAATAAGACTTGTGTCAAAAAACATTTTTATCTCCCCCCCAGATGCTTACAATCTAAAAATATTTTCTGGCTTTAAATAACCTGCAAGGGTTGATAATTCATAGAAAATGAATCGATATATAATAAATATTTTAATAATAATAATAATTCTGATCACCTTTTCTTCTTGGTATCTCGACTTTGCAAATTTAAGTGCAGTACTAGATTGACAGATAAGCTTAATCAATTTACAGTTGAAATTGCTAGATATAACCATAAGTTTTGTGTTCATCGTTTTTTCTGGAACTTCTCGCTTGTGGAGTTCTCTTCCGGCTTCTTTTTTCCCAGTCAACTTTATTGTCTAAAGATTTTAATGCACTGCCAATCGCTATCTTCTTCTGTCTCCTTGAAACCTGTCCTTTTATTGTCCTTTCTCCTTATTAATGTTTTTTTTCTCAGACTCTTTTACTTTCAGTAACCCCTTGCATCTTAGTGGCTTTATTGCCTTGCTTGGAGTGAAATGATTACAAAAATACGGTGTATGTTTGCAAGAGTAACAAACACAAAACAATGTGTTTCCGATGAGGCGGAAGGAAAGGAGACAAGATATATTAAATTAAAATTAACTGTATTGTCAATGTGTAGAGGAAAGTCGTGTGAAAAGAGAAAAAATAAAGCAATCTTCAAACACGTCTCTACAAATTTAAATAAATTTTATTATTGAGTGTTTGTTTTCTTTCAAATTGAAAGAAATGAATTACAAAGATTCTTGCGAAACAAATTCAGACGAAAATGTTTTTCTTTGTTTATAAGACAACCGAAGCGTTAGTATGATAGAAGTAATAGAATGTATCTACATAAGGAGAGTGTCAGGTATTTACCTTGTTTTATGAATGCGTGTAATTCTCAAGCAGTAGCAGTCGTCAAACGAGAAGACCATATTATAACTACTGCTAACGTTTCGTTTACAAAACTCGGTTCGTATGTTTCAAGTGTACATAATTTGCTAGGCTTTGTAAGAAGTTACTCGAATAAAACATGTGAACAGGTTGAGTAATTAATTATACGAAAAGATTGAGAATTCAGCCTGTTCACCACAACAAACAGCCGGCCTTGGTCAAAGGTTTACGGAAAAGCTGAATACTATCTTTACACCACAAATATTTATAAAGAAATAGATAGGCTCGAATGAGCTAAAAATTAGCTTACAAAGCTCAGAAGTTTATTGGTTAATGAATATTTTCCTATTTTTATAAATATCTATTTTTTAGGCGAGAACGTATTGTTAATCATTTTCTGGAATGATCACTCCTCAGATTTTGTAGCAGATCATTATTTAAACATATATGGTTAAATATATGCGACAATGTCTATTATGTCTGATCATGAGCCGTTCTAATGTTCGTATGTTTGCTTTAATTTCGGGTGAAAATAAAGACAAAAATTGTCCAACATTTGGATATTTTTTATTAAGTTGGTCCTTGATCTAAGCTTTCGGCACACATGAGCCATCTTCAGAGTGGTTATACGGACATTTTTACAAAGATGTTCACCATCGAAGATTATATTTTGTTAGGTTGGCACAGAAGATTGCTATGCGACGATAACGGTCACGTAATAACGGACGCAGGCCGTAAGTTCAGGATGCGGTTCTATGACGTCATACCACGCGAGAGGCCGAAATATTAACAACAGAACCACATGTCTAGATGCAATGTAATGTGTTGTGACTAGTTTGAAATGTAATTTTTTGAGTGTGAGTTGCTTTGTTTTAATATAGATGGCCTCCAATATCTTAAGTCTTTTTACTGTATGTGTGAGTTATTGTGTTATCAACTAATATCTGTCTAATATTATGTACATGGTTACTATAGTGTCCTGATGTACTTTAGAAAAATCTGCAGCTAACCTGTAACCCTTCTTTACATTTTTATTGAATTATATAGGCCATTAATTTTAAACCTTATATTGAAATCGCCATGTATAAGAATAGTTTTTCTTTGTTTTTTTTTTTACTATTCCTAGCAACAAGGACATGGAACTTTGCTTGCTTTAACGTCTTTCTTTGTGCGCCCAGGAAAGTGCTAACTTCATAAACACACAATGAAAACGTCTGCTTCTTACATTTCAATTTGTTCTTTATAAACCAGCAAATGTTCTTTGACTTTCCATGTCATAAGTAGTTGAGCGAATGTTTCTTATTATTTAAATATACAGTTATATCATCATTATAGGAAGCAACAGATCTGGTTTATTGACAACATGGTCTACTAAACGTACATTAATTGTATTACTATCATATGAAGAACACAAAGCTGTCATATGAAATTTAAAATGACATAGCCTAGGCCCTACATCTAAAAAAAACCCCAGGTTATTTTCATTTCCATAATAGTCCTTACTATAATACTTAGTACTAGCGCATAGCTCACACAGGCTCTTTTACTTACACCTAGGAATTTTTTTAAGAGAGGAATACACTTTACAGTAATTAGAGAAATGCTCCTCCATGTTACAAAATTTGCAAATTAATTTATTACTCTTAATATTTGTATTAAAGTTTTCCAGAGAGGAATAATTATCCTTCTTTTCTTATCGTCATTAAATTTTCTATTTTCTTGCGGTTTGGAATACTTTGCAACTTCCTGACATGATTTAGATTTGGTAAATTAACGTTTTAATGACGCTCCCAAAATTGTCTAAACTTTGGTTGAACGAAGGATAATTAGAACTTGGGCAATGAATTAATTCCTTTTACAAATTTCTAGGCAGTTTAGAAAATATAACTAAACTTAAAAATTTAACTAAGTTTTGAATTTGTTCAAGTTATCGTTAACTTCAGTTAAGTACAGTTTCTGTTTAACCGCGTTTTAGTTTTTCTCCAATATTTGTTTTAAAATTTTATTAATGATGAATTCACTATCCAGAAATTCATCTTTGAGTACGGATTGCCACCTCGTAATTCTCATCACTAATGCATACATGCTGACTCACTTGTGCAGCATAATTACAATAACAGCTCTTCAGATACTGGAGGCGTAGAGATTTTGAACGAACACCAAGAACACACCTTTCGAATTGAGCAAGAAAATTCTAGAAAGTGAATTTATCACTCTCATTCACGTTTTCATTAAATGTAGGACATTTGACCTTAGGAATAGCCGGTCCGAAATTGGGGTTTTATTGAGGTGTACTTCTCTCTGAGGTTATCCAAATCTTCAATTACGTTTGTTGAGTTAATTTGAACAGCCGTAAGTATTTTAATTTTAATTGTGTCCTCAGATATCTTAGTCTCATTATAGACTTCCATTTCTGAAATCTACTAGTCTAATTTTTTTTTTTTTTTTACTATCTCAAGCCAACCGTTAATAAATTCGCTTTGGGCATGGAAAATACGTTGACACCTTATCTTTAGATTTTAAAATATTTAACGTTGATACAATTATTCAATTTTAAACAATTGCGTTTCTTAGCAAGATAAGTGACAAGAAGATCAAAGCATTCCGCCATTTGATACAATTGATAAATACAAACGATATACGAAAAAAGTAAGTACAAAACCCACATGAATATGATAAGGATTAAAATAATAAAGCTTCTCTTTCCAAATAAACGACGAGCGACAAAATATTTCCTTCACAATCAAAGGCACAAGGTAATTTCGTTAAACAAATTACCACCATTAATTCATTATTTTACATCGCAATTATTAGTGCAAAATATCTCAGAAATGAAGTTAGAAAAAAAAAAAGAATTGTAATTACTATTTGCTATCAAGAATGTATAAAACGAGATGTTTCGGGAACAAGCGGCCACAAGTCGGATATGAAAGTTAACAACGTTCAATCAATGTATATTGATTCTAATGGTGTCAAGGAAACAGACGACAACATCGCTCGAATGAATCTTTATGGAAATCAGAAAGACAAACTTTATTTTACAATAAAAATCCCGAAGGAAAATGTTACATGAAAAAGTGGGGTTGCACTAATAATGTTTTCAGGTTTCATATAGTGTTATGGGAATCTAAATTTATAATCCAAATTACACAAACCTAAAGAACACCAAAAACCAAAGCTTGTTAATTTTTTTTTTTAGGTAATTTGAACATATTTTTAGTTATTAGATTTATTATAAAAACTGTAGTCTGGAGTTATTACCCAGATTAACAAATTGCGACAGCTATTAGGGAGATGTGATTAAAAAATTATTCAGTATTATTGTTGTTTAGGCAATAATAAGCATAAGCACAAATAGCTATATTGTGGAAAAGGGAAATTTCGACAATATACGCATTTTTTACGTACTTATGGTTATTTTTTAACTTAAAAAAAACGATATACTTGTTATGGATAATAATATTATACATTAATTACTAATTTTTTAAGTTAATAACTATTTGTGCTCAGTTGTTGACATTATCTGCTGATGTGTTAAAATTTTGGAATAATTTAAATTTTATCTCTCTGATAGATGTCGCAATCTGTAAAAACTAATATCGGTTTGAGGCCTCTGAAATCTAATAAAAACAATTCTTCCATAATATATGCTCAAACATTGATAATGGAAAGGATGTCACGAATGCTGAAACAGAAAATAACAAAGTTATTGAATGAAGGAATGTATACATTGGCGATATCAAAGGAACTTCGCAAAGATCTTCGAACAATGTAGGGACTGTTGAAAATATAACCAAGTTGAGAATAGAAGTAAAGGAAAAGGCTTTAAGAACTAACTAAAGTTAATTATAGCGAAACAACCACTTTGACCAGTATTCAGGAACAGGTTGAATGAGAGAGCCCAGAAGAATAAAAACTGTAGAAAACTTCACAAATCTGCCAAGAAATACATGAAAATAGACTTTTCTAAAGTAATATTTTTACGGACATATCTCGTGAGACACTTGATTTACATGATGGATGGGTCAAAGAATGTATTTTATCCGATGCAAATGTGACTGGCTGAAAGAAAGCAGGGGTGATGATATGAGCTGGAATTGTGGACCATTTAAAGTCGATGAAGGAGTTAAAAAACTGAATGGTGCTATTATGATTTCGCGGAGAAAAGATTTTCTTTGAATGGTACAAGTCCCAGCCTCGCAGTTTCAAAGTAAAGTTTGTATTTATGCGCGGTAATGCTCCTCCTCGTGTATCTAAGGTTACACGTTAATATTTTGTGATAAAGATTTACAAGAGAAAAGACAATGGAATGGCTACCATCAAGTCTAGATGTGAAGTTGATCCAATATCTATAGTCAGTTGTAAAGATCAAATCTTTTTTTTTTTTTTCTGTTATCGATTTTTTTTTATGGCTTATCAACCTTTTGTAGGTTATTTACAGCCATAAAATATTTTTAGATTGTAAGAATTTTTGGAGATAATGATTTATTGCTATTAATTAACCCATACCTGGGGTGATAAGTGATGGATTCATACCTATCTCAAGGGTATATGAATGTAAAGGAATATAACGAACCCAACTAGAATTGGAACTCGGTTCTCCGATTAACAATTTCGAGCTATTATTATCCATTAAACCATACGTACATCCAAGCTTAAAGCACGTGATATTCCCAAGCGGTCACCCATTTAGCTACTGACCAGGTTCAACGTTGCTTAATTTTGATGATCGTAGGGGAACTGGTATTTCAACGTTATATGGCCGTAAGACAATAAGTAGTTGTGTAAATCTGAATGTAATTCTAAAAAGAGTTGATGTGGGGAAAAATAAATGTTTATATAGAATAATATATTTACAGAAGAAAGGCGTGTAACATTTTCAACAGTGAAAGTCCTTATGCTTACGAAAAATCAGGGCCGGGGTGAAACACCCACCCCCACCGGCAAGCCCCAAGCCTGATTGGGAGCCAAGGGCAGTATTTTGTAATTGTCGTTATCTTATTAACATTTGCTTTTTTTTTTCTACTTACATTTATATACGTTACAAATTAAACTAAGCAAAAATATTAAAGGATTATATAATTTTCGCTTTTTTGACATTATGCTGTGGTCATTTTTGTGTCTAAATCTGTGAATTTGTTTTGTCCATGCAATCTAGAAAAACCCTATATAAAATTCACTATTTTCTAGTCATAATGTTGAATGTGTTAAAATATAACTTCTTAGCAAGAAAAATCTCAAGTTGATGTTAAAATGGCTGCAAAACATTGTTGACTTATTTATAGATGGAATAATCTATTATGATATGTCTCTAGTTTGTATTTAGATATTTATAATTTATTTTCAGTTTTTCTAGTTGAATTTTTCACCTATATTGCATATGATCCATTATTGTACATATTTAGATTACGATAAAATGTGTATTTTATATGAATACTACCTTATGACAATTGAAATGTAGTAGAGTTAGTGGATCACATATCGACTATACAGGATGAGGGAGCACGAGACCCTTACACCTATGAAAAAAGAACCCTGGTATGTATGTATAGAGGCGTAGTAGCCCTGATAAATACTCCGTATCATTAGTCTCATCATTGAGTGTGGTTGTACACATAATCAATTCCTTACACAGCTAGAGTAGTATTAATTCACGCGTAGCGTGTTTTGGGTAGGTAGACATAGCGGAAGGGATACGTGGCCGTTGATTACATCAGCAGAGACCCTCTGCCCTGGTCAATGACTTCAGTCTAGGAGGCCCCTAGCCTTGCGATGGTGATTCATCACCGCACTAGCTGCGTACATAACTTTGGAGCCGAGTCTACCGTACAAGAACGTTCATTCGCCCTTTGACAGGTTTTTATTTTTTAAAATCTGGTAAGAGTCTAGTTACCAGAAAAGTCGGTTGGGTAACCGGTTTAGTCACCGATGTCCCGACCATGCGGAAGGTTGTACTGCATTACTCGTACAAGTAACCTAACATAAAATACTCTTGCGAAAAAAAAATGATGACGTCATGCATTGTAACGTCATTATTATGAAATGTAAAAATTATCTTTGTATCTTGCATACAACTTTCAAGTGATTCGGATTGTTCCTCTAATTTTTAATACATTACGAAGTTCTTGCATAAATCTTACAGCATGTATGTTTCCGGCTAATGAATTTGATAATATGCTGAATATATGGCCGGATAGATGACAAGGTAAGTAGCAATGACGTATGACAACTGGATCCCGCGTTTCCCGATGATTCTGATTAGATGTCGACCACCGATCAAATGTCAGATCGATATTTTATAAAAAAAAAAAAAAAAAAAAAAAGAAACTAAGACACTTTTGACAAATTCATTTCTCGGTAAGGTGGCTTTTTTCCGAACAAATAAAGTAACACAATGTCGTTCGAGTTTCGGCTTTTCAAACACAATTGAAATAAGAAGAGAAATCATGACTAATCAGGTTTACGTCAGCGACTCTTTGCCATTTGTAGAAGAACCATCTAAAGTCGTGTTCATTAACTGTGAAAGGAATGACATCGCTGATGATAAAACTCCGGCACATGACGGCAGGGATTTACAAGTAGGAAACATGTCGACGAGTGATGACCAGAAAATGGTGAATAATCACACGAAAATGAAAAAGGGACATAAATTGAAGGTCAAAGTATGCAGCCCCCCGGTAAGCCAGACTGAAGATACTCTGATAATAAAAAAAGCGATGCCCAACGACGATAACTATCAAGCGAATTCTAATGCCGATCAACAGCCGGAAGGCGTAGATGAACCCAATTCAATAGCCCAGTCCGAATCCGTTCCTCAAAGAATACAACAAGCGAAAAAAGCAAAAGAAAGGGCAAGACATATTCAGGATACCAAAATATTTACTTATTTGGTTTCTGTATTTGCAGTTTTTTTAATATTCACGGGTGTCTTAGGATTGACGCTACCGCAATACATTGTTATAATGTTGTGTTGGACCTTAATTCCAGTCTTTTTCACTCTAGTCGCCTTGTTATACAAATTTTTGTACCCGAACCAATTTCCTTCAGTTTGGACAAGAAGGCGAAATAGCATAGACCATCATTAAATGTGTTCGAATCACATGCTCTTTGCAGATAATAAATGACTTTGAATGATAATTTCTGTCTGAATTTCTGAGATTACGAGTTATTATTTGCATTATTTACACTTGGACGAATATCCTTGTCTTTGTTGTTATCACAACGTTTCGGTCGCTGTGCCCTCCAACCTTCACCAAGTACTTGCCGATCCGGATAAGCGTCAGGGAATTTCGACCTGAAACTCTTATTTAATTTACTGGCATATATTGTTATCGTTCGGCTGACCATGTCTAAGGATTTCTCGTCTAGTTTTTTTATTTAGTTCTGTTCAGTTATTGCTCGCCCCGGTCTCAGCTTAGTTTAAGTCTGCACTGACGTTGAAGAATGACATTTAACGTTTGCAAAAGATTTTATAAACTAAAATCGCACGTTCTGATTTAAACCATTTTTTTTTATCTAAAGCTCTACTACTACTACTAATAATAATAATAATATAATGGCTAGCCGCTTGTATCTGAGTATTTCTGTCTACTAAGGCGGTTAGCCAATCCTGTTGCTAATGCCAGCTCAGACCCAGAACAGCTTAAAGAAGGCCTGTACGCTCATCGTTTTCAGACACTTTCCAAATGTGTCAATAACATCAAGAAGTCATCCTCCTAACAAGTTGATCATGGAAAGATTCGAACCTGGGTTTCATGGTCGGAAAGCAAACATTCTACACGACCATAAATTATAACACTGTTATACCTATAATAATTAAATGATTATAGGTATAACAGTAGTTTGGTTTTTTTTTTTCAATTTCAATATCCTAATATATATTTTTTGGCATATCTTTATCTGGTGGCACTGCCATATTTATGTGAAGGCAGTTTTGTAGCATTCAATTAAAATGTCTGATCTATTAGCTTTTTATACGTCCGTCAGTATGAAAGGAGTAAAGAATAGGGATTTTACACGGCCTTCTATGGCTGTTTCAAGGTGATCATCCAGTGAATATGTAGGAAATTCAGTTGTCCAGGTTTTTAATATTAAAAATCCGAGCGTCTGAATTCCAAACAATAATAAAATAAAAATAAAGAAAACACGAGTATGCATGTTAAATAATTCGTTTGTATTTACAAACTTATGTACACGAATTAAAAAGAGTCAAAAAATATTAAAAATAGTCTTTAGTTGAGTTAGTCTTTTGGTAGTTGGTACACAGAAAACCTGTGGTTTAGAAAAGATTTTTAAATAGTTGGCCCACAGAAAAAAAGTTGTAGTTGTGAAAAGACTTATCGTTAGCGAAGAACCACTGTCTTTGTTGTTTTTGTAGTTGATTCATTTGAAGTCGACGACACATTTCTTTCAGCACGCGCTGTGGGGGGGGGGAAAGAAAAAGCTAAATAGCCACGTCTTTATTTCGGCCCGGGGAAAGCTGTATCTCTGCTTTATTTGAAAATCGAAATCTCTGGGTTTTTATAAGCAATTTTTCCTGAAAGTAGGCTCGAGAAAAATAGAATTTTAGCTTTCTCTGATTGGTCAAATATTTCACATGATATTAATTTCTAACGAATAGACATTCTGATTTAAACAGTGTGTACTGCATTGTGGAATCTTTTTGTTTGTAACTATTGTCTGTTATTTGGTAGAAAATAGTCTGGGCGTATCATAGTATGTATATGGGTATGTAATTGTGTTGCAAGTGTTTTATTTCCTATAAATATACTGCCCAATCTTATAATAACGATCTTTATATGCCTTCGGTGTCAAGGTTAGATAGCCTAACACTATTGCTGTTGTTTATTGAGTGAGGTAATGACAAAAAAAGTAATGCAGGGGCACAAATATATGACTCCCAATATACCTATCATGACACCCAGTTTGATATGTATACCAGGCACATGTATTATAGCCAGATGTGTGCGATTTGGTAACAAGGTTTTGATAAAAGCAGAACACAACCTTTCGGGTATGGATGGGGTCCAGTTAGAAATATCTTCCGATCGAGTGACAGTTTTTGAGTGAGAGTATTCCCAATGATCTAGATGGGGCATTCATATCGGCTTGGCTGTCTCATTTTTCAGACCTAAAATAATAATAAAAAACAAAACAAAAAAACAAAACTTCCTCTTGACACCTGGCCATGAACTCGTAAACAAAGAACACCGCGTCAATCTCTTACAGGACATCCTCCACCCTCCACCCGGTTAAGGTAAGGTAAGATACATACAAATCTGAGATATTGAACGGGATACTTATTGTAATGTAGCCCTTCTTAATTCACAGATACAAAACTTGTTCACGTTAAACACTGTCAATCAATTAAGATCACGAGCCGTGCATGGTGCCGCATTAGGAAATTTTTTATTACTTCTTTGTTTTAAGTTGTTGGGATTTGCCACATCTTGGTCTGCCAAGACGACCGCTAGTTGGTGCTATTTTAGGACTATAAAAGAACGGTTCTCTATCTCTCTCTTCGTTCTAGAATGCGGTAGGTTGAAGTCTTGTTCAGTCTTGCCTTCTGGTGGTGGGGACTGCCACCTGGTCACGTGGCGCATCTTCCGCATGCACAAACACACACACACACACTACATTTCTTACTCGTTTCATCTATATGTCTGCACATTAATATATTTTCTCTTTTTTGTGTGAATCATGTTATTCATTCTATAAAAATGTAAAAAATATCTCGTATGTTAATTTTTTTCCACAGAAAATGTTGAAACTCAACATGGTTCTCCACATAAATCTCGTTCCATACAAAAACCGTAGACCTGCAACCCTCTACAAAGTAGGGTCATTCCTATTCAACTCTTAACTGTTAAACTGCTGGTGCGTTTTGTTTTTTTGTTTTTTTAGGTAATCTGGCTGGCCCCTTTCGCTGATTGGTTGTCTATATCTGGCTAAATTCTTCGCGCGAAAAATTCAAAGCTGATTTAAAAGGCGCGAAAATTGAAAGTGAAACCATACAAGTGTTACTTAGTCCCCCCCCCATTTGAATGCTTGACGATTTTTTTCTGTCTTTATCTACGAGAATAAAAAAAACAAACAAAAAAAACTTCCTCTGCAAAAAAAAAGGCAAACTATTTTTAGCACGGAAAAGAAAACATTTAACCTCGTGAAAAAAAAAAAAAATTAAAAAGTTTTTTTTACACAATAGAAAAAAAAAAATTTTGTTTTGGAAAATAAAATTACTGTTTTTTTCGCCGCGTATAATAGTTTAGAAAAAAGTAATTTTCTATTTGTCTGCGTACAATTCACACAATCACAATGTTGTTTGGTCTTTTTGTCAACTTGCCAATCTCCAGCATCAGTGGTTTTTATTTTCAAAATTAAAAAAATAAATTAAACTAAACTAAAGACATAAAAATAATAATAATAATTTGTGTTAGTTCTGTAGTCTTTTCTTTTCTTTCTTCAGTAACTTTCCTACGATCGACATATGTTCGGGTAGCATCGGGAAGAGCTTCGTGACACATTGAAATTATATTTCCATCCTAGGGTGAAATTAGACGAAGAATATATTGTATTTAGAGTTGCGACAGGAAAAATTTGGCAAACATTCATTACTTACTCTTTTTTTTTTTTTTTTTTTTTTTTTTTAAAACAATGTTTTTACTTTTTATTCAAGACGAGATAAATACCGTTTGACTGAATAGTGAAAGGCGAAGTTATCTCCCTTGTCACAGATGATTAACTGGCCCATTCAAGGGATTATAAAAAAAGCCAGAGCGGGAGTAACGCAAAGGATGGAGACGATAGAAAGCTATAGAAGGAGAAAGAAAGACAGCGATATAGAAGAGAGAGAAAAACAAGAGAAAGATAAGAGAGAAAACGGTAGAAAATATTTCAGTATTCTTTTTTTTTTTCTAACATATAAAAGAAAACTAATCCATGATTGTATAAAATTTAGATAAAAACATGAACAAACACTCAAGATTCAAAGAGAGAATAAGAGACAAGTAGAGGCGTTGAGATAATGGATCATTTTAGTTGCCAACAACTTTGTAATTTTCATGATCTAGCTTGCATTTATGAATATCCTAAAAAAAAAAAAAAAATTGCAGCAAAGATTTTTCACCCTTTTGACTTTTACTAAATTACTATCTATAGGAATGCTATCTAGAGGTTTGAACAAACTGATCAGTCTGTTCAATGTAGTCTGAGTTTCCCCTGTCTCACCTGAAATCACTGAACCAGGAAATAAAGGAATATCCAATTATATAATTTTGTTTTCTTTCTTTCTCTGGGGAAGTCATTTCACAGGTTGAGTTACAAAAAATTTTGCTTAACACTGCATGATTTGAGAAAATCCAAACATTTCAAACTAGAAATAACTGAAAATATATCGTTTCAAGTGTTGTTTAATGTTTTGAGAGGAAGCCAAGCAGAATGTGACACAAGGTCAGGTTTAATGTGTGGCATGAACTTGTGTGTACGTAAACTAGGGACAAAGATAGCATGTGTCAGAAA
Organism: Acanthosepion lycidas; assembly: GCA_963932145.1. NCBI lineage: Eukaryota > Metazoa > Mollusca > Cephalopoda > Sepiida > Sepiidae > Acanthosepion > Acanthosepion lycidas. Next base: position 43,221,900 of record OZ010575.1, on the reverse strand, counting down.
ATGGTCAAAATTTGAAAAAATTAATAAATAGGGTGGTTTTAATAACCTCTCAAGGGGTTGGAAACTTTCTAGGAAGAAATCCCCCCACCTGTCTATTAGGCACTTAAGAGTATTGGTAAATTTTTTTTCTATTTTAGTTTTTTAAAATTTTCTATTCTTTTTATTTTTATTGCTCTGTGATTAAGTATTATCATTATTCCAAAATTATTACTAGTATCCTCACTTTCATTGTTTTGATCACTGTTTCAGCCTGTATGTTCTTCAAACTTCCTCATGCATATGCAGCATCTAGTAATCTTCAAGGGGCTTTATCTACCATATTTGATGGCATAGAAGAGCCTCAGCCCATTTAAGCAAGGAATATTAATATGAAAAGGTTTGTGTACTTTCCCGTTGCTGTAAAATAGCTTCTCTCTGCCTTTTTTATAAATACTTTCATGCTAATTGTTCTGATGAACTTTCCTCTATGGCACCTAGACTTTATGAAGTTAAGTGTAATACTAGATTAGCAACAAGTTCTGATCAATTTACAGTTGAATTGGCTAGATGCAATGTCAATCATTATCTTCTGTCTTCTTGATTCCTCCTCTTTTATTGTTCTCGCCTTCTAAATAAGGTTTTTCTTTTTCTTATTCTTTCACACTCAGTAACCCCTTGTGTGTTAGTGGCTTTATTGCCTTGTTTGGAGTGAAATGATTAAAAAAAATATTAGGTGCAAGGATTTTAATGTTATTAAAATATATAGGTATAGTAGAGCAGAAAAAAAAATCAATAATACTGCTTTAATTATTTTGTAAAAAAAAACCCCAAAAAAACAGTTGGTCTTAAAGCATTTAAGACCAACTGTTTTTTCAAGTATAGATGTTCACTTTGGTTTTTGTAGGTGGAGGATAACTTTACTGTCACTGAAATTAGAACAAGTTACAAATTTAAATTACAAAAATTCTTGTTACACTTACAAAATGATTTGAGGTTACTTAATGCCAAGAAATATATTTAGTAACTTTTTTTTAACCATATATACTCTCATATCATGTGACTTTTGAAGACCTATATTAAACCTAATTTAAGGGGGTCACATCATACATAAGATATAAAATTAGCATATATACTGCTAACCCTGGATACACCATTGACCAAACTATCAATTTACTGCAGTCAAATTAGGTTCAAAATTAGATCTTCAAATGTCACTTGATACATGAATATATATACAGTAATTATAATCTGACGAGGATGTGACTTTGAACATACATGGGGAGAGTCAAATGGATTAGCAGCCCATCACTTTAACCACTTGGCCACTTCATTGCACACTTGAAAAAATACAAATTTATCACATATGAATTTTTGCCACTCGGACATTTTCTCTATTCTACCAATGTCTCTTAAAAATTGTTACATGATTAATTTAAAAAACCAAAAAACAAACTACCCTGCATTTTTATTTTGTCTAGAGTAACCATCTTTACATAGATGTTAAATGAACATGGCATCAATCTTGTCTGATTCCAACCCCTTCAATTATTTAGATTGTGACAAAAAAAATTCACCCATCGATTATATTCAAAACCTGAGAGAACACAAGGCTGGCAGAAGAACACACAAACCAAAACACAGTTATCAAAACAATAAAGATGGGGATATTATAAAAACTCTCATTGTGAATTTCTTAATTGTGCAAAAGACTTGGCACAAAAATGCTAGTAGAGCGACCATATTTACATTGTCACAGCAACAAGAAAACTGGTGCAATCAAGCTCAAACTTTGATCACATGACCACACTAGTACCAACTATAATCCTGCATGAGCAGAAGGCAGTGTGACAAATCTAAAGATATGTTATGGTGAAAGAGAAGATAATTTTTGACTTGCCCTCATAAATTCTATGAACTTTTGTTTCAGCCCAATAATTTTTTGTCAGTAGGTTACAGACTTATTGATTTATTTACATATGTTCATATGCAGCTTTACATGTGTATAAAATCTAACACATTTTTGACATCATAATATGCAGCAATAGGATTTTTCCCCTGAATTTATCCAGATGTAGACATATAAAAAAGTTCCAATTTACAATTGTAAATTGGATGAATTCTCTCAAGAAGCTGCTAAAATAACTACTGAAGATTATTTCAAAGTAACAAGCTACAATTATTTTTACACTTATTTAGATGATGCCTTTCATTTTTCCATTTGCAACCTTGCTGAATCTTCACATCAGTGGAGTTTGATGGGTATCCTGCACCTTCTTTATGTATCATGCTTATCTGGCCACTTTTAAACTCATACACACGTCTACAGAGTAGTGTACTGTCATCATATTGTTTTAAAAACCTCTGATGAATTTCAGTCGCTGATACACTTAACCAGAGAAATCAGATCACTGCTCTTTGTTCCTCCTTGGTGCACATTGCTAGTGGAGTGGTCATGTTTACATTGTAACAGCAGCAAGAAAACTGTTGCAATGAAGCTCAAACTTTGATCACATGACCACACTAGTACCAACTATAATCATGCCTGAGCAGAAGGCAGTGTGACAAATCTGAAAGATATGTTATGGTGAAAGAGCAGATAATTTTTGACTTATCTTCATAAATATAGTGATTTTCCAAGTGTAGCTTAGATGTGGCAGAATGCCGAAAACAGAAGGCACCCAGTGAGAATCAAACTCACTACATAGTTATAACTGTTCTAGTGAGACCAGCTTGCTAACCATTATACTGCCTCGAGGTGCCTACTTATTCTCATAAATATATATTAAAGTCTAAATAAAGAAAATGATCCTTCCGGTAGAGTTCAAATCTATGTCTCTCTTGTAGGGGAAACCACTCCTCTAGTTTGCTGTACTTTTTAGACCCCCCCCCCCAGCCTTGGAAAATATTAACTGTCAAGCAAAATTCAATTAGTCTATTTAAGAAATGCACATCTCTTGAAGCTCCTATCTGCTTTGATGTTCATATCCAAAACATAAACAGTGTAATTTCTAAGGAATTAATGAATTTTATTCATAATCTGACATTATTTCTTATTACATTAAGCATTACATTTAGTGGAAACCTTCAAGTTCGGATTAACCTTTAGGCTAGTATAGGATGCAGCTTAGCCCACATTCACTACTACTCTTAAGATTACTTAAAGAATTTGCAATAAGTTTATTTAAGTTATGCAAATGTTTCTAAAATATATCACAAGTGAAAAATATTCAAGATGGGTGTAGGCAAGTTACAGGATGGCTCTGTCTGAGGAGGGTCACATAATTTCGTTAGCCTAGGGACCCCAAAAGGTCATAATCTGGCCCTGGGTATTTGGTATGAAATATCATTTTAATCATTATTTTAAATGTTTTCACTTAAGGATTTAAAAATGTACATAGTATAAAATTAATTTAAAAATTGAGAAATTCAATAAAGGAATAATAAAGATTATAAATAAGTTTTGAGAAATTGCATGGTATTTGGTTGAGTCAGAAGTAATTTCCGTTTTGAGGAACCAATTGTAAAGATGAATGTATCATCCTAACTCCTAATCATATGTGGCAGTTAGGAATAAATTTAGATTACATTAAGATACATTAGTTTTTTGCATGGCATTGGCAATATACAGTAAATTAAAAGAAAACAGTTCTCCATGATAACACATGTACAGCAAGAATAACACTGGAAACACTTTTGAAACTATTTTTGTCTTTTCAGCCTAAGCAAGGGTTTACTGTATGTTACAGAATGAGAAAAAAAAAGAAGAAAAAACATTGTTAAGGAGAGAGGACAATAAAAGAACAGGAATTAAGACAAAAGATAACAATTGATATTGCATTTAAATTTTTGAAGATCAATGCTGACTGGGAGGCAAGAAGCTGGAAGAATTTCACAAGCGAGAAGTGCGAGAGAAAACCTATAAGAAAAGAACTTATGGTTACATCTAGTCATTTCAACTGAAAATTGATGAGACCTTGTCACTAATCTAGTATTGCACTTAAATTGATAATGTCTAGGCACCATAGAGGAAAGCTAATCTGAACAATTACCATGGAAGTATTTCCAGAAAAGATACAGTGAATCTACATTATGGTGGTGGGAAAGTGACTGAAACAGATGCCACATCAAGATCAGTAACAATGCAGATTCTTCCTTGGATTTTCTCAAGAATTTCTAAATATACAGCAGCACCACCATACCAGATGTGGCAGCAATATTCAAAGCAAGGATGAACAGTAGACTTATAGATTCTGGCAAGATAACTTGTATAACAAGACACAGTGAACCAACTTTCCTAACAGTAGACCTAGCAATTTACTTAATATAACCTTTCCACTTAAAATCTTCAGAAAAGTTGGTCTCTTCTATCCTACCTGCTGATAAGTGGCCTGAAGTCATTGCAAATAAATGTGATTATATAACTGAATAAAATGTAATTAGACTTTACTTTTAGAAGAATAAAATTGATAAACAGAAATAGGAAATTATTTGACTCAACCTAATATTTATTCCATGAGGTATTTGAGTGCATCATTTAAATTTGTCTTTTCTTTTCATGGTTTGAATCTCATTTTGTAATGTGTGAAATTTGTCCTGAGTAAGGGCTTCTTCATTTTTGTCATATATTTTTATAATTTTGATAAATTTGTTTGAATGCATGCTAAAAAGGATCTCCATGCACAAAATAACATGCAGTAACTACATTTAATATATGATTAAATTCTTTTTTTATATTATTTACATCCAGACTATTGTTCTTATCTTTGTTGTTGTTATCACAACGTTTCTGGTTTACATCAATCTAGGTAGCCTACATGGAATACTGGAGTGAACCTGTTATTTAATTTGCAGTGGATACACTGTTTTCATTTCATTGCCCATGTCTAGGGATATCTAGTCTAGTTCTTATTTTTAGTACCGCTCGGTTATTGCTCATCCTGTTTCCACTGTGTCCAAGTACACACTACCCAGCCCAGGGATTGAACACACAATAACTGTCCCAAAATTCATGAAACAACACTTTAATCCATTAGGCTATTGAGCAGGAGAATGAGAATGTTCTACTCTTGTAGATTAAAGGGTTTAGTTCAGAATTCTCTGTAGGTTATCTGGATCAATACACCTGATGAAGGCCCAAGGACACAGTGACTGACCGAAATGTTCTATTAACAACAATAAAGATGAGGGCAATAGTCTGAATGTAAAGTGTTAATATTGATAACTCCTCAACCCAGAAATTCAGATAGTGAGTAAATTCTTGATTATAACTTAGGCTCAAGCATTTTATCATTTATATCACATCAAACACTTGCATAATCAGTTTCTTGATGGCAAATAGACCATTTTAAAAAAAATAATGGTTAGGTGGAATTTTCCTGATATATATATATATATATATATATATTACGTGTGGTTGTTGGTGTACACTGTATTACACATTATCTTGCAATGGAACTGCTCCCCCCATGTGTATCCGCATATGTCGCATGTGGTTGTTTTTCTGCGCAAACTCTTTTTTGCAAACATTGCACTTGTATGGTTTCTCTCCCGTGTGAGTGTACATGTGTGTTTGAAGGTAGCTATTGTGGCTAAACTGTTTAAAGCAGACATTACACATATATGGCTTTTCACCTGTGTGAATACGCATGTGCCGCCGGAGTGAGCCGTTTTGAGAAAAGCCCTTTTTGCAAATGTTACAAAGGAATGGTTTCTCTCCTGTGTGTGTGCGTACATGTCGGAGAAGATCGCTACTCAAAATAAATTTTTTACCACATATCTCACAGTCAAATGGCTTCTCTCCAGTGTGTGTGCGCAAGTGTGTCACCAGGTTTCCATTTTGGGAAAAGGCTTTGCCACAAATCTCACAGTTGAATGGCTTCTCTCCAGTGTGTATGCGCTTGTGTCTCAACCAGCTTCGGTCTGTAGAAAATTCCCTGCCACATATTGCACAGGAGAATGGTTTCTCTCCAGTGTGTATTCGTAAATGACGCAAAAGGTAGGCATTTTTTGAAAACTCCTTACCACAAATGTCACAAGAAAATGTGGCCATTTTGAACAAATGTATCCCAAAAGAAGTTTGATATTGTTATGTTTCTTTTCAATTACAAAGGAGAACTTATTTCAGAAAACATTTTAAACTACAAAATATAGTGTTATTGAATAATTTCTCTGTTATGGTCAGTGGCATAATTCTGCAGTATTTCTGTAGGTTACTACAATCTTTTTTCTATTAAATCTGAAAGGAAATGTAAAAAGAAAAACAATTTAAAAGAAAAATCAAAGATCATATTTAATACATTATTTCAAGCATGTGATCATATTTAAAAATTCAAACAATTTATAGAAATTAACTTAGTCTTGAAATTGATGCAAAATATATTTTATTTTGTTCCTGTCTTAATGGTAAATCTGATCAGTTTGATAAAGTCAAATTATAAGATGATCTCAGAAATGTCTGTTGCTAACTGGGCAAGAAATAGCTTGTTAATTTCAATGTCTCTCAAACTAAACTGCTTCCTTTTAATCATCTTAAGGAACCATTTTTGTCTTCTATCAACATGGCTAACCTCCAGAAGAGTAATTGCACCGTCTCAGACTAACATTTTCTGCTAACATGAAGTAAAAAGATTATACTGAATTAATTTTTAGGTCTGCTGCTAGGAAAGTTGGTTCAGTGTTTTGTGCTAGGCAATTTTTCTTGCCAGAATTTATCATACACTTTGATGTATGCATTTAATATTTTTGTCACATCTGGTCTGTTGCTTTTGCTAAGTATTTAGAGATTCTTGATAAAATTCAAAGAATCTGCAATGTTATTGCTCCTGTCCTGGCATCTTGGCTTCAGTCAGTTTCCCACCACTGTAAGATAAATTCCCTGTGTCTTTTCTATGAATATTTTCATGGTAATTGTTCTGATGAGCTTTCCTCTTTTGTAACTCAACTTTACAAGTTCAAGTGCAGTACTAGATTGGCAGCTAGGTCTCATCATTTCATATTTGGAATTGCTAGATGTAACCATAAGTTTTATGCTAACAGTTTCTACTCTCGCATTTCTCACTGGTGAAACTTTCTTCAGGCTTCTTGCTTTTCAGTCATCTTTGTTCTTCAAAAATTTAAATGTAATGTTAACTCTCATCTTCTATCTTCTTAATTCCTGTAGTTTTACTGTTCTCCTTCCTTAATGTTTTTTTTCTTTCACACTCAGTAACCTCTTGCATTTTGATGGCTTTATTGCCTTGCTTGGGGTGAAATGATTGAAAAAAATCATAATAAATACTGAAAGTGATTTTCTAAAAACTTATTTTCCAAATGATTGACTAGACAATTCTGTTACTGACATATTACTTCCAGTCTTGATCAATATTTACAGGGTAAATGTAAAGTTTGCATATATGGGTGAAAAGTTTGGATATATGGGTGAAAATTCATATTTTCAATAATCTTATTCACATAATATACTTTAATTCATAAAAAAAAATTCAGTATTATTATTGTTTAGGTAATAAGCATTATAACATAACACAAATAGCTATGTTTTATAAAAAGGAATTTTCAACAATATACACATTTTTTACGTATTTATCATTATTTTTAACTTTATTCAAAAATGACATTCTTGTACATGTAGTTATGGATAATATTAAACATTAATTACTAATTTTTTTAATTAATAACTATTTGTGCTCAGTTGTTGACGTTAATAGCTATCTGCTGATATGTTAAAATTTTGGAATAATCTAATAATAAAAATTTAAATTTCATCTCTCTGATAAATGTTGTGATCTGTCAACAACATCAATGAATAACTAGTTTTAATCCATGAAAATTTAACAGTTTCCTTATTATAATACACTGATGAATCTTAAGTCAATGATTGACTAAGCTTATGAAGAGTTCTACAACAATAAAATACCTGTAGAAATTCCCCTATCACATTGTTAAATACAGTGTAACCCGGATATAAGAGAGATTTTATCTGGTTCCAAATTAGAGCCTGTGTTAATGTATATAAAATAGACCAAACCCGGATATAAGAGACTTCTTCTCTGGTCCCGACAACTCTCTTATATCCGGGTTACACTGTATTTAATCTTAACAACTTTAACAAAATATTGCAAAAACAATTATAAATATGAATGCTGGTCGTTATTTTAAGAAGTGGGTACAAATGAAAATATTTGAAATTGACAACTTTTTCCATTTCACTGTAACAACCATTAAGCACTTCTTTCTTGCCTTCTTTCTTGCTTTCTTTCATTCATTTTCTCACAGAAACCAAGTCATACTTTTCCTCGCTTTCCATGCAATTAAAATGGAATAGTTCATTATTTATGAGGTATTGGCAGGGTATAAGGATCATGCAAACTAATGAAGGGAGGGATAAGTATAATTATAATAACATTTTCAACATGGTTTCCACCATTAGTGATGCAAAGTTCAATGTGCTTCTCAAGATTCATACAGTCATGCAGTAACTCAAGATTCATGCAGTAACTCCACATTTCTGTCAATTTATGCACATTCATGATGCGTTACTTCAGATGATTAATATCTGTGATTTTTATTGTGTACAACTTCTTCTTTAGCGTACCCTAGAAAAAGAAGTCAAGGGCACTAATATTTGGCAAGTGAGGAGGCCATTTCAAACAGCTTCATCTCCCAATCTAGTTAGGGAAATTGTCATTAAGTCAATTTCTTACTGCCATGGTGTAATAGTTAGGGGCTCTGTACTGTTGGAACTGCTCAAGGAGGCCATTACCTAACTTTTCAATCTGGTCTATTAACATGGTGAGGTATATCTCACTAGTTATGTCACCATCAAAGAAAAAACAGTCCTAATACATGAGATTTCCACAATCTGCACCACTTCATAATCTGTTGTATTCCTTGTCATTTGAAAGACTTCATCCAATGTCGATTGATTTGCAACCAGTACTGAATATTTTGTCAGTGAACCTTACCATTCATGTAAAACAAAGATTCATCACTGAACAACACACTCTTCTGTGGAGAGGTTGTTTTTATCCAAATTATGTTCAAAGTACCTTTTTTCTATATCAGGGTATCCACATCCAGGCTGCCATGAAACAGTGAAATGGACAGCCTATTTTCTCATTCATTTGTTATCTAAAAGATTTTTAATTTAAGTGGACAGCTTTTTGCCAAGAACTGACATTTTGTGGAGCTGTCTTCCACATGATTGATTCCTTGAACACTTCAAGGGTAATCTTCCTTTCCATTTAAACCATACACTTCTTGTATCCTCACCATTTTGACTGTAATGCTCTACCTTGAGCGACTCTTATACTGTTTGAAATTTAGTTTTTAAAAAATGAACTAATACTTGACATTTTTATTGATATAAAATTTCATTCAGTGTAAGTAGTATTTAATCTAGACTTAAATTTAAGGTAATGAATGTCTAGTCCACATGTAGCAATTTGTGTGCGTGCGGGTCTAACAAGAAATGTCAAGCAAAGTAGATCAACAATTGATATTTATTTACATATGTTACTCCACAACAAAATCACAGGTGTGTAATGTATGGTGAGGATTGAACTCACTTCTTCACTGTATAATGCAGTGAGATGTCATACACAAAAGTTGTCTTTTAGTCTAATAAATGAAATGCTTCCTTTTCACACCAATAACAGATAAAGTCACATTATTTCGATTCCAAAATTATTCCTGTTGGTTCCAAACTCGAAGAATGACTGCCAAAAATCTCGCCCCACCTCACCAAATTTTTAGGCAAATCCTAGAGAGGCCTGCTGTGATTTCGTCTTAGTCAATAATACAAACTTAAGGTTAGTATATTTAATGATCATTCTCTTCATGTTACTATAACTATTCTGACATTGCTATCTTATCTGGAAAAAAAAGTTTATCTAAATCTTTTATTTCCAAGTTATTTAATTAAAAAGTTTTTAATAGTCGTTTTTTTTTACTAAAAGATCCTGAACCTAAAAAACAAAGACACACTTTTTTTTTACCTTTTTTTTTTTTTTTAAGTTTTAAATTTTTAATAATGTTTCCTGACAATTTTGGTAATAATTGATTGCTTTTTAAAATTTCCTTAACACCCATTAAAATTAGGTGGAAAGTGAAATATTTATTTTTCATTTGAAAGTAACTTACTGTGTAAAAAAAACGTACGTACCTAAAACTAAATATTTTTTCACACTAAAAATCGGCTGCTACTTTCAAGACAATCAAAAATCAAAATTGAAAGAAAAAACTGTCTTATTGGCCGATTATTGACGTTTAAAAAAATGAAATACAAACTAAAAGTGTTATTAGCAAAAAGTATCAATAATTTAACTCTTACACGTTAAGTAAATAATGTTTGACAAGTAATATTTATAAGTAAAGGGAGGAAACAAACTAAATAAACCACTTACTTCTCTAGGTTGATTGTTTTCACTTATGCTAGAAACAGGAAATTAACCGTAATTCAGTGCGAGTCTATTCCGGTGTCAGCTCAATTTTAGACTCTTGTTTACACAACACTTAACCTAGGCAACAAATAAATCCGAGTTCCTAGTTATCAAAGATAACAAACTGCGAATTGAATTATCAGTACGTACTCATCTCGTAGCATAGCTGAGCTGATACGAACATATCTACTCAGAAAAATAAAGATTCCAGTTTAATGTTACGCAAACGGCAAAAATGTGTCAACCGTCTAAAACTGGTGATGGGTTGTCATTGTCAATGTTGTGATTAAAAGAGACGATCTTCAACCTAAATGGATGCCTTCTTTTTTTCCATAAACTGTAAATACTAGGAACGGCGGGTAGGGGTTCGGTTTGAAGAATCGGAGAGCCGAGTTCGAATTTCAGTCGAGTTCGTTACATTCACTTATGTGCAAATAGCAAATGCCTTGGAAAAGGTATGATGAATCCATCTTCTCTCTCCAGCTTTGGAACGGTAAAACTAAAACAGGACAGCTGGATCCTATAGCTTTGGTTAGCAACCGGAGGACAACTCCGAATTCAAAACCCGGTTGTTCGGTGACTAAACCGGCTCCACCACCAGACCTTGGGCAACCTCGGCAACACACACACACAAAAGCTGTTAACGGGTGGATGAATTCTTTAGTCAACGCCCATCCAACCAGCAATTGGCCAAGCGTGGTGAGTACGGCTACACCCCTGAAGACAACCAGGGAGGGGGTGCCTTCAACAGAAGTGAGAAGGTCCTGATTTTTGATTTGGAAACTAAAATTTTGGCAAGTGAAAATTTCACCGAAATATGTTTGAAATTTTCCAAGTTTTCATATGAAATCAAGAAAATAAGAAATTTAAGTAATTTTTTCACAAGGCGATGGGTTGTTTCAATTTTTTTAAGCTGACACCAAGAATATATGATTGATTGATCTGATTACTTTCATATTCACGTGAGAACTGAGTGAATTGAAAGGTAGAGTTTTCTCCCTCCTGCAGTAACTTTGGACATTATTTTTTAATTTTTTAATTTTCGAATATTTCATAGATTAGTGACGAGGAGTAAAAATATCCTGAATTTAAAAAGTGAATATTGTTAACTGTTAACAAAAGGATAACGGACTCCTCAAAACATCCAAAATCACAGATACAGGCATCCCTCGATTAATGCGCATTCGAATGCGTTTTTTTTTTTTTTTTTCGATCAATGCATACTACTCGATTAACAATATTCTTCAGTTTAACCATAGTAACTGAAAATTGATTTTTTATAGTTTAAGTTACCGATGTACAAATTAGTCAAACTACTAGAGGAATTCCTTTTGTTATCTGTGTGCCATGCGTGTATCTTTTTTATATATGATCACCTACGACCGATTGACTGACGAGGCAGATTTTTCCCGCAGTAGGTTGCTATTTGTCCTGCTTCTCTTCTTCTTTCCCCATAGTTGGGGGGGGGGGTCTTACCTATCCCAAGGGTATTAGCACATTAAGTGAATGTAGTGAATTCGACTGAAATTCGAACTCCTCAATCCGAGCCGCTATCCATTAGTACTCCACCGTGTCTCCTCTTCAAATAGGCCTTCAAAATTAAAATTAAAATACCACAAAATTTGTAATTAAAAATATATTGTTGTGTTCAAGAAATGAGGTTTACTTTAAACGTGCAGTGAGCAGTAAGAGTCAGACATTGGCACGTAACCGAGACATTTGGAGGGAGCTAGTCATATGCGCAGCTACCCAGCGACCACAGCAGGCCATGTGAAGGCTGTTGATGATGATGATAATAATGATTCAGCATAGCTTAACTTGGTTTTATTAATGGTAGCAAAAACAAGTAATGTACAGTACATTTACTTCCAAAAAGAAGGAATTTAAAAATGGAATCAAATCAAATACATAACTTGAAGTTTTATATAAGAAAAATGTTTCTATATGTGTGTACAGTTGCGCAAGAGTTCGCTCCTGCCGAGCATGTTGAAAATAAGCTCCGGCCGGGTGGGGACATTGCCGGCGCCTGAGGCGTCCCCAAAAGGGAAAGTGCAGAGGAGACTTGAGTAATTTTTCTGAGGCTTTGCCGATATCCCACATTAAAACTTCCACCTTATGTTTCATTTTGTTGCGATGTTTTTTTTTTTTTGTTTTTTTTTTTTAATTCCGTGTCGGTACATTTTTTTGTATTTTACCGGAAAAACCAACAAACTCTGATCTCCTTGAAAGTATTCCTTTTACACACTGTTATATAACTTACATTACTAGCCATAGATCCACTATTAATTTAAAGTTGTCACTTAAGACAACAAGACTTAGCTGTTGGCAAGATTGAAGTATTTTTCACTTTCAGCCACTAAAATTTCGGCTTTTCAGAAAAGCCTTTTCTACAGCCAACTCAAAAATGTAAAAGTTAAAAGATTAATAAAATATAACGGACTAATCGAACAATGAAACTACAAAGCAGAAAAAAAGAGTACCTCAATTGGAAATGACTTAAATAAATTCTTAAAATTAAATAAATGAAAAAAAAAAAAAAAAAAAAAAACTCAACGCGATCGAAGTTCAGTGATGGAATTTCCGCAGGTTCTCTAACCTGCGGAAATTCCATCACTGAACTTAACGAATTTTAGGAGAGTAAAATTTTCAGACCTTGCCTAAAGGAGTAAAAGTAAAACTGATAAACTGTTAGGTGAAGATTTTCAATCTGAAAAGTTTTGTTTGCTGCTCTAAACTGTAAAACAGAATCACAAAAAAAATCTTAATGATAATCATTTCTTTTGATATCTATTCACTGCATCATTAAGTCAATTCTGGATTATCTCCCTTTTTCATTGTTATTTGAATTCATCCATTAATTTAAAAATGTAGATATTTATTTTTATCGTGTTTTCGGAGATTTTTTTCTCCGAGTTAATCAAGAGTAATTATATTTTCTGTTCATTTTTGGATCTTTATTCATCTTATGGCTATTTTAAAGTTAGCATGAAAATGTGTTAAGTTTAAAAAAACAAAAATTATGCAGTGGTGTTGGTAAGTACTTTTTATTTTCGAAAAATAGTTTCGCCTGTTTTCTTTTTTTAACCTTTTCGAAACAAAACGGGTCTTAGTTCCAGCTAAGAACAAACGATAACATCTTTGTTGTTCATAATTACTTGATCGAAGTTAATAAATTATTGTCTACTTTACAATTTCGTCTACGAAGACTCATTATCTAAAATTTATATTGGGATTATTTTTTTTAATATACCTGACTCCAAATGTGAACGAAAATGAGGTGTTATCCAAAAGTTAAGAAGGTAAATGAATTCTGAAAAAAGTACTTGCCACTTACTTTATGCAGTCTCCTCTGGAATACTTATTTTTTTACGCTACAACAGCCTCACCAAAAAAGTTAACAGCAAAAAAACTTCATAATTTTAAATTATTGTATTCGCGCGCGCTGTTCACATTCTTCAGAACTTATTTATTTAACATATGCTTTCTAAAACTAAAAGAAAACATACATTGCTTCTTCGTATTCTACATTTAGCCGTCGAACACTAAAACAGAAACGCAAGGGAGGCTGAGTTTAAGGTAGGAATCCCTGGATCCCATCTTTACAGAGAGAGAGCAGAAGTCAAAAATAGTTCAGCTCCCTCAGCATTTCCGCATTGCGGGGCGATTTGGGCGCCAGGGATTAACCCTTGCCTTCGTCAAAGGAAGCTTTGCTTTTCTTATTTCAAAAAAAAAACAAAAAAAAAAAAAAAACGTCGGTAACATAGTCTTTCTTTACCCGTGACTTGATGACCCTTTTTTAGTTTAAGCAGAAGAACCTACTGTTCTGGAGGAAGACAGCGACTTAAAACTAAAAGTACAGTTGACTAAAAATGGAATTGATAAACAAAAAAACACGGTGCTGTTAGTTAATTACGTTGACGAAGAATGAATTTATAAAGAAAACATAAGAATATAGAATAACTAATAAATGAGATAACAACCTCACCTACTGTGCTAGATCTGCCTTCAATTCGCAATAATTAACTAACAATAAATAGTTAAATTATGGTGATCCGACTGTTCAATGAGACCTGATGTGTATTGTGATGAAATTGCAACATTTTATTTTTAAGTCAGTCTTTTGCTTTTTTATTCCATTGTTTAACTGTTTTACTTTTTTTCTTTTCTTTTCTTTTCTTTTCTTTTTTTTTTTTTTAAATTCAAGTCGTTTTTCTCTACCTCCAAGACAGAAATCTGTAAACGACAATCAAGCTATTATTCTGTTTGAGGTGAAAAAAATAAAAATAGACTATGAACTAAACATAATACTCGTAAAAAGTATGGATTTACTTTAATGTATGGATGTCACTACTGGCTTTTTTGTAGCTCAAATGTTAGAGCAGACGTTAAGATAAGAGTTTGTCTACTCTAAGCAGGGCATTTTTTTCTTTATTTACAAACAGTTGTAATAGGGTAGCTAAACATCCCGCAAAATCCGGAATTGTTTCCCTCCTTTCTTTTTCACTCAACAGGTTAGGAGTAGAAAGGCTTACCTATCATCGAGTCTGCACTACTTCCATGTCTATTTAACAGGGGCAGTTTCATCTCTTGTTCCTTGTTCAGGATATGGTTTACTGGTTCTCTTTTTTTTTTCTCTTACGAGGACCTCACTGATTTAAGTATCTTAACCTTTTGGTGATCAGACTAATCAGTAGCTGTGAATTTCTATTATGAGGGTACCGGGTTGGCAGTTTGCTGACTGCTACTTCTGACTGGTCATTAGAAGCCTATACTCTGGTAGCACTTAGAGAAGCTGCTCCAATCAACAGTTGCATAATATCGAGATATCTGTAGTGCCATGTCATGCATGGGTAGGTGTCCCTGCATGAATTTCTGGTGGCTAACCCTGAGCCACATTATGCTTTGCTCTCAGCTACATACTGGCTGGCTTGTATTGTCATTGACAACAAATAGCGACAATTATGGTGGTCTTTTTACTTTTTTCCTCAAAACATATCATGGAAATCACAACCGAAAGAAATAAATAAAACTAAACCAGCTAACAAAAAAACACCTTCTCCTACACCCAAATCTTTCTTTCTCCAAAATTCCTTGTATTCGTTTCAACTTCTGCAGCATAGAATCTTTTCTTCTGGAAAAGTTGCCAGATATCTTTGCCCTTTGTGAAACCAACTTGAATTCTTCCATTGCTACTAACAAATTCTCACTATCTGCTGCTTTCTGGATGTCATCGTCTGTTGTTCCAGTTTGTAAGAACTCTGGTGAACTATCTGACCCATCCAACTATCAGCCTATTAGCCTTCTGCCTCATTTTGGGAAACTCCTCGTGATCCTGATCAATGCTAAATTGGTTTGTCCTCTTTCATAACAGGGCCTTTTCTCAGACAAGCAATATGGTTTTTGTTTCTCCAGGTAAACTGCTGATGTACTGACGATAATTGTGGAAAGTGTTTATCATGCTGTAGATAAAAATGGTGAAGCCTGGGCTGTAGCACTGGACATCTTGAAAGCCTTTGACAGGGTCTGGCATTTGGGTCTTTTCCACAAGCTAAAAAAGCTACAGTATCTTTGGGCATGTTTTTGAGCTGATCCAGTTATATCTAATCATGAAATGAAAGTTTTCCTGAACGGCCATTCATCTACATCCTTTTGTACTCACATGGATGTCTCTCTCGGCTCCATCCTTGGTCATACATTGTTTTTAATCTTCATTAATGACTTTCAATGACATCAGCTCTCAACTTGGCATCTTCACTAAAGACACTACCATTTACTTCTGCATTGATAGGCTGATCAGACAAGGTCAAAATGGCAGCCGATGTACAAAACAACCTCAAAACCATCGTTAACTGGAGCAAAAGATGGCTTGTCAATTTTAATGCCTCCAAAACTAATTAATCATCTGAGAGACCCCATTCTGCCTTTCATCATCATGGCTGATGCCATCCTCCAAGAACGTGACATTGTGCCTTCTTGGGCTAACATTCTCAGCTGACATGAGGTCGAAAGACTACATTGAATGCATTGCTAGATCACCTAAGAAAGTCAGTTCACCATGTTGAGCAAGAAATTTTTTTCTCTCTGGAATCTATCTTGCATATTTATAAGTCTACCATTTGTCCATGCTTAGAATATTGCTACCATATATGGTCCAGTGCCCATGCTATTTTCTTGTAATTCCTTGATAAGATCCAAAGAAAAATTAGCAATATTATTGGTCCTGATCTGGCAGCTTAGTTTCAGTCACTTGCCCACTACTGTAAGGTTGCCTCTCTGTGCCTTTTTTTTTTTATACTTTCATGGTAATTATTTGAACAAGCTCTTCGCTATGGTACCTAGATGGTATGAATTTAAGTGCAGTACTAGACTGGTGGCAAGATCTCCTCAGTTTACAGTTGAGCTAGCTAGATGTAGCCATAACTTCTATGCTGTTTCTTATCTCACACTTCTTGCTTGTGAAACTCCTTCCCAGATCCTTGCTTTTCAACCAACTTTAATCTGCAAAAATTTAAATGCAATGTCAATTGTTATCTACTGTCCTCCTGATTGCTCTTTTCTCTTTCTCCTTATTACTAATGTTTCTGTTTCTAATTCAACCACATCTTGTAACCCCTTGCATACTTGGAGGTGTAATGCCTTTCTTGGGGTTAAGAAAAAAAAAACAAACTTTGTTTGCATTGACCATATAAAATTCTTGAATGATAATCTGTTGCATATAAATTCTTATAGTTAAAAAACAAAATAGCAAACAGATTTAATTCAGTTTTGTGGGTCCATAGAGCCCTGGTTGGGGAATCTCAGCTTCCTGGCCAAGATTTTCATTTTAAGGAGTTAGAAATCCAGTGATTCACACATCTATGCAACTTCTGAAATTGACTCTTCTCTGTAGTTGGCCACATCAGGTATTCCTCATACATAAATCATTGTAGATTGAACGTCCTAACAGTTTCATCTGACACCATTGTCATGCTCCATTTGGACTCTTATACTTCACATTGCCTTGCTATGATCAGCCTAACCACTGTTCACACTGTTTCACCAGATGTCAAAGCACAACTGATACAGGCTTGGGAATTTTCATGATGACAAAATGTATACCTACCATTACTGTTACATTGTGCCAAGCTATGATTTATATATATATATATATATATATATATATATATATATATAAAAAACTGAAAAACATTTTAATTCATACATGTGTGATCTTATCAATGTAAATATCACTTAGTCTGATGCTGTCCTAAAGAAGAAAACAAGTCACACAAAAAATAGTTTTCCACCTTGTCATAGATTTTTCTAAAATTGTTTTAGATATATAAAAATTTCTATATAGTTTTCTCATATATGTGTGTGTGTGTGTAAAAAAAATGTATTTAATTCAAGAGTATGTATGCATACATATGTGTTACTCATTTTTTAATTTTAGTTATTTAGAAGAAAAAATTTAGTTATTTGAAAGAAAATAAATGAACATTTTTACATTGCATGAGTTCAATTAGTTTTTCACATTGTTTCCTTCCGTGTATTCATACATCTATATATTATTTTAAATTTTTATTTCTTTTGGCCATTGTGCTGGTGAAGTCATTCAAATATCAAAAGTGTTCAGGATGGAGCCTGCATCATTGGTTCAAAAAACTCACTTCTGATGCTCTGGGGCTCTAATGTTAGCCTGGTTGTAGCTACAAGTTGTCATTTGACAAAGAATCCTTGCCATGCTGATTCATACAGAATTAAACACTCAAGTGTTTTGAGAAAATCTGGCACAAATTGGCAAGGTGAAGTAAATGAAGATGTGGATGTTTCCTGATTTGACATCAGCAGCAACAATGCATTTGCTGTAATTTTCATTCTAAAAAAAAAGAAAGATCTCTTATTTGATTGTGTGCTTATCGTTAGTGAAACATGGTGTTGTATAGGCTGACAAACTTGCTCTCCATTCATCTTTGCCAAAACCAAAACTTTACTCTGTATTTTTAAATTTCCCAGAAACAAATTGTTACTTTGTATTTTAATTAGAAAGGCTTCAGTTCCTGTCATTTCACATTTTCATAGAATCTCACTATTTTTTTTTTTTTTTTTTTTTTTTTACCTTGTTTTTCTGTTTCAAGCTACAGATTTGGTGTAAACAATGCAAATAGAATTTAATTGCTGGATCTGTGTATAGCATGGAGTTTAGAATTTTGGTAATCTGAAATGTGGCTTTGGTGGATTGACAAATTCCACTTTCCACTTTTCTTTCCTTGAATCAAATTACAAAAGATACTCCTGACTATTTGCAACCTGGTCAAACCATCATGGCAGAATCATTTTGTCCTGATTTAGAACTGATCCATGAAAATTTGACCACAGCAGAGGGAACAAAAAATAAAAACAAAAAATTTTTTTTGACAGTTATTAAGGGGAATTAACTAAAACTAATATTATCCAATGGCATGGCACCTGGAATTAGAATACTATATCCCCTAAATAAAAGGTTCAGTTTCAAATCCCAACAAATATCACCTGCAGAAGGCTGGAGCATACAATGGCCAAAATGTGAATATGGCAATAAAGAGGATGACAACAGTCCAAGCAATATAAATAGTGTAAATAGTTAGAATACCTCATCTTAGAAATATAGACAGGTGTTCAATTTCTACTTATTCCAGGCTTTAGTGATGTGATTTAGTGATAATACAGGCCAGGAGAAAATGTATTTAAATTTCTGTACTGCAGTTTTTTACCATGATGAAATAAATACATTTTCAGATCAGTGACAATATTGCGTTGATTTTGTGTTGGTTTTAATGGTGCTTACTTTGTCTAGTTGTGTTTGAGCAAATTTATGACACTTTAAAGATTGTGGTTCAAAACAGTCTTTTTGTTCCAATATTGTAATTAAAATTTTATGCACATTTCTTCAGGCTAATGAAGAGACAATTTCCTTTTTTGTTTTTTCAGATTTGATGAGAATATTTTCACAAGCCTTTCAAGGAACTATTAACAGCCCACAGTGGCTATCTGCTGTTATAACTAGTCTTAAACTGTTGCCTGTTATAGGCAGGTATTTCAACTAGTACAAGTATATTGAGGAGGAATATGAACTCTTCATCTGAAAAGAAAAAATTTGTATGTCAAATATGTGAGAAAACATTTTCTCGAAATAGCCGATTGAAAATTCACTTGAGGTCTCACACAGGAGAGACACCTTTTAAGTGTGAACTTTGTGAGAAAGCTTTCACTCGAAGTGATGCTTTAAAACTCCATATGATAGGACACACTGGCATCACACCTTTTCGTTGTAAATTGTGTGACAAAGGTTTTACTCAGAATTGTCACTTAAAAACACACATGAGGATACACACAGGAGAGACACCTTTTCAGTGTGAAGTGTGTAAGAAATCCTTCTCTGTAAATTCACATCTGAAAAGGCACATGAGAATTCATACTGGAGAAATGCCATTTCAATGTGAAATATGCGAGAAATCTTTTTCTGTTAATGACCGCTTAAAAAGGCACATGATAATTCATACTGGAGAAACCCTGTTTCAATGTGAAGTATGTGGAAAAGGTTTCTCTCAAAAAAATGACTTAAAAATACATCTCAGGAGACATACTGGAGAGACACCCTATATTTGTGAAGTGTGTGGCAAAAGCTTTTCTGAAAACCGATCATTGAAAAATCATTTAAAAACACACATTGAAAAGTAACTGAAACACGTTTGTGTGTTATTTGTTTTTGTTTGTTCTGAAAAAAGATTATTTATAATATGAAAGATTTTTGAAAATGAAATAGCTGGCATGTAAAGTGCAATATGACTTTGTGGGACTTATTTTCTTGAAAAACCAAAAGGCTGCATTGTACCATTAAAAAATCTTAAGAAGTAATGCTTTGAAAATATACTAGAGTAAAAATACTAAAAGAAATTCTATGTATATAAATGTTTTTGTCTATAGAAACATTGTGTTATGAACATCTTGAAAATTTAACTATTCGTGAAAAATTTTAAATGAAGAAGAATGTTCTTAAAAAATTAATTTATATTTATATAAAAGTGTTTTGTTTTTCTTTTTATTGTATTAACAAGTTGGGAATTGGATATTTTAGAATTGTATCAATTTGGTGAAATATCTTGTCAGTCATGCCAGGTTAATCATTGCTTTTGTCATAATCTATAAATAATCTTGAATCACTAATTTATTTCCAAAACAGGAAAATCTGGAACAAAGATATTTCTCATGAGTTATCTTGTCATCCACTTCAAAATGTTTAATAAAAAATATCTACAATATTGTACAGTATTTATTTTAGAATGTAACAAGTGTTTTACTGAAAACCAGATGAATATTTTGAAGAAATCAGTGCAGTGATAAATTGTTGATCAAATTCCCCCCAAAAATCAGTCACTTCAAAAAATCCAAATAACAACTCATAGTGTGATTTCTAAAATTTAAACTTGTTTTTTTTTTTTTTTTTTAACAGTCTACTCATTTAAAATCGAGGTTGGTTTTGTTTTGTTTCTGCTTAACTGCCCTCCGACCCCTATAGTGTTATTTAAAGCCAAATAAAAGTTTGGAATCTTGTTTGGGTATAGCATAAAATTTATATGTGGATCAGTGATAGTTTTTGGTACAGGTTAGTTGGTGAGAGTTTTCTTTTTAATCAGTTATTAGAAATGCTGGTTTCTAATACAAGTTATTTTGTATACATTTTCTGATTAAGTTGGTTATTATTTTACATTGTTATTTTTAATTATCTTTATGAAAGCTAAAGGGTTCTTTTTCAGTTTTCAAAATATATTAAAGGTTTTATGTAGATTTGTTGGGAGATTTTATATTTTGGCATAATGTTCAATTTCTGTTAAAAAGTTAAGGATGTTGTTTGATTTATTATTTTGAAAGAGTTCAGCAATACAAAAGTACTTTTGCTTGATAATATTTTGTTTGGGTTTGACTGATATAATGGCAATTGTTGACTATATGTTCAGCTCAGACCTACTTGACATCTGTTGTATGATGGGGCATTTTTAGTAGATGCATGTTCGATTTGGAGTTTAGATAAAACTATTTCATCCTGTCTTACTAACATTAAAGTTCACATATTCCAGCTAAAATCGATGTCATGCATCATCATTTTTAAAAGAAATTTTATGATACATTTTTGTTATAATGTTCAGTTCATAAATTCTTTTTTATCCAATAACCTATGTTAAAATTACTTCTTAGTATCATCTTATAATTCTGCATGTCCCTTTCTTTATGTACATTAAACCCTGCCAATACCTCACAAATAATGGTCTATTCTGTTTTGATCATGAAGAAAACCAGAAAAAACATTTTAGAGACACTGTTTGGTTTCAGTAAGGAAAAAAAAAAGAAATATGAAAAGATAGAAAAGGCAATAATGTGTTTAACATTTATTTCAGTGAAATGAAAAAGTTAATTTCAAATCTTTTCTAAGCCCTGACAATACCTCATAAATAATGAACTATTTCATACTGATTGTGTGTGGAGGGGATGTAAAAGGCATATCAGATACCTTACTTGATGTCAGTGAGAAAATGATAAAGAAAGGGAGATAAGAGGTGATAACACACTCGTGTTTAACAACTGTTTCAGTGAAATGGAAAAAGTCAGTTTCAATTTTTTTTTCATTTGTACCCCCCTTAATTGTTTAAATAATGACCAGCATTCATATTTATGATTCTTATTGCAATATTTTGTTGACCTTAAACTCTAGTATTTAACGATGCAATAGGGGAATTTCTACAGATATTTTGTTGTCATAGAACTCACCATGAGCTTATTTGATTATTAAGAATCATTAGAAAATTAAAATAGAAAAACCATGAAAATTTCATGTTTATTTTGAGTTTATTTTATCATATTTCATTCTGCACACTGACCAAAACATTCTTGTTCTTCAAAATTTAAAGAATTCTGCCATTTTATTCTATTATTGCATTCATCTTTATTGCTATTAGCTCAACATTTCAACAGATACATTCTTTGGACTTACTCAATATATGTTATACAGAGTATTTTGAATTTACTTATATAGATTTTTTTAATACTTTTTCTTTACAGAACATCATGAGTTAACATGTTAGATTGGGTCATAAGCATTTCTGCTTTAGAGAAACAATTTAATGACTAGTGTATGATCCTAACTACTATATAAGGCAGTTCAAAATAAATTTGGAGTACACTAACAGAGTTTTTGCATACCAGTGGCATTGTACATAGTGGATTAAATGAAGGATGTTTTTGTTTCTTATGACAATGTAAAGCTGCATATGGCAAAAATAACATAGGAATTGTTTTTAACTCTGCTGGTCTATTCTACACACATTTCATATTCACATCACCTTACAACAACTAATTATTAGCTTTTCTTGATTGATGCAAAATGCTTTCATGGGGAAAACTTTCTCTGATTTAAGAGTTTGTCAAAAACATTTTGGCAAACATGGATAAACATACCTTCAATAAGATGTAGTGTCAAAAGGACGTTTTTTTTCCTATGAAACCCACTGTTTTTTAACTACTTTCACTATTTCATAATGTTTATTTTAAAAAGCAATGATTAGAATTGTAATAAAAAAAGTGAATGATGAAAGTGAAGTTATACATTTTTTTTGTTCTTGAGAATTTACATAAAAAATATCAAATACTGTTTATTTATTAGATTGTTTATTTACAAGAATAATTTTAAATTTACAACTTTCTAAAAGCTAATTCAGTTAGAACGAAATAAATGCAATTAAATATTTATCATTTTACCAATTTATAAAGAAATAAATGTGAAAACAAAATGTAAAAGCGGTATCCATGTTTGCCAAATTTTCATATCAAAACCTGCAGAAATTTACTCAAAAGATACTGAAGAGTTGTCCAATAAGTGGAAACAAGTCACTGAATAAAATGTAATTTTAGCTTATTTTTTTTAAGAATAAGGTTGATAAACAAAGGTAGGAATCATATCTAATCCCAACTTAATGAGATAATTTTTGATTTTGAACTGAACTAAAACTATTTGGATATCCTATTTCATTTCACAGTCAGAATGGGTCTGTTATGTTTTACATTTGGCAGTTCTAATTTTGTTAAATCTGCAGTAACAGAGTTAAAAATTTATTCTCCACTTGCGAGGACAGTGGTAAGATTTCACATCAGGGACAATATGAGGGTTCAGTGAAATTACAACATTCTATTTGTTCCCTACTCCGACACCATTCTCATCAATTTTGATATTGAGTAAACTAGTTTCTGGTCTGACCAACATTTACCAATTGCATCAGCACAGATAATTTTAACATTGACTATTCCTGCATTTGATTTATAATATAATCAATAAAGTGGTAATGCTTGGACATTGAATGCATCAAGGCAGAGGTAAAATGTTTTGACTGCTGAAAAATTTTATTTGTTATCAGAAGGTTAAATTCACTGTAGAGGGACTCATTAAGTCATTTCAATTTATCTTGTCTTCATCAAGATTCTTGACTATTGCCACTGTGAGCATTAATGTCTCTTATGATACATAACTTATCATAAAAAGTTACTTTCTTTAGATCATTGCTGAGACTGGCATATAACTGTTTTTATTTCTGTAGGAGAATTAAATGTAATGGGTGTGGTGGCATAAAAACTTGCAAAAGTTTCATATTTCTTTTTATTTCTGAATATCGTGAGGCTCATTAATCTGTCTCTTATACAAACAATCAATGATTCAAGATTTTTCACTATAGACAGCAAAAACCACTCTATTTATATTTCAGATTTGTCCACATCCCCAAAAATTATATATCTGTCAAAAATGTCTGTTTGAATTTCTAAATGAGGAGATATTTATATTATTTACACGTGGACAATTGTTGCTTAGCATCCATTATAATTTACTTTTCAGTTAACCTAATGAATATTTATAAGTTAAAAATTAAAAAAAATTTGAAAACTAATATTTTTACTTTTCTTTATAAATACTTGTTGCAAAATAAAATCCTTACATTTGTCTTGATAAAATCTGTCAGAGGACGAAATGCATTGGCTAAGATAAGATTTCCTTTTGTCTTTATTCATATTGTCCTTTTACAAATATATTGTAATTATATCTGAAATCTTTTACACAATTTTCTACATTTTTGTTATTATTACAAAGTTTTGAATGTTATGACTTCTGGCCTTCATCAGTTGCTTGTTAATATGGGTAATTTTCAGGGAATTTCAAACAAAGCTTACCTGGATCGACAAGTATCTGAACCTTATGTGGTTCACAATGGGGTCTGCACAGAACCACCAGTTGTTACTCCTGTTCACTTTCAAGAAGTTATCATCAAGTCATTGTGGATGGCACACTTCTTCATTTCTTGTTTCAGATTGGAATCTGTCATGTCATTGTCCTCAATACATCCGAAAAAGAAACAAAAATGTTCAAATATAACACAGTTAGGCTGTTTTCTGTTTATGACCTTCTACAAGCATATGCAGGGAAATTTCAACATGCCTTGATTTTAAAACTATTAAAAGATAGATCTAATATTTTGGATTTATCAATAAATCCAATGAAGGAACTTCTATGAAGGCCACTGATAGCTGTTGATTGATTTGAGATGGAATGACCCACATTATATATGTTTGTGTGTTGATGTGCAGGTGATGTAATGGATAGTGTCTAAAAATGAGATTGCCATAGCAAATTTGAATTTCATTACACACTTTTTGTTCAAATAGGCTTTGGATAGGTATGTATCTATCTCTTCTCCTCCAGGAATGAATTAAATCATAAGGAAGACTTGACTCTCTAGCCTTGATTAGCAACCAGTTTAGGAGAAGGACAACTCTGAATTCAAAACTGTATGTGACCTGGAAAACTATAAATCAAACTTGCCAAAAAGGTGAATTTTGGAAAATAGCCACCAAGTTTAAATAGCAATATTTCAGTTGTTTTTTCACCTACAAAGCTGAATTATATTCCATTTTTAAAGAACTTGGATAGATCTAAAAGGTCATCTATTTATTTATTTGCTCTTCAAAAACCATAACTTTAATTTTTACTTTTTTTCAAATTTGTTGGCTTATGGCAAGATATATACACTAAGTTACAATAGTTTTACTGAGTTGGGGAAAATTCAAAATGGCAGATTTTGGCATCTACCACTATATGCTAACATTTTCATATCTCCCAATATAGTCAAGTTGTACATCTTTAGAAAGCTCTTTGATTGCTGGTTAATATTCACATAAGAACTGATCATAAAATCAACAGAATTAGTGTTATTTGTGGCTAAATGTTGACCAATTCAGTGGAAGATAAACAACCTTGTTTTTGGTTCTGTTTAGATTTTTATTATACAACAAATAGATTTTTTTATATTAAAAAGTGACATAATGAAAATAATTATTCAAAAACATGTCATGAATTAATGTTAAGTTAACAACATAAAATGATATGAAATTATGCAAAAAATGATATTAATGGGTTAACAAATTTTTGTCCTTTGACATGATACACTAAATGCACAAAACAAATTATTTCTTTTATATTTAAAAAGTTATGTTTTTAATCTGAAAAAGTGATACATTAAAATGAATATTTAAAAAAGATTCTTAAAATTTGCAAAGACATTAATAAGCAAATTTATTTTTCTTGTTGGAATACATGTTTAAATACAACATAAAAATTTGTGTATGCAAACCTTTTTCATTCAAAATCTTTTGTGATAACCAACCTTGATTGTATCTTTTAAGGTTATTTCAAGAAATCCTCTTTCCTAAAATATTTTTCAATTTTCATCTCAATTTTTGAAAGTTCCTAAGTTCTTGGATCAGCTCAACTAAGAATATCAAAATAATTTAAAATTAATATATCTGAATGTAATGGATACCAGAAAGATAGAGAAGGGCTCTTTGGTTGTAAAAATGTCAATTTTACCTGTTCATTAGTAGAATATTTTCAAAGCACACACCCTAACCATCAATTCCTATCATAGATTGCAGTAACAAATCCCTTAATGTTTTAAAGTTCTATGTTGTCGAATTTTATAATTTTAACTGTTTTTCTTTCATCCTGAGTTGAAACTGTTTTTACTTCTACGTCTTTTTAAGACACACGAATAAAACTATGTAGTTTTTGAGTTCCTGTAATTTTTTTTACATATTTTTCAACCTATTTTCTAAGATTTCTGCTTCATTTGTCCATTCATTTGTTGAGGAATACAAAATATTTATGTCTAAATTGTGTTTTCTTGCTTAATCAAACAACTGCCCTGGTGTCATTACTTGTTCATTATAGGATTGCTCCTGGCTTGCTTTTTCTGCTAATCTCTTAATAGTTCTTTCTGGTGAGATGTGGTAAAAAAAAGTGCCACTCTGCATCAGTACAAAAGTTTGGTTGCACAAATAGATTCAATTTTTGTAATGTGAAGTGGCACAATCAGAGAAATAGATCAGATTCTTTATTTTACAATTAAGATTTTTTTTCAGTACATCTATAAATTTTCTTTGAAACAAATGGACAGTTACTGGGTCATGCTTGAGACAATCTGATATAATTACAATATTAATGTGCTCCAGCTCTTTGTTGATTCTGTAATAACAGACAAATGGATGTAATGTGGCTTGAGAATTATTCCAGTAGAAGCCTTGTGCAGCATCTTGCAAAATAAATGAATATTTCTCAGCAAAATCTGCAATAAATGACTTCACCATCCATCAAAGAATTTTTCTTTATAGAATAAAATTTTGATCATGCTTTGGCAATGAAATCATGCTTTTTCAAGATTTTAGACCTACATGAAAAGTTTCAATAAATTCTTATGTAGATTTTGATAGTTTGTAGTGTGGTTCTATCAGTTGATAGCCACTGTTTGTAGATAAAATCACCTATTAAATTTTTATTTAGAACTTATATATATATTAATATATTTGGCTTGTCTTGCCAAGTTCAATTTGAATTCCTTGTGTACTCCAGCATTTTGAAAGTATTGTTAAAATTTGTACTTTTTTTTTTTTTTTTTTTTTTTATCTATTCACAAGCTGCAAACTTTTCTTTTAATTTTGTAATATTAGGTTGGTGCAAAAAAAATGTCAAAAACCGTCATTATTTTTGCACCAACCTAATAATTTCACTATCATCAGATCTTTTGTACTCTTCTACACTGGTAGTTTCTTGATGAGAAATTTTAATCTAAACCAGTTTAGTTTTCTTTGATAATGCTCCTTTAATTTTCCCTCATAACTGGTTTGTTTTTCAAGTTTTTGACATTTGGTGATTCATTAATCATTGATAGTGACACATTGTGAAGTTGCAATTTCATTTTACAAAAATACTGGAAGGCTGGTCTTCAGCTGATGTTGGTCAGTTATTTTCACACTGACTTAATAACAATTTTTATTACCTTTATGACCAGCACATATTTTGTCTTACCAAAAAGTTAAAATTAAATAAAGTAATCATGGTTTAGACATTAGACAGAATCATGCAGTTGTAGGAACTTTTATGACATCTACCCCAGCCACTCCTTATTCAAGCTAGATCCCCTCAGCTTATTGTAGAGTTGATCACTTTGCCCAAAGTTGTCTTGCCCCCACATTGTGTTAATTGATCGCAAGAATGGCTTGGTCCAAATGGTCAACTGGAATCGATGACTTGGTTTAGTCTGGTTAGAGTAAAGTCAAAAGAAAAAATAAATTTGATAAGAGAAAAAAAAATATTCATATATAATTCCTTGATACAAAGTTGACAGTACAGTTATTGATGGCTTAAGCAGACCTATATTCTCCATGCAATAACTATCGACCTTTCCTGATTATCATGACATCATTTGTGGTTATGGTTTCAAATGAGACTTCTGAAACAAGGCTTTAAGTCAGAAATTTTTCTTCAGGGTAGCGAATCAGATCAGGTGAGGCGGTGGTTCTCGTCTCTCTGTTCAGTCTCATCTTCACAGTGCCTACTCTCTGCATGTACTTGACATTCTGTTTTCATGGACACCCTGCACAAGAGTTAGGGTAGGGCATGATGTGCTCTGGGAATATCAGCATTCCCCAAATAACCAATCAGGGCTCTTCCTGCAAATATCCAAATATGGGGCAGCCCTTCCTTCTCCTTTGGAATTCTACCTGGGCCTTTTCCTTCTTTTGGTCACCTGATCAAATCCATTTCCTTCCTGCTTTGTGTGAGTGCTTCTTGCTATCACTGTCCAAAGGGCGTGGAAAGTCCTCTGCCTTCTCTGAAATTCTACCTGGGCCTTTTCCTCTTTGGTTACCTGATCAAACCCATCCCCAAGAGCTATGTGTAGTCTAGCCCAAATGGCCAAATTTTAATTATTGTTCAAAATTCTTATCATGCTTTTGTGTGTGGTTGTTTTTTTTATTCCCTCATCAACCCTATCACCAGCAAGTGACAAAAAGGGGACAGTCCCTTGATTTTGGAAGTTTTATTGTGTTTCAGCAGACAAAAAATTTAATTACCAATCTTTTCCTATTTTCTTTTAAAAGTTAGTGATTATCAATCAATCAAATTTGCAGCTAGAGGTCTGCCTTCATCCCTGTCACTCAATGGTCATAAAAATATTATCTATTTCTTTCATATTTTCAAGAATATGCCATCACTTAATTTCAGTCCTGACCAAAACAAAATGGTCTCTGTTTGAAATTTCTGGCAGATGAAAAAATTTAATTGCCATTCTTTTTCTATTTTTCTCCGTCTGGTCATCAGTATATCAGAAATTAGTGTTTTTCTGTCTTCTAGATTTTTTCAATTTCCTAGTGCCTTTCCAAGGGTGTCACAATGAGATTACTTTTAAATGTTAATCATATATAACAAAAACTGATAATTTGATTGTTTTGTACATTTATTTAGTATACCATGTCAACAAAAAATTAATCATTAATATCATATTTTCATATTATTTTGTTATTTTAGCATTAATTCATGACACTTTTTAAATTATTTTCATTGTGTCAATTGTATAACATAAATGTAAACAAAACCAAAAACAAGGTTGTTTTTTCCACTGAAATGGTAAACCTTTAACTACAAATAACACAAAAATTAATAGATCACCTTTTAGATCTATCTAAGTACTTTAAAATGGTATATAATTTATCTTTGTAGGTGAAAAAATATTTGAGATATTGCTATTTGAACTTTGTAACTATTTTCCAATAGTCACCTTTTTGGCAATGGTCATATCTCAACAACACTTTGACCTATAGAGGTAAAATATATACTATATAATTCGTATCATGAAGCTCTCTAAGTGTACTACATTTGAAAAAATTCTGTGTCAGTGGTAGTCAGACCCTTGTTGATTTGACATGGAATGACTTGTAAAGGTTGGCCAGTCTTACCAATCATATAATTTGTCTTGCTACACGTTGTAGTATGGCAAAATGACGTCTGACATGAAAATGCATATCAAGCAGGGGTTATCATTGAATTACCCCATGTAGAAAAAAATTTGTCACTTGTTGAAAATTTATGAACCTCAAATGATGGGTAATACATTTCACCCATGGTAATAGTTTCATCTGTCAACACGAAATGTGGAGTATCTCAAAAATGAACTGCAAATTATGTAACTATGTGAAGAAATAGTACTTTGTAGCTGACAACATGCTTTATCCAACAGTGTTATTGTGCTCTTAGTTGCAGTTTCTTTGGAAATAAATGGTAGCTATTACTTTTGAAGAATATTTTACAAATATTTCTGTACTCTTTCTTCATTGAAAAAAATATTTAGCTTGTCTTACAATTCAGAGAATATTAGCCAACCAAGTGGTTACATATCATGCAAAAAACAAAACAAAACTTTTTTGGGTGATAACTGTCAAGTTTTATTTAATCAAAACACATTAAAAACAAGATACATTCTTCAAACATTTCATTTAGTGGTTAAAAAAAAAAAAGGACAAATCAAAGTGTACACTGATTGGGTGAACTAAGAAGAAAAATGATGTAAACAATGGAGAGCATAAATTTAGTTTTAAGGTCTTCTTGTTCCAATGTCATCACTTACTATTAAAACATTTTTTTTTTTAAATATCTTGTGTTTATGTCCCCCTGTGAATGAAAGTATGTTACAAAGGAATTTAATATGGCAGCAACTTCACAGCCTCAATCACAAGCATCATTTTCAATGAGGATTCAAAGTTAAAACAGTGATTCAATACATGGCAGCTGGGGAGACAATTTGATTAATTTGGGTAGCAGTTTTGAATGTCAGTGGGACTAGCAAAAAGCATTTACTGGCTGAGAACTGAGTAATTTTATAGAAGTTTTGTGAGATATTCAGGTAGTTTATTTTTTAGCTGTTAAACATGGAGCCTCAATTAAAAAAAAATGTCAAGAACAACCAAGTAAAAAAGATTTGCAATGATAATGAATTGTTATTGGAAAAAAAAAAGTTCATAAGATGGTTCTTGATTCCTTTTATTTAATATATATATATATATATATATATATATATATATATATACACACTCTTGTTTCCTAAAGTGTGGATTTCCTTTGATTGAATTATATATAATTTTTTTATATATAATCTCTATCTTTTGGCACTGAGACTTTACAAATTTAAGTGCAATGCTAAATTGGAGGCAAGGTTTCATCATTTTACAGTTGAAATGGCTACACGTAACTCTAAGTTCTGTGCTAACAGTTTCTTCTCTTTCACTTCTTGCTTGTGGAACTCTTTTCTTGTTTCTTACTTCCCAGTCAAGTTTGATCTTCAAAAATTTAAATGTAATATCAATTGTCAACTTCTGTATTCTTAATTCATGTAATTTTACTGTTCTTCCTCTCTTTAATATTTTCTTTTTCTTATTCTTTCACTGGCTTCAGAATATACTGGCTGCATATCTGTAAAGGGGTAAGACTCCCACCCCAATGAGGCCACCTGTTTGGTATGGGTGGCAACCTGATTCCAGGATCCTGGTAGTTAGGACCTCAGTATTTGTAGAATACTTCTGGTTTCTAACAAACTACTTTGGCCCTTATTTGTGCTAGACTGGCAGTCAGAGGGGCCTGATCTGATAATCAGTTAGAAGAGTTTGTAAAGTTATTATGTCTAAGAAAAAAAAAGAAAAAAAATCATACATATACCAATGAAATTTCATCAAATTGGTACTAGAAGGTGGTGGTAAGGGTCAATCAGGTTATAACAAAAATGTAGCGTCAAGTTTTATAGCCCTGAAGTAAAACCCATTATGAAGCTGTCCCCACTTTTGTGATAGAAAAGTTTCTTTCAACTAATATGGTACTTAAATCCATAGAAATAATATGTTAGTTGTGGAAGTAGCAAAAAGGAGTGATGCGAAGCTGCTCCTAAAAATGACCACCCTCTACAACTTGAAAGTCAAGGCATATCCAAATAGATTCCTCAACACATTCAGAGGAGTGGTGAATGTTTAAGTTTGAGTTGTCTAACTTTGTATCTCTCTTCTACACAGTTGTGTCCTTTATTTTTAAATGTTGTTTCGTTGAATAAAATATGTCAGTCAGTTAACACATGTTGTTTTCTCTACAGTATTATGTGTGAACCATACTAACATTGGTAGCAAGAGCAGTATTCTTTTGTGTGACAGAAATAGTTCATGTTCATCTTATGTGGAAAAAAATGGCTTCTATTACAAAACAGTCACCTATTTTGCAAGGTGAAAACTTGTACAAAGAAAGGAAGCAGGATATTTGGTCTCTATATAGACTTGCCAAGAAAAAAAAAATAATGGAGCCCAGCAGTATTTTTATCATTGCATCTGAACATACAGGAATATTTAGCTGCAACCAATATCATTCAAGGGGACATTTTAAAAGTTTTTACAAACTGGACAAGATTTATTTACATGACCAGAACATGATGGCGTTTAAAGATTTTCATTCTTACAGAAGAGTAGCTGGAAGTAATATAAATGACTTCTTGGTACATTATGATTTTTGGGATCAGAAATTATGTAAATTTGGAATCGGCATACAGGAAGGAGTTCGGGCCTTCTTTTTTTTTCTTTTTATTAAATGCAGCTGTTACATATAGTAAAAAAGGGAAGCAAGCAAGGTTTCCAACACACAGACACTAGAAATGGTCTAAAAAAAAAAAAAAAAAAAAAAAAGAAAACCGGGCCAAGACTTTTCATATTTAAATGACAAGTTAGATAAATGTGCAACCTGTATGTAAGAAATAAACATTGTTAAACATCAAATACTGACTTTAGTTACTGTTCAATAACTACAAAACATAACAGTAGCAAATGTATCTGAGGAGAATAAAATTAGCAAGAACCACATGTGGAAGTATAACATACACAGCTATCAAAGACACATTAAAGAAAGTGTTTGCTAAGATTTCATTGTCTGAATACAATACCATTCCGTCTATTAAAGAAGAAATGTAAATGGTGAATTTTGATCGATAGAGAAAATAAGATAAAAAAATATAACTCTACTAAGCATTTTACTAGAGATTGTTCTTTTTCTAGGAATGATGTTAATGTTGTCGTTGAATCTGACTAGATACATATGACCTTATTTAATGCTGATACACCCTATTGGATGTTGATAAATGATGCCACAGTTTAACATGTAAAAAATGTCTAATCTTGTAAAAGAGACACTAGGTATGGCAGTATTAAACTGTATGAAAAGACAGTTGCTAGAGAAGTTTTGTCCTATGTATTTTTTTTTTTTTTTGAAACATTAAGTGACCAAGATAAAGATGTAGAGAAAATTTCTAAATCTAACGGGACCTTTTGTTTGTTTTTTTATATGAAGTGGAGGTAAAATCCACTAAAGCAGTTAAATTTCCTGTGACTATAGACGGTGTAAAAGGTGTTAGAGCTTATATTGAAGCAGACATTGTCCAAAATGATTTACCCCTGTTACTAAGCTACAAATCAATGAAAACAGCTGGAATGGTGTTGGACTTTAAAAATGATTGATTTTTAGGTAAATCTCTAAAATTGAGAACTGCTACTTTTGGAAACTTCCTTTGACTAACATGTTTTTAGAGATTGGATAATCACTTAACATAGAATCGCATGTTAAAGCTTTAAATAAATGCTCCATAGTGGAGAAAAGAAGGAAGGCTAAGAAATTACATAGGCAATTTGCATATGCATCAAAGGAGAAACTGATATCCTTGGTTAAAAGTAATAGAATTGAACTTTTTATGAGGAGTTTCTGAATCAAATCATGGATGCCTGTGATTCTTCTTGGGTTTGCCTGAAGTTTAGAAGACCCCTGTTTCAAACAATGGTAAGATTGCCCCTTGGAAACATTCAATGATACAGTATGCCTGCATTTAAAGGAGCATAGACATAATAAATTCTACAATCTAATTGACACATACACTATATACTCTGCTGCCAGACTGATTAAAACCAAAAATAGCAAAAGAAATTATATGCAACATTTTTAATGTAGATATCCTATTTTGAAGCACACAAGCACATATAATAATGAAATCTACCAATAGATGAATGTAAAGTTAAACATTGAAACCTGCACTACTGCTGCAGAAATTCCTTTTAGCAATGGTACTATGAAGTGCCACAATCTGATAATAGCCAAAAATGTAAGCCTGAAATAACTTTGGCTTGGGTTGTTAGTGCCAAAAATTCACTTCAGAACCACTCAGGATATAGTTCTAATGAACTTGTATTTGGTTTCAGTGTAAACACACTCTCAATTTTGACTGATTAATTACCTGCACTGGAATCTAAAACAACCAGTAACATGGTTAGAGTAAATTTAAATGCTCCTCATGCAGCAAGGAAAAACTTTATGGAAGCTGAAGCAAGTGAAAACATCCACAGAGCATTCTGATTCAATGTGAAGACTTGTGTGGATGAAAATCTTTTTAACTGGTGACAATGTTTATTATAGAAGACAAAACTACAAAGGATGGCACGGTTCTGCCAAAGTATTGGATAAGGAATGCCTGCATTTATTGATCAAATATGGAGGAGCATTTTACAGGATGGATCCATGACACTTGATGAAAGTAAATAACAAGAAACCAAAAAATTGGAAATCATAAAAAATATAATTTATCAAATGAAATAAATGAAGTACAATATTATAATAATAAAGACCTAAAGGTAATATTGAAGAATTGAAAGACAACACTGGAAAACCAAGTACAGACTAGGTTGTGGGGTAAAAAATAGGTGTAAATTATGATTGGAAAAGAGGGAAGATTATGAGTACACAGTCAAAATCAACTAGAAAATATACCTATTGGCTGAATACCAGAGGAAGAAAATGAAGATATTGTCTGTATTAATTGGAATCATGTAGATCAATGGAGAGAACTACTCCAAATGAGAGAATTAGTAAATAATCAAAATCACCAAGTAGATGTAGTTTTGCTTACATCTGAACAATAACAAGCTAAAGACGTAATTGATACAAAGAATAGAAAATAGGAAAAATCATGAGGTAAATGAATTTATGCCCTACACAGGTTAGAAATGCAGATCAACAAGATGGGTGATGACTGAGAAATAGAAAGATAATAAAAAGATAATGCAGGACCTTCTTGTTGCACATGGCTATGAAGAGAACTCTCATAATTTAAAAACACACTCTCCAATGTGCAGCTATGCATCTTGTGATGTTAACAACTTCTGGCATGGGTTGGCAGGTTGAGGCTCTTGATTTCACCCCAGCATTTCTGCAGGGGGATATGCTGGAGAGAGAGAGAGATGTTTATTAGACCCCCATTTGGTGTGTGTCCAGAATCTCAAGTGCCAAAGTTAAAGAAATGCCTCTATGGATTCAATGATGCATCCTGGTTGTAGTACAAGAAGGTCAACCAAGAATTAAATGAACTAAAAGGTATAGTGAGTGCCTATGATAATGCACTATTTCTTTGGCATGATGCACCTGGCAATACAAGTGGATGATTTTACATTCGGTGGAAATGAATGATTTAAGAAAAGATATTCAAGGTAGGAACTCCTCTAAATGAAACCTTTAAATTTCTGGGATTGAATGATGAGCAGTTGAAAGATGGAATTATTATAAATCAAAATCTTTATGTATCATCCATATCACTGATAGAAATATAGAAACGAAGGTCCTGAAGAAGGAAATGATTAGTTGAATCGAGATGACAGAATAGAATTGAAAAGACTTATGGTTCAAATGATATGGATATCTTCTTGGACACGACCAGTTGTCTGTAGAATGAACTCTACTGGAAAACACCCTAAAGTGAAGATGCTCTTTGAGGCCAGTATGTCGCTACCAAAGTTAAAACGTAGCAGCCATCCTGGGTATGATGATAAACTGAATCCAGCAGCAAGGCTTCTGATTGGGAGGTTTTGAGAAGTGTAGAACCACGTCTCAATTGCTGTTGTCCCCAGGTCCACCCTGACCAGCTATAGGTAAATAGTTACCCTTCCCCCAAAATGAAGTTCGAATACTATGAAAGTGTAAAGATGGGTTTTTATAGTAAAAATACCAGCAATACAAATTGTAATATATAAAATACACATTCACAAAAAGCAATTCTCAAAAACTATAAATTCCCCTTAATGAGACCACCTGTTTGTCATGGGTGGTGACTCGTGCTGCTCGAGAATGGAGTCCTGGTAACTGAGTAACTCCTGATCCAGCATAAAATGACTAGGCGTTACCATAACATCCAGCCATTGCAATCAGCTAATCAATAATGGCAAGGGCTAGTTGGGATGAAAGATAATGGCTCTGACATGGCTGCAAAACCTTACACCATACTATACTTGGGTAGATATGGTGGGGGAATGCAGGTGCTTGTATCCGCTTTCATCACAACTATACCATCTGTAGCCCTGGCGGATCAGGGTGAATGGGATTAGTCCTCCCTGATAGTATCCCTTAAGAAGGAACTCCGAGGTTGGTGGGGAACACAGATGATGAATATAAAATTATATGGCTACCTCTTATAAACGAATTAAGAGACAGTATAAGACTTCCAAAAAAGTGAAAACGAAATATCAGAAAAAATACAATTTCCAACTTTCATCGTGATAGAATCATTAGATGGTGAAATAACAAAAGTGTCTTCTTTTGTGTTGCAAAGGGTTATATCAGCCACGATAGAATCAAAATCCATTAAAAATAAAGAAAAATAATACACTTTTAATTCAAGTAAATTTGTATCAATCTTTATCAGAAATTACATCCCCCGCACAAGTAAAATCTTTCTAGAAAATAATCTATGAGCAATTGCTGCAAAATCTACCCTATATGGAATGGTTAACATCTATTTACATCCCACTACATGATCCCATAAAAGAAACTGATCTAAATAAACTAACAGGACAACTACCAAAACCATTCATATTATTAGGTGACTTTAACAGTCACAATATTATATGGGGATCCAAGAACTCGGACAAAAATTGGAAAATCCTGGAAAATGTAATTAGCAACAATGACTTATGCTTACTACATGATAAGACTAACATATATCTACATCCTGCTTTAGGTCCAGACTAAGCTATTGACCTATCAGTGTGTGGCCACTCTATTTTTATGGATTACAACTGGCAAGTTCTTGACAATTCATTTCACTACCCAATTATACTGTAGAGTTCAGAACCAATCAGAAACCATTTCCCTTGATAGAAATTAAACTAAGTGGATTGGAGAGAATATAAAAACTAGTGCTGTCAAAAACTTACCAACAAGGATGACCAAAAAAATAATCTATTGAATATTTCTCCAAAACATTAATAGCAATTGCAAGAAAATGTATACCAAAAAGCAGTGAACCAAATAATCATCAAAGATCCTGGTTCGACAAAGATTGCCAAAAGGCAATAATATCCTGTAAAGCAGCACTATGAAAATTTAATACTCAACCTACAACCCATAATTTAAATCTATTCAGACAAAGAGCAATAGCACATAGAGCCATCAAAGAAGCTAAAGGAAAATTATGGAAAGATCAGATAAATAAAATAAACTCCAATATGAAATCCCCAAAAAGTTTGGAATATGATAAGGAAAATCACTGACAAAAATCTATCTCCTTCTCTAAATCACTTTTCCCCAAAAAACATAAAAATAACAAGCAAAAAGGATATAGAAAATCTACTTGCAGAAACCTTAAAAAAATTCTTCTAGTGAAAACTACAAACAGCAATTCCAAAGAATTTGGCATGATACAGAAAAAAAAGGCAGAACTTTAACTCAAACAACAAAGAAGATTACAACTATCCTTTTACTCTGAATGAACTTAGAGATGCCATAAGCAAATCACATAGTACAGCTACTGGCTCAGATAAAATTCATTATGAATTTCTTAAATAACTCCCTGCAAAGTCCATAAAATATCTGTTAAACTATATCCCATTAAAGAAGTTTAAGGGTAAACTACTGAATAGCTGGAAACAAGTTATTGTATTCATGATACCAAAACCAGATAATAACAAATCAAAACCCAAAAACTTCTGACCCATAACATTAATAATTTGTATATGCAAAACTCTAGAAAGAATAGTAAATGAAAGATTGAATTGTTACCTTGAAACTAATGGTTTAATTACCAATCTCCAGAGTAGATTCCAAAATAAAAGATAATCTGCTAAGAAACTTTCATTAGAGAAGCTTTTATTGAAAAAGAACATGCAATAGCCATCTTCTTTAATTTAAAAAAGGCCTATGAGATGACATGGAGATATGCAATAATGAAAGACCTATACAATCTGGGATTAAATGGCAGATTACCTAATTTGATAACATTTTGTCAGAAGTTTCAAAGTTTAGTTTGGATCAACACTCTCAGACTCAAAAATCCAAAGAGGAGTTACACAAGGTTGCATTATGTCTGTCACATAATTGCTTGAATCAAGGTGTCGATGGGTAGATGACCTTCTGGCTCTACTACAGATCAAGGTGTTGATACGTAGATGACCGTTTGATCTGCTATCGATCAAAAAATATGTACGTGACAGAATCGCAACTGCAAATGTGCCTAAATAAATTAAACCAATGGACTCAAAATGGTTTAAAATTTTCCCCAACCAAAGCAAAGTGTATCCATTTCTACAATCAGAGAAAAATGCACAATGATCCAACTCTTGAACTTGAAGGAACTGAAATTAAAATGACTGACCAACATAAATTTCTGGGAATCATTTTCAATAAAAATCTTACTTTCATTCCCTACTTAAAATATATAAAACAGAAATGCTTCAAAGCATTACAATTACTATAGGTTGTGGCTAACACTGACTGTGGAGCAGATCACATATCACTCCTAAAATTATATAGAGCTCTAATAAGATCTAAACTGGACTACAGGTGTTTCATATATGGGTATATATATATGCTCCTATGCTGTGCCTCTTCTGGAAATGCTAGCAGCTTGGATTGATTGAATTGTAGAGCCAAGTTTGAATTCCAGTCGAATCCATTACATTCACTTACATGCTAATACCCTTGGGAAAAGTATGAATCCTCTTCTCCTCCTCCAGCTATAGGTAAATAGCAGGACAGACTAGGTTCTATAGCCATGGATGGCAACTGGTCTAGAAAAAAGACAACTCTGGGTTCAAAACCTACAGAGGGTCATTTGGTGACCTTGTGGCATGTAGTGCACAAGGTCTGTGTGTTTGCCCCTTCAAAAAGTGTGAATGGTTCTGCGCAAAACCTTCCCCACTATAATCAAATCACATGTGCTGGTTCCTGGCGGTTGGTTCCTGAGCTGCTTGAACTTCATACGTCATATATATATATATAAAATATGCCATATGTATTCTTATTGTTTTTCTCTGTTAGTTAACTTTCTTCTCGTCATGAAGCCAGGTGGGAGTATTTTTTTGTATGACATTGATAGACTGTTCCAAGATGTCCATGAAGCCTGGAGATGAAAAGATCAAGCTGAGTACAACAATAATTCAACATGCCTATGAAATCCTTTTTAAAAACTTAAAATAGCAATTTCACACTGTTGCCATTTTTGACAGCATATAAAAACTTTTTGAGAAAAAGAAAATTCTCATATGGACTGCAACAACTTTCAGATTTTGTTTGCCCAAAAAGGAAATAAAAAAAAAATAATACAAATACAAAATGGTTTGTGGATATTTTCATGAAATTTTACAGTGTATGAATCAAGTTATAAATTAAACTTGGATTTTTCTGACAGTCCCAGTTAGGATTTAGATTTTTTTCTGATAGTTATAGGTTCAGCAATTTTTCAAGTTGCTCTGTCTGTACAAAAGAATCTATGAATTCTGATTTAATGTAAAAGTAATGTCCTTTTTCTCCAACATTTTTTATGTTTTTGCTTTTATATAGTTCAGATCTTAAATGACATATGTTAACACACCAGAGAGAAGGGAAAAAAATTAAAGCACAAAATTTGCAGTTTTAAAGTTTTAACCTTTCTTCACCTTCATCTTGGACATAAACCTGGGAAAAACTTCTCCATTGTGAAATATGTGGATCTGTATTTTCTAATAATTCACAAATCAAAAAACATATGTGAGTACATAACAGAGACAAAAATACTTTGACTATGAAATGACATTTGTGGTTTAAGAAATTCAGAAAACCCTTCTACTGTGAAATTTGTGGAGAAAAATTTTCACAACTGTCAGATCTTAAAGTCTGATAATCAGAGAAAAACCTTTAAATTGTGAAATTTGTGGAGTTCATTTTTCTTTTTTGATGGTGTGTGTGCTCCATCTTGGTCTGTGTGGATTTTCACAATAAAAAAGGAGACTTCTAATTTTGAGCTTTGAAAACAAATGTTTGTTTTTAAATTTTGCTGAAAATTTGCTATATTGTGAAATTTGTAGAGCAAAACTTTCATATAATTTTGATCTGATATTTTAATGCCTGCGGATGGGATCCTGGTGGCTGAGCAGAAGTGAGCACACCCACCTACCAATGTTTCAGAGGACAAGTAATCAACTCATTACAAGATTACAGAAAAGTAACAGGATTAAATGCAGTTCTAGCAAGAAAGAAGAAGAAGAACCTCATCTTGCTCCTAGCAATCTGTCACAGTCTCAAAGACAGCAAAGGTTGCCTGCACGATTCAAAAAATTCTTCCCTCTGTAAGAATAAAGCAGGGGAAAATGTGATATGATCCATTCCCCCACAATTAATGGACCTGTCCTGACCACATATAGTCAGGAGAACTCTGCTGCTATGCAAAGCTTACTGTTAAGCTAATTCTTATTGTCCCAAACAATTCTACTTCAATATACTTTCTACTGAACACAGGGTAAAATGGTTGGGAAATAATTTAAAAAAATGCACAGCTAACGACTGAGCAAAAAGAGATATCTGAAAATATATTCAAGATTTTTGAAATCCACATGATACAAAAACCAAACAAATGGGTCAAACAATTAGTTTACATCAATTCAACTGAATGAAGAAATGGTTGATGAATATTTGGGTAAACCACAGAAAAAGCAGAAAGATGTGATTATAGCATGAACAAGAAAGAATCCTTGAACAAGTAATAAAAGGACTGAAATATGCAGACAAAAGAAGAATGCTTGCATTAAACCAAATCCCACACTGAATATAGCTTTCGAAAGCATACAAGCATACAAAGCTACAACAAAGACAACACATGTTACAAGGATGCCAGTGAAGGGAAAGCTGGAATATATTATAAACTAGTGATAAGAAGTACCAGACAAAGCACAAGGTGTGGAAATAGTCATGGTAGAAGAAAAGAGGACTGTTATGCTTACAACAAAAAATACAGAAGCTGACATGGTTTACACCATTTTGAAAAGCGTTGCCTCACAAAAACATTTTCATGACAAAACAGAAAACTAAGTCCACATAAAATAAGGAAAGGGTTTCTCATATAGAACCAGAAAGCAAAGTCCAAACTAGTGGCATAGAAAGCAAAATAGAGAAAAGAAAAAATGTGACACATAAAACAAGACCCCCCCCCCAAAAAAAATAAACATTTATATTCTATGAAAAATAAACAAAATACTTAACTTCTTGAGTAATAGAACTTTCAAAGTATGAATTGAAGGCACACAAGCTGAACCAAGAGAACAGGTAATGGGAGTTCCACAGGGCAGCATCCTATCAGTGCCCTTTTTAATATCAAAATAAATAACATCATAGAATGCATCAGACCTGGCACTCTACAGTGACAATTTCCTTATCTGCTACAAATCTAAAACCATGCAAATCAATAGCTGAAAGACAGTTAAAGTAATGTATTTACAGA
The DNA here is from genome assembly GCA_963932145.1 of Acanthosepion lycidas. Taxonomy (NCBI): domain Eukaryota; kingdom Metazoa; phylum Mollusca; class Cephalopoda; order Sepiida; family Sepiidae; genus Acanthosepion; species Acanthosepion lycidas. Next base: position 43,180,292 of record OZ010575.1, on the reverse strand, counting down.
ATAAATACATGGCCTATTAAAAACAGTTTTAAGAAAAAGGAAAATGTATGGACTTCTGTAAACTCTGCAAAATGACCCCCACTGACTTTGAAAATTGATGTCACTGTAGTACAACAGCATTTTTGATTCCAAACTAACTTTTATGCCGTCCTGGGTATGACGATAAACTACATCTGCATCCTGGGGAAGACGATAAACTACATCTAACAGCAATGCCTCTGATCAGGAGATTTTGAGGAGTGTAGAACCACCTCTTAATTGCTGGTGTTCCCAGGTCCACCCTAACCCGGGGTGGTAGCACCTGTTTGGGTCCCAGTTATGGGCAGATAGTTAACCCCTAAACTGGGGTCAAAGCACCATGAAAGTGTAAAAATATTTTTAATATCAGCAATACATTTTTTGAAGGAAAAATTATTACCAACAATACATTTTTGAGGAAAAAAATATTATCAGCAATAAAAATGTTGTCAGCATTAAATAACCCATTGAGGTTGATATGCCGTAAAACAAACCAAACCAAACTTTTAAGTAATATAAAAGTATGGAGATCCAAATGCAATAAGGCAATTCAAATTTTGAGAGTGGTTGCTCATACCATTTAGGGAGCAGACAAAACAACACTGCCACATTTATACAGTACACTGATACTGCAATGATAGAAAAATAAAAATTTCACTATTTCAAAAAAAAAAAAAGAACAGAAAAATACAAAACCAATTTGTTTTGCCATAAAGAAATAAAAACAAAGAGATAAGGAAAAAAAAAAAAAGGAGGTAAAAAGGTCATAATTCCTAAAAAATAGGTGAAGAAAAAAAGATTGTCAAATGAGTCACACCTGAGAACCAATCAGAAAGCAAGATACAATTTTGAAATTAATTCCTTTGTTTTGGAAAAGTGTATGAAACACAGAGACGATCAGAAAAAAGGAACCTGTGTAATAATAGTCTGTTTAACTAAACAGACAGAGTTGCTCCCCTTACAATGAGATTAATGTTCCCTTTGTAGCCTGAATGAGATGTAAATAAACAAGGGCCTGGTCCCCACAATCTTGGATCTGAAACCTAACAAACATGCTTCGGTCATTACGAACACAAGATGGTGTCAGGAGTGGAATTTGAATAAAACCGAAAGCAGAATAATGGAGCATAAAGGAAGGAGTACACGTTCATGTTAGACAAACAAAAATATCTGAGCCAGAAACTGGAATTAAAAAAAGACAAAACAAAATGAACAGCAACGTGTCAATGCCAGAGTCATACCCATTTGACCATTCAGGAAAATGGCCAAAATTGATAAGGAGATTCATTCACTACAGAATCGTTTCTAGCCTTGAAGAGAAGCCTGAATGGACATCCTTATAATGCATGAGAAAGCTGAGGATGTCCTAGCCACATTCAAGTTATTGTAGGAGGACTTGGAAAAGTTTGATGTAGTCAAACAAAAATTCAACCAGCACAAATGTAATATATGAAAGAGTTATGTTCAACAAGCACTGTCAACAAAAAGGTGAGTCCACTGATGCCTTTGTCACTGACCTACACATGCTAGGAAAGACATGCGGCTTAAGGGAACTCGAAGAGGAGTTTGTATGAGACAGGTAGTGGGGTGCAAAGACATAAAATTATACAAGACCCTTATAATGATATGCAACCTCACTCTGGAAGTTGCAGTCAAAAGGACATGCCAGAATGAAGTTATGAAATCCCAATAACAGTTATTATGGCTGAGTGGAAAAAATAGTCAAGCAACTAGAAGAGGACACTGTTGTTCACATGGTTGACAGACATTACCATAAAAAAAAAACTACGGCAAAAGAAGAGAAAAGCCATCTAAAAATCACCAAAACTATGACCCAAAAGGGTACAGACAACAATGCAAAGCAGAACTATTGCAGCAACCAAGCAAACCACTCAAGATGTACATGCCCTGCCATTCTAGCATCATGCCACAAATGTGAAATAGTTGACCATTACGCAGTGTTGCAGGCTGAAAAAAGTCTACAAGGTAGAATATGATGAGGACTACTCATATAGCAGTGATGGCAAATACCACCTTGGGTCTATTGATAGCAGCTGAAATTAAACACAGCAAACCATGGAGAATTGAACTGGCAATAAGTAATATACCAGTGAAATACAAAATAGACTCTGGAGCTGATGTCATCACAAGCCCAAAAAGCATCTATAGAAGAATGGATTTACCAGCACTGGTGGTAGCAAGGAAGATGCTACATGGTCCATGCCATCATCCCCTAAGAGTGACAAGGAAATAAAGGATGATGAACAACACAACATATCTAATATATATATATATATATATGTCATTCCTGACTTGGAAGAAACACTATTAGGAAGACCAGCCATTGAAGCACTTGAAATAGTGACTGTAAACTCAGCTGTGCATATCATCAGAGATACTGATGAATAACTGTTTGACTTGAGAAAGGAGATAAGCAGCCTGTTTCATGGTGTTGGCATATTTAGGGAAAACTACACCATACACCTATGCAAGGACACTACTTCATCCCAACACCATGTTGCATACCCTTACCATTAGAAGAAATAGGTGTGATAAGCAGGACTGAAGAATCCACAGAATGGTGTTCCCCCATTGTAGTGGTGCCAAAGGACAATGGAAAAGAGTCAGAATATGTGTTGACCTGACAAAACTAAACACATGTCAAAAGAGAACTGCATATGACTGTTGACTATGCACTAGCCCAATTGAATAGAGCCAAAGTCATGACCAAGTTAGATGCAAACAGTGGATACTGGCAAATTCCATTGTGCCAGTGTTCTGCAGACTGACAACTTTTATTACTCCATTTGGCATCACCCGGTTGGTGGGGCATGAGAATACGCCGACTGCCCCCCCCCCCCGCAGAGGGTAAAAGTCCCTCAATGGGGCCACCTGTTGGCTGTGGGTGACAACCCGTGATGTCTGGGGACAGGTTCCTGGTGGTTGCAGTCACAACCCTGCAACACACCACCTTGGCCCATACCTGGGCTAGATGGGTGGTCAGATGGGCCCGATCCGATCAATTGGCTGGTCAAGTCAAGCCCCATCATATATAATCCACCCCAAACCTATAACTTACACTCCTCTTCCCAACCAAAACTAACACCTACCCCTAAATATATGATGGAAAGCAGTGGCTGAGGGTCAATTAATTTGGGAGAAAAAAAGGATCTGACACATCTGCCAAACCTTCACAGCCGTAAAACTTGGATAACGGAAACAAGGGGACACGCGTGCTCAAAGACTCCTCCCGAAGAGAGTATACCTTTCACATAGCCCCGACATGGCAAGGCGAATGGGTTTCCCCCTTATCATGTCCCAATACTGGACTCCGCGGTGGGTAGGAAGCGTGGATGATGAACAAAAATAAAAACAATCAATGGAAAAAAAATCTTCCAAGAGACCACATGTGGATAATGACTCGGAAACAGAAAATGATAATGAAAACTTTCCACGATTTATTGTTCTAGAAACAATAAGCAACAAAGCACTAACTGAAATGTCTCCATTTAAAATCCAAAAAGCTATATCAAATATAATCACACCAAAAAATGTAAAAAAACTACAAAATGGAACATTACTAGTGGAAATGGAAAAAAAGATATATGCAGATACACTAATAAGACAAAAAAAATTACAAGAAATAGAAATAAAATCCTACCCAAACCAAACCCTAAATTTCTCAAAGGGTGTAGTAAAAAGCAAGCAGCTCTCCCTGTGCACTCTAGAGGAGATAAAAATAGAACTCCAAACTCAAGGTGTTATAAACGTCAAAAGAATCACAAAGAAAAATGAAGCAGAGATACAAACTAATACCTACATTCTAACTTTCAACTCCGCCCATATTCCGACAACAATTAAAATCGGATATGAAATTATAAAAGTGGAACAATACATACCAAACCCTCTTCAATGCTACAGATGCCACAAATATGGGCATCACAGAGACTCCTGTCGAAACAAACAAACAAACTTGTGGAAAATGTAGTGAGAAAGAACCAGAACATAAACAAGAGAACTGTCCAAATGAGAGCCTATGCTCAAACTGTTTGGGAAAACCACTCTGCCCTCTCAAAACAATGTAGTATCTACAAACAGGAAAAAGAAATAATCATAATAAAACACAAAAAAATATATCTTTCTCAAAAGCATGAAAAGAAGTTAAAAATAACATCTTCGTGGTACAAAAAGCAAATAAAATAAACAATGAAGATAAAATAAAAGATTCAACTGAAATAACAAATTTATATAAGGAATTAAGTTTTCCTTGAAGAATTAAAAACCTTAACTGAACTTAAATCAGATCAAAATAAAAATAAAATTCAACAACTCAAATCAAATCGAATTAACCCAGAAGAAGGCAAAAAACTCCAGAAAGAAAACAGAACAAAACTCCAGCGAACACTCTTCTTCCCAAACCCAAACCAAGAAAATGAAAAATAAACAAAAAGACAAAAATGTGACAACAGAACAAGAAAACATTCGATCAAGATCTAACTCAAAATCAAGAATCAATATATCAAATGAAAATAAATTTGAACCTTTGGAATATATGGAAATAGAAGAGAATGAAAATAAACCATCACAATTCTTTCCATTTATATATGCAAATAATCTTGGAAATACTTGGTAAAAACAAGTCATTATAACCAGAATACATATAGTACACACATACTTAACCCATTCTTATATATTAAAAAAGACAAATCCACCAAAATGCAGATGTGGAAGCCTAATCACAATAAAACATATCCTATTGGAATGCAAAACCATAACTAAAATAAGACAAAAATATATCAATGGAAAAGGCTTAAAAGAAATTTTTTAAAATACAGACACAGATAAAATATACAACTCTCTCAAAGAAATCAAGATCAACAAAATATAATCCTTTCAAATAGTGTATATATATGTGTAAATGTGTGTATAGACATAGATATGCATGCATGGATGTAGATATGAAAATATACAATCAGAAACAATCACAAGAAAAAGCAATTCAAAAAAATACAGCAGATTTTGAAACCCAATAGCCTCCCAACCTTTTATACACTATAACCATCTTAAATTCATAAATAAATAAGGCTTTGGCATAAAATGGCCCAAATAGGAGTTGACATGCCGTTAAATCCAACAACTAACCAACCATTTGGCAGATTTCAATTCAATCAGCTACCATTTGGAATCATGTCAGCCAGCCATACTAGAAAATCAAGGATCTAGATGCCATACTGGTACATGGGAGGAACCAAAGTGAGCACAACACATGATTAAAAGCCACATTAAAGAAAATCCAAGCAGCAGGAATAACTCTAAATCCTCCAAAATTTGCGATATCCAAAACATCACTGAAGTTCTTAGGACATACCCTCAGCATGACTGACCTAAGGCCCGATCCAGACAGGGTTTCCGGAGTCTATAACTTCCCAGTGACAAACAATATAACAGAAACTCACAGATTTCTGGGAATGGTGAACCAAATGGGGAAATTCATACCAAACTTAGCAGAAATGACAAAGCCGCTATAGAACTTAGTGGGTCAGAGGAATGTGTTTGTCTGGGAAAGCGAACAAAAAAGTCTTCAACTCCATAAAAGAAGTCTTATGTTCAGCACCAGTGCTGTCATTGTACAGCCCAACAAAGAGAACAGTGACATCCACAGATGCTTCATCTTAGAGCAGCAATAAGATATGTGACTACATCTAGTAGCATATGCATCAAGAGCCATGTTGGAAAAAGAAACCCAATACGTCCAGATAGAGACGGAAGCCCTAGCTATAACCTGGGGATGTGAGTGATTCTCTGACTACCTCATAGGATTGGAATTCACAATTGAGACAGACCGTAAACTACTCATACTCAGACATCAGTGAATTACCAGCCAGAGTACAGAGATCCTGCATCTGCCTCATGAGATTCAGCTATAAAATCCATCACATTCCCAGCAAGGGACTATACACTGCCAATGCCCTATCAAGAGCCACACCCAGCAACATGCCGACCAACCAAGACAAAGAGCTGGAGTAAAGCTCAGCAATATTTGTCCAGGCTATCAGGAACTCCATACTCGCAATTGGTAGACAGTTGGCAGAGATAAAGGAAGCCACCAGCAATGATGACATGTATGTGTATTATGAACTATGTTAAAAAGGGGTGGCCCTCAAAGGCGCAAGTTCCTATGCTACTCAAGCCATACTGGGCCCATCGAGGAGATATTAACTAGCAGGAAGGCCTACTAATACATGGGACATGGATTATAGTCCCCCAATCAATGAGGCTAGAGAGAATTGGCAAGATTCACACAGGTCACCAAGGAATTACCAGGTGCCAACAATGAGCTTACCAATCAATATGGTGGACAGGATTAGCTAATCAAATAAAGAACACAGTGGAGAACTGTGAAACATGCACCAGGCTTAGACACCAACCAGTCGAACCACTATTGACAACCAAACTCCTACCAAGACCCTGGCACAACATAGCTTTCAACTTACTCAAAAACAGCCAGACCTACATTGTGGTTCTTGACTACTTTTCAGAATCTGTAGAGTTCACTTGAATGAGTTTGATTACCTCCAGAATAGTAATAGAAAGCCTGAAATCAATATTTTCCAGGCATGGAGTACCAGTGATCCTGAGAACAGACTCAAGAAGCCAGTACATGTCAAAAGAATTTTCTGATTTCACAAGAATCTGAGGATTCCAACGCATCACAAATAGCTGTAGATTTTCCCAAAGCAATGGAGCAGTGGAAGCAGCAGTAAAAATAATGAAGACAATACCGAGGAAAGCAAGAGACCCATATATGTCCCTGCTAGCCCATGTAATGACCCCAAGGGATTGCAGATATTCTCCCAGTGAACTTCTAAAGGGAAGAAAATTAAGAACCAATATTCCAAATCTACCCAGAGCTACTGATACCCAAGTGGCTTAACTTTGAACCTATTCATGAGAGGGAGGTATACAAGAAGGTTCAAGAACAGCACAAACAACCAGAGACAGAGAGCAAGATAGCTGAAACATCTTGAGACAGGGGTTAGGGTTAGGAGTAAAGCTTGGATTCCCAAATGAATGGGTTTTGCTACAAGATAATGACCCTAAACATATGGCTAGATCTATGAAAAAATGGTTTATTGAAAACAATTTTAATACACTCAAATGGCCACCACAGTCTTCAGACTTGAATCCAATAGGGAATTTGTGGCATTTATTAGAAATTCAAGTGAATAAAAGACCTTCGAAAAACATCCTAGACCTTAAAGTGAATATGCAAAGAAGAATGGAGTAAAATACCAATGGAAACTTGCAAATCGTTGATTCATAAAAGCTACAGAAAGAGACTAATTACTGTTGAATTGAGTAAGGAAGTATTGAATAGGTATTATAATGTTGTACAAATATTTTTTTGCTGCCAGATTTTTTTAATTTCATTAATATAACAAATTTTTATGAATTTTTTTTTTTGCATATTACAGCATTATGTCATGGTATGCAAATATTGTATGGATTATGAAATTCTTTTATAAAATCTAACTAATTTAAATAAAAAAATTCATGGTGTATGAATATTTCTCCCCCCACCCCCACTGTATATCAACTGTGGTTGAAAATAACAATAAAATTTACTGTCTAGCACAGTTAGTGAACTCACAACAATCAAGAGACTGCAGCTTTTCATAGAGATATCACCCACTATTGACCTGGGTGTGGTGTAATGGTTAGCAAGTTTGTCTCACTAGTTCAATTACAATCTAGTCACATAGTATACACGGTCTGGTGTGGTTGTTATTTGCTGCGGCTGCTACTTACCGGTGCTTGTGGCGTACGTCAGCGGAAGTGAAATTACAAAAAAGAAAAAAGTAAGTCGGACTTTATTGTTTTTTTTTTTGTTCGAAAAAGTTATTGTAAGGGGTATACCCTCCCCGCTATGGCAGAGGGACCCAAGAAAAAGAGCCTTGGGCCACTATGTCGACATCACCGTCTGTTTGGGTGCTGGTAAGGCAGGAAAAGGAACCAGAATACTATGAAAGTCAGCACGAGGAATTAAAAGAATTTATTACAAAAGATGAACTCATTCCAATGCCTTCAGCCATGGAGACTGCAACAACAAGGACCATCTCCCTATTGACGGTCGATATTAAGACCAAAAATTTATACCTATACTATACTATAATAATTTATATGCTAGACATACCGGAGAAGGAGGGAGAGAAACAACAGCAGGTCACCAAGCAAAACAAGAAAACAGACAGCCCCAGTAAAAGGGCTGCTAAACAGAAGGAGCAGCAGGTGCAGCAGCGGAGGGAGCAGCGACAAAAGTTGTGGGAGCACGAGCAGCAGCAGCAGCAACAACAAAAGAAGGGGGAAGAAACAGCAATGGAGGTGGACAAAATGCCCCCGCCGTGAGCTGCGAAGAGGAGCAGGGAAGACGACCCCGAAGAGACAGAGGCAAATCATACCAGCCGGAGCAGGAAGGAGTGAGGCATGGACAGAACCAGTCGATGCTCCTTTCCCGCCTTGCCCCAAAGTCTGGAGCGTCCCTTCTTCCCCTTCCCGTATGACAATCTCCTCTTCCCCCATTACCCCTATAAGTTCGCCAGCTACTTCCCCACACTCCTCCTCCTCCTCCCCTCCCCATCGGGAGAAGAAAAAGAAGAAGAAATATTTTCCGGGGCCAGACGGGATATGTAAAGTTGATAAAGAGGAGGCCAAGAAAAGCCTGTCCAAGCAAAAAAGGGCCCTGTTAGGGCTTCTATTCAAACTGGAAGAGGTGGACGGGAAATCAGTAGAGGACCCGAGAAACTTCCCCAATGCTCCGGGGGTCGTGACTGTTGTAAGGGACACAGGGTCCTATTTGAAGGTGTGGAGCCACATTTACGAGGCTCAGGAGGTGTACCTGAAAATTAGGGTTTTAGAAGAAAACAACGAAGACCTCAAGAAAATGAGGCATTTTTGCTCGGGGAGGGTCCCGGTGTTGCTCCATCCCTCCTTATATAGGGCAATTAAATTAACATACCCTACGGACGTTGGCGGTATTGTCCTGGGAGGTCGTATGATGACTGACTTGGGTACAGGGAGCCTGGGACAGTCCGTCGGGGTCCTTACTGCTGCAGATTTCCGCCCTGTATGTGAATAGGTTGATTCTGTTTTTTATATTTTACAGGACTTAGAAGATGGAAATGAAGATAGCTACGTTGAATGTGAGGGGCTTGAGGGATCAGGGTAAGGTGGCCCGCGTGCTCTGGGACCTGTTGTCCCTTGGAAGTCTTGCGAGGCAACTGTCTTTCTCATCAGCATCTAATCCAATTTTTTGAGCATCAGCTCAAGATGAAGATTAGATCTGATAGAAAATGATTGCATTCGACAGTCTTTAGTGAAAGGTGGGTAAAAGAGGCGAGCTTGCTTTGTGTGAACGGGGCTAGCCTTGATTTTCTCTTCTAGGTCAACCTATGGCACATCGGGGTGGCCTCCTGTGGAACCCTCCCCTTGGTTAGGTTAGACAAGCTTCAGTGTACCTAGTTAATGTGAGTAAGTGTTGTTCCTGGCCTGTACCCCGGCTGCTCTTTGGTTATGATCCAAGTCGAGATTCCCATCCTCCCCAATTTCTTTTGGTCTCCTTTTTATCTCGACTGGGTCAGATTTATATTTTCCCATTCCCGCAGAATATTTTATCCCTTTCTCCCACTCCCTTAGCGAGAGCGTCTCTTGATTTTGTCCCCCGGGGCAGAATACAGCGGCCTTTCTGTTTTGAGGGTTGGACGGTCCCTACTAACATCAATTATGTTTAGTTTGTATTTTGTTTTAATTTTAGTTTGTTATTGGGTTCATCTCCCCTCCCCTCTCATTTTATCACTATTAGAATTTTAAATTATATATATTTCATCATCAAATTTTTATGGCGGGGGGACGTTTTTGTAGGTCCCCCCTTGAGAGGATGTGGTATTATGGTGGTTGGAGGATTGTTTGTTGATGGACGAGTTCTTTTGGTGAATGGATAAATTGTAATGTATGAATGGGTCATGAATCTGATTAGCTAGGTATAGGATAGTTAGTTTGGACCAACCTTTACCCCTCCCCTTCATCAGCCACGTGCCACAATTCTGTAATATTAACGGAATAAATCTCCTAATTCAATTACAATCAAGTAGTGTCACACTCTGTCGCAATTAGATCTCATTCTGATTCATTCTGCACACTGGCCAGATGTGAACACCTCAAAGACAGAAAACAAAATAACAAAAGTCGTTTTCTGTGCATTAGGCTCCATGAACCACGTCTGGTCTGTAGAGAGACTAGGACGACAAAAGACACGGGAGCAATGAAAATAGTTCACCAGATGAAAACCCGGTGAATGTAACACAATATAAATATGGGCCAGACATTCCATTTCACACTGCACGATGAAGCAGTCCACAAATTACATGGTGCTGCAAACAGGATTAACCAGCAGGCAAATTTCATTTTCAAAGAAAGAGATTTTAAACTCTATCAAGTCACATTTAACAAATGGCTTCAGGACAAGACGCCGTAGATGCCAAATACTTACAGCTTAATAGAGCAGCAGAAGGAAAATAGTGAACTTCACCGAGGAATGGTTCAAGTAAGACCAGCATTGGGTATTTCCTATTTCAAAAACACTGTCAGTGCCCAACAGATTCCGGTCCTAACTGTGGTGATAGCCACTGGAAAGTAATCCTGGCTGGATCATGATTCATGACAGAGGCAGAATCCTGTTATTCCCTTGTGGAAGGAGAAGCTTTAGCCCTCGTATATGGTTTAGAGTCTTGCAGAATGTTCATATTGGGGAGTCCAGATCTTCTTGTGACGGTGGACCACAAGCGACTAGTAAAAATATTTTCAGACCAGGTCTTAAAAAAAATAAAGAACCTTTGCTTCTTTTCATTCAAGGAATGATCATTGATGTATAGATTTCTTATTAAACATGTCCCAGGGAAACACAACGCAGCACCTGACTGTACGTCTAGATATCCCGTATCACTGAGACACATAAAAACCACACAGAACATTGATGGTGCAATGCAAGCATTGGTTATATGCTCATATACATACAACCCTAAAATGAGGGCAATAACATGGGAAAGGATTGTAGCTGCTGCATTAGCTGAATACATTCAAAAAAGGTTCCCTGATTCACGCCATGAATTGCCAGCACATATTCAGCAATTTTGGCTGATGAGGGACCAATTATATTGTCTTGATAATGTTCCCGTAAAGAAGAACAAAATCCTCATCCCAAAGCAGCTTTGTGTGGAGATGTTAGAGGCACTCCACTCTGCACACCAGAGTGTTAATGTAATGATAGCAAATGCACGACAGTGGTTGTTTTAGCCCAGATTAGATGCCTGTATCCATCAGACAAGGGCCCAGTGTTGACAGTGTGATGAATGCAAGCCCACACATATACGTTATTCCCCACTCCCACAACAGAACCCAAAGCAGACACGCATAGAAATATGTGTAGGCGAATTCTAAAAATAGATTCAGACCCAGTAAGATAGCACATAAAAGAAACAACACGATTGGTCAAAAGCAGCCAATCAGCGGTCGAGAAAATTAGGTGCCAAAAAGGAGACACACACGTGGAGAGAAGAGAAGAAGCAGCTTTACCGGAGAGGCCAACTGACGGAAGGTCACGCCAACGTCCATGTTCCAGGCAGCATGCTGAGACGACACATTCCCAGAGGCAGAGAAGCAGACCCGCCACTCAAATGCCAAGAATGTGAAGATAGTCCAGTCGCAAATGGGCTGAACCCCTCGGAGATCATCGCCTTAAGAAGAAATCCTGAATATAAATATAAGGCAGAGAATGTGATCCCAGTTGAAAACCTAAAGTTCCAGTTACTGAACCAAGAATAGAGACTATTATCACTTTCGGTCGATAAATGCATATCTCAGATAAGTTTATACCCCAAAAAACCCCAGTATTACTACAATCCACAAACACCCAATAATATTATGTTCTTGCAGACACCTTTCCATAATTGTAATATTAGACAATTGAGACTATACCCCTGTATATGTGTGAAACATTGCATTCGTTAATATTTGTTGTATCCCAACTAAATATATGTTATAGCTTACATGATATAATATCTTTATTGTCGTTGACATATACATGTTCTTGTTAATTAAATATTATATTGTTCACATTGTCGTTTCGTTCATTTATGGTCAGCGGTCGGCCAAATGTGTTATTCCAAGAACCTGGGGAAGCTTAATTCAATTTGATCATGACCGAGTTGGACTTTGCTTACTTTCTTTTCTTTTTATATTATCTGCTGATGATTTAATGATGTAAGGGAAATAACCCTAATATTTATTCAGTAATCCCATAATGGAAGTTGATTTGGGGAATAGAAGATATAAACGACTCATCGTGCAGAATACATAGATCTTAGCCTGGTGTTCATTGTTCACAATATTAATACCAGGCGAGGACCTATAACAACAGTGTAACACAATCATCCCATCTCAGACAAAAGAACTCCTGATGCCACCTTCAAATCCAGAATTTCCATTCCAGAAAATGGTCACAGACCTCTTCAACCTTCATGGAAGAAATTATATAGTATATGCTGATAGATACACAGGTTGGATTGAGGTAGCCTCATTGATTTCTGGCAGAGCTAAGATGATATGTGATGCCCTACGTAATTGGTTTTGCATGTACAGTGCACCAGAAGAGATATCTTCAGATGGAGGACCCCACCATTTGATTCCCAGGAATACAATTCATTTTTGAAGGACTGGGGTATAAAGAAATGCATATCGTCAGCCCATTATAAGTAATGGCTGGGCAGAACTGGCTGTAAAGACAGCCAAATGAACTTTGATGGACTGCACTGACAGATATGGTCACTTATGCCAGGATTGTGCGGCGCAAGCCATGTTAACACTTCGAAACACACCTAATCAAAACACTGGCATATCACCAGCAGAAATGTTGTACAGACATGTGATAAAAGACCACCTCCCCATACTTCGTAAGAAGTATAAAATACATAGGTGTTGGAGAGAGATCAAGGAACTGAGAGAAAAAGCAATGTCAAAGAAACACTTGCGAAACCAAGAACATTACAACATACATAGTTGCTCACTCCAATAACTCCGGGTTGGTGAACAAGTACAAATTCAGAATCGGGATGGGCCATATCCACGGCGATGGATGAAGACAGGAAAAGTGTTAGAAGAATTGGGCAATCGACAGTACTGAGTTCACATAGACGGTAGCAACCGGGTTACACTGCATAACTGTCGATCCCTCTGAAGTATATTACCAATGGTTGAGGGACCAGAATACCAGACACCACAACCACATCAGCAAAGCCCACCAGATAATGAAGAATTACCACACACCACACCAGAAAGTATGGAAACAGAAGAAGTAGAAGGCAATGAAGGGATCGAGGACCACATGGAAGTGGATGAATGCAACTGAACTTTCAGTAAGTTAAGAAAAAACAAGGGAGGACTTCTGGAAAGAAGTGGGTAAACACAGAGTAGCCATTTTGTACTGGCAACTTCTTCAGTAATAAAACTATGTAAAACCATATTCCGTAATTTCCATCTATTTCTAGGCTTTAGAAGAAGATTACCACTTTTTATTCAAAATTTTCTCTCCCATAGAAATTTCAGAGTTTGCATGGGATCAACTCTTTCCAACCTCAAATCAAGAGGAAGGTATTCCCCAAGGAGTATACTGTTCCTCACACTGTTCTCTATTAAAAGTAACAATATCATCAAATGTCTCAATCCCACAATCAACTGCTCTCTCTACATTGACAACTTTATAATCTGCCACAAATCTACCAATATGTATACAATAGAAAGACAATTGCAACTCAACCTTAATAAAATAAATAAATGGGTAACAGACAACGGTTTCAGATTTTCAAAAACAAAAGACTAAATGTGTACATTATTGCTC